>JAWQUT010000194.1:877128-913945 GCA_033807755.1 Ellobium chinense
CGATAAAATGGTATTTCAACTCTCTTGGTACAGAATCTGCTCTCTGGGCAAGCTCATCATTTGCCCCATCCCTTTCTCAAATCCCCCGTCTCTTCACATTATTATGCACCACACGGCCGTCTTGCATGTATCAAGGCCACTGCAACAGTTGGTGGGAAGCTTGCCCTTCCTGCACTTACACCTCTCCTGCCTTGATATGCAAAACAGCGCACACCAGGGCCGTAACTACCTCGTCCACCTCCCATCCCCACCACAAAACCATCCTTTAGAGTGTCCAGCCTCATCTCTTCCTCCTCTTCTTTTTTCCTTAAAAACTCGTTGTTCTCTTCCCTTCTATCATAATGGGACTCAAACCCCCGCCCTCTGTTTCCTCCATATTGTGAGGAGTGCTAGTTACGATCCTGGCGGACACAATAATAGACACCTTCCTATTGCTGTTTTCCAGTTGTTTTACTTGTTTACACCTAAGATATCCTTGAGTAATGGAGAGGTTGGTTACGCCCCATATCCCGGATGTTCCTGCTCGCGAAACGTGAATGGCCTTAAAAACACTGTGTCGTAACTAACAGGTAGATCAAGCGGTACTTAGGCATTTTTTGCACGGAACCTGATCTACCTCCTTTTCATCAACTTCATAACGCAGAATGGTCGTAAAGGATAGATTTTCGTTCTGCACTACTTGTGTCAACTTCGTATTTTTTGTGCAATGAAAAAAATACTTTATGTATGACTCTATAATTCTCTTTATCGATGCCTTACATGTATACTAGTGTCCCCAATCTTCCCCCCTTTTCCTCCTGACACACACAAAAGGTTTACTCAATTTCAAAGTTTAATAACTTCAATGATATAAATCTTTGCAACTGCACTTTAGTACATATTAGCATATAAGCAGATATATATTCTTTGCTATACGGTACTGCAAATTTCAAATAAATATACGTGCTATGGCTATGTCAGAGCTGAACAATTAACACACACACACACACACACACACACACACACACACACACACACACACACACACACACACACACACACACACAGATACACACATAGATATCTAACAATAGCACCAATCACCGGTGTATTGACTTTGAAATTGGAAATTTTGTTGAGAAACGAAAATGATTGAAGACCACAGTTTTAATTTTCTTTGCTCAGTTTCAGACTGCGCACATCATTGATATCGTTTCGAGGCAGGAGAGTGTACAGTCACTGCGACAAAGGGCCAACCTCCAGAAATGAAACACAAGAATTTGAATACCATGTTCCGTTTGTTATCATACATAAAGTCTTGCAGTTTCCTCCTTCCACGGTTGCATTCCAAAGCTTGCGTGTTCACAGGTCTTTCGCCATGAACAAAATTTATTGAATTCCTTGACTGTTAACCCCCTGGCCCCTTGTGAAGACAGGTGGGTAAATAAATCAAAGAAAACGACTTTGAATCCATCCTGTCATGTAACTGATGACAGTTGCATAAATGGCAGGCGACCATGACCTGGCAAGCATTTTATTAATGTCACAATGTAGGCTACTCTTTTATTAGGTGACATTTTGCTACCATTACACCGGACGGCGACAGAGATGAATGGGGCAGATCGCAGACAATCTCTTTGAACGTGCTGGGGGTATAGACTTCAGTGAGTATGAAATGAACGATTCGAATCCACTACTTATCGAATACGAATATGTCGTGAGGTCCATTGGCAAGAATAACGCCGAGTACATCGTANGGGGGGGGGGGGGGTAGAAGATTACTGCAGGTAGATAGATCTAATCATAACATTTTGAGAAAATCAAATGTTGTTTTAATCAAGTCTAAAGCCATTTTTGTGAAAGCAAGGTGGTGGTTATGAAGAAAGTTTTGAAAAATCAGATATAATCTTAGGGATCGATTTGCCATGCCATGGGTTCAAAGAAAATTCTAGAGCGTCTGATAAACCTTGCATTTCAGTTCCTTCTTTCCATCCATCCATGTCTAGGAAAGCTCATGTGAGCCTAGCACTTATGTGGCCCTGTATGAAAGTAATGATTCTATACTTATCAGTGTATTTCATGTTTTTTATACAGAAATATCTCTTATCAATCTGAACGTTACAGAACAATGTTAAATACACTAGGTCAGAATTTATTTTCTGGTACAGTGAGAAATCACAGGCAATTTTGTTTTCTCATCTCTGATCTCGTCCTTATCATGTGGACTAACTTTTTACCACCTATAGGAACTCTAGAAAACACAACGGCACGGAAATATTCGAAATTCGATATAAGAAAGTAATTCGGATCGAACTGAGGGGGAAATCGGACTTTTCGTCCACCAGTGATGAGCGGGAAGAGAGGCCTCATCGCACAACTACGTCTGTTCAGAGGAGCTTACATATTACAACAACAGGTAAAACAGAGAGAAAAAAGGGGAGGGGCGGGACTAGTTACACAGTGACAGCTGATGACATTCCGAGTGGACCAGACCCGGGCGGAGATCTGTCGTTTATGAGGCCAAGAAGAGACGGGGCGAGGGTGGGCGTGTGAGGGATGTGCTCATGGAGACAGAAGTTAAAGATGTGTTGTTTGAGATAGACCAGGTTTTTACTTTCCTTTTCAGCAGTTATGGCTAGACTAATATCGGGGACGAGAATGGAGCCCGGTTGAGCCGCACTCGTGGCAGACAAGAAGTTATCTCTTAAGGACCTAGAAAAATATCGGTGGAGAAACCGTCACAAACAAGAGTCGAAATCGGGACCTTCGCTCTTAGAGACAAGCGCTCTACCTCTCGACCACCTTGCCGGCACATTTGAAAACGTTTAGGGGGAAGGGGGTAATGTTGGGGAGGGAGCGAGGGAGGGGGGTAAATGAGAGTGTAGGCTTCTTTTTAGAAGGGAGAATGAGTGATTGCAATCATCTCTCAGACATTATTCTGATACAGGTTTTGATAGTTCCATAAAAAATGTCTGAAAACTTGTTACACTGAAATCTGACGCTTTTGCCCTGAGCTTAGACAAAACAAGTATTGTGGGAAAGAAAAGGAGAATAAAACAAGAAAATAACTGAGCCAGGTAAGCTAGGCACTTCACATGGTGGTGGTGTTAATCACAGTGAAAAATGTTTCCATTAGACAACAGGCAGATAGGATAAGACAACAGCATTATACTAGCCTGGGATTCATACATATTACCTAAGCTGTTGTCAACCACTATAGCCAGCATTGCAAACCTATTAAGGTTACAGATCTGTACGTAAATCATTTAAAAAAAAATGTTACCTGTTTCTTAAGGCTAAGCTGACCTTGTGAACCCAGATGTCCGCTGACCGTTCAGCCTCACAAAATTCTGTGTCCCTTCGGGCTCTAGATTTTGAGCTTCCTTGTACTAAAATAGTACTTACGCCATGGAAATTTTCATCTCGGTTGCCATATGAAAACATGCCATCTTTTACTTTATCTTTGCGTTTCTTTGCCAACAGTGAGAAAAAAAAAATATCCATGTAAATAGACCCGTCCAATCTGTATTATAATAGACATCATTTCCCATCAGGCTAGAATTTATCTCCCCCTCTCCTCAACCTACACACAAACATGCTCCATTCTCTGGTGACTTTTGTCTTCTTGACTTGGTACAGTTACCATGAATTGCATTTTTTTTCTTTCTTCAATACTCGTTTTTTTATNNAAAAAAGGGGGGGGGGGGGGGGGGGGGAATGCAGTGTTTCTCCAAGTCATGTTGGGGGACACATTTTCCCATTGTCATAAATTCGAGGGAGGAGATATTGTAGATTTTTAGAGGTATTTTAGGTTTTTCTCAAGTAAGGCAAAGTGGAGTGCAGGAAAGAATGAAAGGGGCATTGGCGCACGATCAGTGAATTTTTAATGGGAATTTTCGAATTTAAGAAGCGAATCGCGCGATCGCAGGTCGAAAAAATACCTCAACCCAATAAACCTGGGGTTGATGGATGTTTTCATGTAGTTTTCGCTCGTATACACGGTGCTAAAATCTTAGTTAAGGCTGCTCGCCGAACTCTGAGTTTGGTGACTGAGTGACCATGCACTGAGATAATGCTGTTCTGTACAATTTAAAAATTGTTAGCTCTATACGCCTTCAGAGTTGTTACACCGAGAAGACGATCTGTAAGGGCACACCCGTAGGGAGGGAGTGTGAGTAGAGAGGTGTACTTGGAAAGACAGGAGAAGCTGCTTGAAGTTTGAGTCAAGTTGGAAGTAGATTTACATGCTAGAAGAAGCCTCTGTCATTAAGCGCCACCCTTGCAGTGCCGGAAATTATAATTGAGTTCCAAAAATGCAGAGAACAAGCAAGACATAGATCCTTTTTGTTCAGTGCATTTTTTTGTGTCTTTCAGCTTTGGGGTTTTCTCTTACTATAGTTATGTCTCTGGGTTATAGCGATATAACTGCGAGAGCAATGGATCTGACATGGTCTAGATTCAGATTTACTTTGTTGTTTGAGGAAGTGTGGGGATGGAGGAGAGAGGAGTTGTACAGGTAATTTTGGCGGCCACGCCATTGCATGCCAGTAACAAACAACAATAAGTCTATAAACAAGTAACCCAGTAAAGCTATTAAACGCACTCTAAAATAGATCTGACATGGTCTAGATTCAGATTTACTTTGTTGTTTGAGGAAGTGTGGGGATGGAGGAGTTGTACAGGTAATTTTGGCGGCCACGCCACTGCATGCCAGTAACAAACAACAATAAGTCTGTAAACAAGTAACCCAGTAAAGCTATTAAACGCACTCTAAAATACAACAGTTTTCTTTCTCACTGTCTGCAGAATATCCGTAGCATTTACAAACAGTCCATCGGCAGATCTTTAGTGTTTTGGCCTTTGCCATAATCCAGCTTTCCGGAGAGGTGAAAAAACAAGCTTTCTACATGAGCAAACTAGGCCAGTGGACGGCCACTTTTATTTACTTTGCAGCTTCGTTTTCAAATCACTCAGCATTACTGGATCCTTCACAGGTTCTAATTTCACTCTCAAGCCATGGCAAATACGGGATTATTTGTCCTGGCTTGCTGATTCGGAAAGTTGAATTACAGACAGGCTGTTGTTCTATCACCTTTGAGATTAGGGATCTCCATACCCTCACCCCCAGCTCCTCGCCAGACCCCCCCCCCCNCCCACACTGCTGAAATTAGGATACTATATATGTCTACAGTATTGGAAGGACAGTATGGCCAGTTGGTCATCATATCAAATAATTCTGAGACCAACAACTGAGAATGGTGCTACAGTATGGCCAGTTGGCCATCATATCAAATAATTCTGAGACCAACAACTGAGAATGGTGCTACAGTATGGCCAGGTGGTCATCATATCAAATAATTCTGAGACCAACAACTGAGAATGGTGCTACAGTATGGCCAGTTGGTCATCATATCAAGTAATTCTGAGACCAACAACTGAGAATGGTGCTACAGTATGGCCAGTTGGTCATTATATCAAATAATTCTGAGACCAACAACTGAGAATGGTGCTACAGTATGGCCAGTTGGTCATCATATCAAATTATTCTGAGACCAACAACTGAGAATGGTGCTACAGTATGGCCAGTTGGTCATCACATCAAATAATTCTGAGACCAAAAACTGAGAATGGTGCTACAGTAGTTTGTTACGAGGCAATTTGTTGTGATGTTAGAAATTCATGGAAGAGACCCTGCCATCGACCCCCCCTCCCTTCCCCTCTCCAACTGTCTGTAATAAAACATGCTTGTCATGGATATGAAATGTTGTTTGATAGTGAAACCCATTATCTAAAATTATTTACGTCTAGGCAGAAAGGAAATTCTCCAACTTGGAGAGCGAGGCAACAGAAGGTCTTCATAGGAAGATGCCCCCGTCTGCAAGTGTTTCGGTCCTTTGACTTCCTAATACTCTAAAGGGGTTTGGTCACACTTAAATCATGACTTCCTCGTGTCCCTCTGTTGACTTATTCATAACTTCAATCAGTTAAATTTGGTTCCCTATTTTTTTTTCTACTAATAGAGAGCCACTTGTAACGCCTAGCCTAACGTTCCGAATTGTACGTTCTAGACTCAACTTTTACGTTCCCTTTCGCTGTTATCGCTATCATTCAGTACTAAACCTTTTTGACACGTTGTCATTTTCGACTTCATGTGAAGACAGAAATTCCATATCAGTATCATTAACCATCATCATCGAGCTATCCCAAAATGAGTTCTTATCTTTCCAGGAATGGTGTGGGTAAAGAATAGGGCTGGGGGAAAGGNGAGAGGGAGGGATGGGGGAGGGGAGTCGGCATTCCTGGCAGTATGCACCCCCTCCCCCCGCAAATGAACCCTAAATGTCCATGTTCTGCATGCTTTCTTTCCTGGAGTAGTTCATGACTGTATGAGTTTCTCTATAGCCGTACCGCCCTTTCATGTGTCCCCTCCTTTTATCCTCCCCCTCACCCGTTGCTATGCACTGAGTTCACTGAGTTCTACCGGGCTGTGGAAAAGGTTTACTCTTATATTAATTTTCCTTCCTTTTCTCACCGGGTGTTCAAGGCGAACCGTGAACATAAACTTAACCAGATCTACCTGTCAATAACTGTCGTCGTCAGGAACATGTTCGGTAAGGCCCCATCATACATACTGACTATTGACAGCACAACAGCATCTTGTAATGTACAAGTCACTGCGCAGCAGCAGCCATCATCTTCCTCGTGTAGTTTTAAAGTTCCCAAATTGGTGTGCCGCCGCCTCCCCCCCCTCCCCCCCCNCCGCCACTAATTTCTACAAGTTGTCGCGCAAAGAATCCTCTTTACCTGCACTGCGAAAGGTATTTTTTGCCCCCAACCTCGAAGCGGTGCGACCTCACAAATGTGTCCCTAGTCTCTTTTATCCGTATCAGGCATTTGTGTTTCCTTTGAGGGTTTCTGTTTCCTGTAGAAATTTTGTATTATAGTTCGTCCAACAATACACGTTTTTCGTTTGTTTTTTTTTTTTAAAAATCGCCCGTTTGCTTCGATCAATCTTTGTAAGATTTTGCATAGCCTTCTTTTTCAATTTGCCTTAACTAGAAACTACTTTTGGACATTGATGGAGTTTGAAATAAAAAAATAAAGATTTCTTCACTAAGTTATAGAAAAACTTGACTGCAGTGAAATGGTGAATAATAGCTACCTTGCAGTTTTATGGAGTGTGACGTACAGCCACAAAGCTTTTGTAGACGCAAACACACTTGTTGGAGATAAATGGAATGCATGTTTCAAGTGAAATGTTTTACTGCATAGGTTTTAACAGAAGTCTGACCAGTTAGAAGAGCGAGGCGAATCGTGATCATAAGTTAAGGAAATGGATTTTTTCCGAGGCCACCTATTCTCCAGACATGACGAATCAAAAGCGGATGCTCTAACAATGACCTGATGGCCTTGGTTCTTGATCATGACGTCTTACTTTAATGTTCGTTTCCTATACAATCCACTGGAAATTGGCGTGTCAAAGTTGTTAGATCTACTATCTACTGCTCTTTTAAAGAGAATTGTAGCAAACTGGAAAAAGAGACATAGTGAACATTACAAAACGCACATGCCTCCAAAAACTGCGATTTCGCACAGGCCAAAGAATCATTGATCTCCATATTCGCGGTAAAAGCATGAGTTTTCTAGTTTTCTGGACGTCTATGACAAAGGCTCCACATCGTGTCATGTTGGCGCCCAAAATATTCATGAAATGAACTTTGAAATATTCGTTGATCAGATAATTTCTTGTCCGCCACCCCGTCTCAAAGTTCAGTGGTCATCATCGACAATGATTCCTGCCGCTTTGAGAAACAGTTTGACTTTGAGGTCCCAACATCATCCAGCACAAATGCTACTGAGAAAAACTGATTTTAGGAATATGCCATATCTTGTTCGGTCTATTTAGGAAAGCTGAACTGCATGCTTAAGTGAATAGATTGATAATAAATACAGTCATGCATATTCTATGAAATGGACTGCGTCATTAGAGCGGACGGCCACGAAGTCCATAGACCTCCCCGGTACCAATTTGACTATAATCCTATAGAATTTATCTGGGCCTAGTTGAGGAGTGATGTTACCCGTTCCAACACAGATTGAAACTTTTAACAAATACTGCAGTTCACATCCTGGATGACCGGATAATGCAGCCAGCCATGTCAGAAAGATTGAAGAGGTCTAGACCACATGAATGCTTCCTTTATTAAAACGTATAAAGTTTAACACTCCATTTGAAACAGCCGTTGCATTTATGCACATCAAGAATGTTTGCGTCTACGAGATCCCCAAGAAACTGTAAATATGGTTCTCATAAGAGCAAATCCAAATATTTCTGATAAATGCAAATTTTTTTTCTTCTTAGTTACTGACAGATGGCGTACACCACTACACAAAGCTCACGTCACTTGCACATGTTTGCGTAACAACTTATATATATATATATGACTGAAAATTCAATATTATAGATACAGAATACCTTGACCATTATAAATGAATTGAAAGTTTCTGACTAGCATAAAACACCAAGTGGCAAACAATTCTTTGTCAAGTGCAGTATTACACCTCGCTTGAAATATGCATTGCTTTTATCCACAAAAGAAAAAAAAAAGTCTGCGTCAACGAAAGCTTCATGTCAGCACGTCATATTCCATGAAGCTGTAAGCAATCCTATTTTCACTATTCCATTTCGACCGATTTTTGTAAATATAATTTTATGAAAAAAAAACAACTTTTTTATTTGAAACTTTATCAATGTCAAAAATCGTTTCTAGCTAAGGCAAATTGAAAGCGGAGGCAATGCAAAATTTGACCAAGATTGATCAAAGCAGACCGGAGATATTGAGAAAAAACAACAAACCCAAACACCGTTTATTGTTGGACGGACTATAGTAACAAAACCTAATTTGTTCTTGATAATTACTATTTTTTACTTGTTTACTTGTTGTTGGACACATCATTGCAGGACTGCGAATAGCTCCATATGAACTCCGTCTCCGAGTAAAACGCCAGTGAAGAGAATCATTTGACTAACCATTGCTACTGTTGTCTGATTATGGATCATCCTGGAGCTTTTTGTAAGTTTGTAGTTTCTTCCCTCTCCATGAAGCAGTACAAAAAAATGCCCATTTCTGATTTTAGGCACATCTAGTGTTCTTCTCACCATAGAAAACAAGTTTGCACATGTTGAATGGAGCAAATCATGGAGGGCAATAACTACCAACAGTGAAGAACTAGAGAAGACAGCCAGTATTCAAAGTGCAATCAATCAGAAGACAACACCTAGACCATCTGGTAACAACTGGAACATTAAAAATAAGCGGAGCAGGGGAGGACGAAGGGAGAAAAGTCTGGTTGTAGTGACAAGTTGAGTGGGCGCACAAAGAAATAGGGAAATATTTAGGTGAACAGCTGGATAGACAGAAGATGAACTCCATTATCACCTAGGCCAGTCGGCATGGTATAGTATTTTCTATTACGTCCCCTCCCACCTCCTTCAGTTTCCCTGCCAATTCTATCAAGACATCTGCGTTGTTGCGTTTGATTACTATCTAAAATATAATAACAATATTGCTATCCTAAGACTTTTATAATTTCCCAGCGGCGCCAGTCCGACGTCTCCTTAATCTTGATATCGGGTCGATCGACACAGAATCTCAGTACAGAATATAGACTAGAGTCTACTTCTGACCTTAGTGCCCATCTAAAGAATCGGTCAAGCCACGTCTCACAACTAATCTCCATTGGGTCACCGAGATCGGATAATTATCAGTCTAAGTTCGTACCAAATCCCTCCATCGACACGGATTGTAAAATAGATGAATAGCTGACCCACAGAATAATAATTGTATCTACATTTCAACCGTGACTCCCAAAGGTGTCGTCTATTACCATCATGTCGGGACTTTGAATAAAAAAAAAACGAGGGGGTTCTTCTGTGATGTTACACCGTAAGAACCAACGGTCCGGGCTATTTTGATGACGGTAGCAGGTACAATATGAAACCGGATTTCCTAGTCATAAAGTGAAACGGATTTTGTGGTCTGCTGAACATCTCACATAACAGGCAGGGAGATAGAGAGACGCCGCAGGTCGCAGGTACGTGCGTGGACAGTCAGAATTGTCAGTCAGTGTTACTTTTTCTTACATGCTACATGCTACATTTCACGTGGTTCTGTAAGTGACTTTCTCTGTGGACCTTCAAGTTAGACCAGATTATATATGTTTTTTGTGTTACTTGTTAAAGAATTTATGTTACGAGGTTATATTACTTCTTGGCTATAAGTTTGGATTCGGTGCAGGTTAGCGAAGAACTTAATTGTTGTTGTTGTTGTTGTTGTTGTTGTTGTTGTTGTTGTTGTTGTGCGAATTTTCTTCCATTTTCGTGCAGGAATACATGCGAACTGTTTCTGTACGTGTTTTCTCACAGAGAGAATATTATTTTTTTTTATTGCGAACTTACAACTTGTTGAGATGCCTTGACCGATAAGACCTCTGTTAAAAACCATGTCAATGTAGGCAGAGTTATGATGGAATTAATCTTCTATCAAGGCTTTTATGTTTCTCAAAACTACTTGGCTTAGGATCTTAAAGTTTTATTATGTGATTTAGTTTTTGTAATTCCCTGTTGACTGCAGTATAACCACAGTGCTTCCAACTTGTCATATTTCACACTTGTGAAAGAATGCTGGGGAGGTATTTTTATGGCACAATAGAATCAGCGTATATATATCTTCGCAACTACAGTAGGCGCATTGTGATCTTTTTCTTAACATGTCAGCACGGGCCTTGATTTCAGAGGCAACATAGCACCCTTAGAAAAAAGAAAAATGGAATACGTCTGACTTGAGCTGTTTTCCAGGCATTGATAATTTTTTATCCGCCTCAAATTCACCTTCAGATGACGTAAACACACAAAACAACATGCACTGCATTTCCTTGTCTTAGTTTGTTCATGTGTCATTTTGGTAGGACATATTCTCATTAATTTACTGGCGGTCCGATTATGATAACTTGATATGCTGAATGCGCAGTTATGGCAGTGAAAGCATTGTAGATACGTACATGTTTCAAGTTTCAAGTTTATTACATGTATGCTGTGTGCGGACTAGATCGATATTTCTTCTCAGCGAGTAAATGATATGCCCAGATCACTCCATGCCTTCGTCTGTGTGTGTGTGTGTGTGTGTGTGTGTGTGTGTGTGTGTGTGTGTGTGTGTGTGTTGTGTGTGTGTGTGTGTGTGTGTGTGTGTGTGTGTGTCTATGTGTCTGTGTGTGTGCGTGCGATGCGGTCGACTCCGCTTAATTACAGTCCGGATAATCGCAATTTCTGCCTGACTACCACATCTTCCACATAGCAAAATGCAGTCAACTCTGCTTAAATGCAACTCCCCAGGAGTTTAGGAAAGGAAAAAATTAACTTGTTATGTGGAAAATGTTGCAGTTAAGGGGAAATTGTGATTATCTGGATTGCGATTAAGCGGAATCGACTCTAGTTAAAATTCGATTGATAATCGCATCTGCTTTCAATTCCAACTTTTGCTATTTTTTTCGAAGAGGTGACCGTAATGAGTGGTCTGGGTAGAGTAACTACAGACTTAGCTAGAACTAACTTGTCTAGGCTGGGGAACTTCTTGCTATATAAACTGATGATGGTATGATAAGACATGAACATGACGTGTAGAGAAGCCGGCTAGAATGACTGGGACGTTGACTTTGAACTCTGGAGGTCATATTATAAAAGCCCGTGGTAAAGCATTTCATTTACCTTTCTGTCTATGGTCCTCCCATATGGGTACCTGCATAGAGGCAATGAAAGAATATATTGTCCGAATGCTGGTGTTCAGCTATAGTAGTGAAAGCTATCCAGGGAGTTGAGAGCGAGTGATCTGGCCTGTCGGGGTTATAATAATATAAAGCCGCTTGAGCGGGCAGTTTCCTTGATACTTGACTTATCAACCTCTTTATTACTGTTGTTATTATTATCATCACATATGCAAGAAAACGGGATAGCTAATCAATAAATTCAGTCTTGGTAATGTTTATATGGAAGATCTTCTCTCTACACTGCGTCAAAGACAACACCGACTTTTCTACTTTTATATCAGTTTCCAGCTTCTTCACAACAACAACAAAATATATCGCACCCACAGCAGGGCTTGGATAAATCATCAAAAAATCAGGATGTTTTGCTCTGAATAGAACACTGCAATTTTCTAATTATTTCTTAATTTTAAGCCATCATTTCATGTCAAAAAGAAACTTTTATTCTAAAATATTTTTGTCTGCCTTGGAGATAATGATGGTTGTGGCTTTGTCTCTTATTCCTATTCATCTGTGCAAAAATTAAAAAAAAAACACTAGGGACAAAACCAAGATGTGGCTTTACACAAACAACATCTGCTCCCCATGTCTTACTGTTTACTATGATGTTCTTAAACAATGGCAGCGCGTAAGATGGCATTATGTAATATAGACAGACGATTCAGAAGTTGTTTTTTAGAGACGAAACAACAACAACAACAACAACAAACAAACAAACAAATAAACTAGAAATGGAATGTTATGAAGCGTCCCGTCATGCCCAAAAAATGTGATGGTGCTTGGAGGAACCACAGCCCTTTTCTGAAGCTACGTTCTTAAAAACACGTAGGGCGATTCAAAATTTCCGGAAATAGTTATTGTCCCTCCTGAAGATATTTTATTCTGTATCCGGCATCATGAAGTCATCGCAGTCTTGTTTCCCTGTAAGACAATAATAAACTTATTTACAACAGCTAAGCTGAGAGAAAACGTATTAGAGATCACAACAGGTCGAACAATATATTATAGAACGCGCTTTCATGTCAGAGCTTGTTTTGTCTATAAAGTTAATGTATTACGGACATATTAACGCTCATTGTTATCTCTAGAATTAATGTATTAGGGATATATTAACGCTCATTGTTATTTCTAGAATTAATGTATTACGGATATAATAACTCATTGTTATCTCTAGAATTAATGTATTACGGATATATTAACTCATTGTTATCTCTATAATTAATGTATTAGGGATATATTGACGCTCATTGTTATTTATAGAATTAATGTATTACGGATATAATAACTCATTGTTATCTCTAGAATTAATGTATTACGGATATATTAATTTATTGTTATCTCTAGAATTAATGTATTACGGTTATAATACCTCATTGTTATCTCTAGAATTAATGTATTACGGATATAATAACTCATTGTTATCTCTAGAATTAATGTATTACGGATAGATAGACCAGGACAAAATTGACAAATGACCTTGTCGAAAAACAAAAACAGCTTTCCACATGACTTACCCAGGCTGGCCAAAGCCCAGTGTTTAAATTTATTTCGTAGCTTTGTTTTCCCATGACAACACTAAGATTTGTTAACCAATAACTTTAATTTATATCACTCGGTTAGTCAGAGTTTCGAGCCTCACTCTTTTGTTATGGCGAAATAAATTCAGGATTATTTGTCCTGTTTTTTCCTCTTACTCACTGTTTCACAAACGTAATGTACTGCGGCGGTTTTTTATTTTTTAAAATTTTTTGGGGATGGNGGTGCGGGTGGGGAGGGGGAGGGGGGAGAACAAGTGAGAAAGACACCGAAGAAATCCCTGCATGATTTACGTAAAAGGGAACAGAACTTTTAGCCTCAGTAATTTGATTTACGCCGTTCATTCTTCACTACCTAGTGTAGTCAATAGACACTTGAAAGCTATCACATAGTAGCTGACAAGAAAGCGAAGATGAGACACGATCTCTTTACAGTGAGCAACAATACCAAAACCCATTGAAATTGAGAAGGAAATGGCTTTATATTCTAAGACAGGTAGAGTCACTTTATATTTACACTGGGCATAGTTTCTTGTCTTCTGTTTGCTTCGAACTAAACCTAGATCTACTTTGAAAATGATGTGAAAGGTATATTTCGTAGGTTGTGTTTCCTGTACGCGTTTCTGACTTGCCTTTCTTGCGGAATATGTTCTGTGCTTCTAGTTCTAGGACCAGGCAGGGAAATTGGGGAATTACTGTTGGCAGTGGTGGAGGGAGAGTAAGGCAATATATAATAATATATGACGTGGATTCCCCTTTTGGAGAGGAGATAACTGAGAAGTTTTCCTTATATTTGGCGTTCCCAAAGCCACTTTTACGGCGGACAGACAGACAGACAGACAGACAGACAGACAGACAGACAGACAGACAGACAAGCAGACAGGCAGACAGGCGAGCAGACAGACAGACAGAGGGGTGATGTGAATGGATGGATAGATAGATAGATGGATGTTTGGATGGATGGATGGTAGATAATGGATAGACGGATGAATGATGGATGCATTGATGAACGGACGGACTGATGAATGAATGGATGGATGAATAACCCCCAAGGGCCCTGCTGTTGTTCCCACCCAAACCGTGTCACTAAGAGACTGTCGCCAAATTCACCGCTTGCATGCACATATGATTACTGTAAGGTATCACATTGTGTAGTCTCTATGGCCTGTGTTGACTCGAGGTAAACCTCGTCTCTTAACTTACCTGTTCCCTTGCGTCAACTAAATTGAAGAGACTGGAGTCTATAGAATACTAAATATAATTTTTTTTTTTAAATCACAAAGGAGAAAATTCTGCATTTTTCAAGGTCATGAATCAGGACACATACAGCGCTCCAGGGGTTTCATAGGAGACAGAGAGAAAGAAATGGTAGAGGCGGGCGGTATCGTTTTCGAGTTAGGTGCAATGTAATTTCGAGATGGGTATCAAAACTGTCTTACACGCTGGAGTTAGGTTTCATTTTGATACTTCGATGAAAATGGTGACAATGTATCTGTCTTAGACCGTCAGCTCTTGCAGCAAAATCGAGAATATTAAATGGGATTAGAATCGATATCTTTAATGCATAGAGCATAAAGACTGATAAATGTGATACCTAAAACTACAGGTATCGAGTCATAACTAGGACACTCCGTGGATGAAGTCTTGCATTTTTTGTGTGACATGAGTAACATTTTACTCTCAGTTGCTCTGTCTTTCACTTACCCCTGTCCACCCCCTGGCAGCTACCACCGTTGATATTCCCATCCGTGGCCCTAAAACTAAAAAAAATGTTGTGCCAGTGTCAGCAAACACTGTGATGGTAGGCGAGTCCTTCACACAGTTCTTCTCACCTATCTGTTTACTCTGTCCTTCCGGCAAAGAAAGGAACACTCCGTGCAGCAAACTTGGGTAAAATCAGCGCATACCGTCTAGCTGTTAATATTACACTGGTATGAACTTTCCTATTAGGCAAACTGCTCGCTTGAATACCATTTTTTGTTTGTAGAGCAAGAAATGAGAGGAGAGAAAAAGAGTACAAAGCTCACCGTCAGCCCTGTTGCCTCAAGAATACTCGGAGAATATTTTTTTTTTTGGTTTACTCCTGATCAGCCAACAGCACTGACGTATTTTGCCCCACTTTCTCAGTCACGGTAAGCGCTGAATTGCATATTGTCTTGCCCAACAAAAAATGGCGCTCTACCGACTTAACAGAAAATAGTGCTATCTAGATTTTAGCTATATTTTTTTATCAGTTACCTTCAACGAACACAGTTAAGATTTTCGAAATAGGTGAAATGTCTCTTTAGTGGCTAGAATAAAGAATGAACCATGTTCGTTCTAAATTTCTGAATTTTGACCACACGTCAGTGCGCACCAAACTTGGCCTGGACGACTGACTTGAAAGTGGCGTTAAACTCTCCAACTAACACGACTCTGACGGACCAAGCCATAAAGCAGGTCGTGTTGAAAGCGTCCATAAAAGATTTTACAACCAGACCAGCAACTGTTATTGTTTTCCATCTCCCTTGCTCTTCGTCTGCAGCTTCTCACGGGGTTACCATCTCCCATCTTAGACCATACATGATATCTAGATAGACGTGTCTTTCATAATTTACTCACAAAGGATGTTTCTACTTTTAAAGGATATTAGTTTTAATGCTTATAACATAGCCAATCTCATTATAAGACTCAGACTCTTGCATGTCTGTCGCTAGACTAGTGTCTGAGGTATTATACAGTTGATTCTCCTTAATCGCAACTTCCGATTCATGGTAAGATTTTCCCGATAACAAGATAGTATATTTTCCAGAACTAGTATAATTATAATCACGACCTCTCTATATCACAACTCTTTTCTCTTGTTCCCGAGGACATTTAATAACCTGTGATATAGTTCTCTCTGTCTCTTTCTCCTCTCTCTCTCCCTCTCTCTCTCTCTCTCTCTCTCTGCCTAAATTATGGAAACAGCTCATTATCTAGAGTTAAAGGAAAATATGAATGGTAGGTCTACTCTGTCGACAAATTTAAGAAACTAGAAATACTGGCTCATTTGATGATCACATCGTAAGATATTCAAACAAGGAACAGCGAACATACATCGTCAAACACTAAGCTAACTCACTCCCAAACATGATTTTGAAAAATAAAATTCCAGATACAATTTTTTGACACATAGGGCTTACCAGTCTCACAAGGGATCATTCTACGCCAAAACCAACAGCGGGCGATTTAAGAGATCACGTGAGGAAGAGGCCTGTGGCACTGGGCAATGTACTTAATGGTGTTCTCAGAAATTCTTTTTTGTAATTAATGTGACTGTCACTGATTCATGCTTTGTAGTTGGTCATCTGAGGATTCCATGTAGAAAATATGAAGAATGAGTTCAAAAGCTGAAGAAGAAATACAGAGGAGTTTGGTGATTTTCCCTTAAAAATACCGTCAATCAGTAGCGAGGGTGAGGCTTTAATGTCGATAGGGCAGGGCCCTATTCACCGAGGAAGTGAGGGAGAAAGAGAGAAAGATAGAGAAAGAGAGAAAGAGCGAGAAAGAAAGAGAGAGCGAGAAAGAAAGAGAGAGAGAAAGAGTAACAGTGAGAAAGAAAGAAAGAAAGAAAGAGAGAGAGAAAAAGCGAGAAAGAAAGAGAGAGAGAGAGAGAGAGAGAGAGAGAGAGAGAAAGAGCAAGAGAGAGAAAGAGAGAGAGAGAGGAGAGAGAGAGAGAGTCCTATGAGAGCTCAGGAAAAAAAACAAAAAACTTTGGACGTCAGTGACCTATAGCAAGGTCAGCCGTACCTAGCATCTCTAATCCCATCCAACAACCTTATGTGGCTGAGTTGAGACAGGTGCCTCTGAACCACTGAATCTCTGGCTGGTTAGACTGCAAGACTGCAAGAAACCCATCATTAATTTTAGCGAGAGATTGGCAAGGGGTTACAGGCCTGTCCATCTACTTTCCACTCGAGTTCTTGCAACACTGAGACTGTACAGAGTAACAGAGCCATCCTGTTCTTCTATTTCGACATATTCTCACGGCTGAACTCACAGATGACATAACAGTTCCTGTGGACAAAATTTAGTGCGATGGAAAATTGTGTTCATTTACCGTGAAATCTTGAGAATAAGTATTCATTTAATAAGTAAACTTTGTTCTTAAAATATGAATTTTGATATGCACATATACATTATTATCCTGGCATTTGGTTTTTAGCTGTACCGCGATAATAATTCTACCTGAGTCATAAAGCTTAGTTTTCGATGCAGTATGGGCGAACTACGTAATATCGGCTCTCTACTGTGTCCGCGCTTAAACCGAACCAGAATTATGCTTTCATTATGTTTTTGTTGGAAAGAGTGTACGAAATAGGACTCTCAAGGATTTGACCAGTTAGACCAGGACGGAGTGTTTACAAAAAACAATTTAACTCAAAGTTTCTGAAGACCGTACGACAGCCTTGCTTCCAATAAGCTGAGAACCTAGGACATAGAATAATGATAGAACCGGATCGTTGAGGAATGCATGAGTCCAGAAGGCAGCTGTTAACTTGATAAAGTCCATTGGTTGGCTTGTCTTCAGCGGTCAGTAGCATGTGAGGACTACTTGCTGTAGCCATTCTGTCGAGACCATCCATACCACAACAAAACGAAACAAGAGTGACTCCCACTCCCATCTTATTTTTCAGACAAACTCGTGGTTTCTATGATTGAACACATGATCAGTTTTGTGTTTCAATATCTTCAAGATCATTCTAACATGACCAGAACAACTGTCACCACAAGTTCAATGACACCGACATTACGCTAGTCGCTAACAATTAGTAACGAACGGATTTCGTAAGCTCCACATTCTTAGCGTCGTTTCCAGCGAGTGTCCTCGTCTTGGTCGGCCAAAGTTCCTTTATGTGGGACTATAGCCTTTAGTGGAGACTTGAGCGCCTGAATTCCGTTTCTTGATATGTTGTAAAGTCAGTACAAAAACAAGTCTCAACATTCCAAACCCAAGGCTCCACAGTCCAAGCTGGCCAGGCCACTATACTACTTCTATCTCGACTGACCAGCTGTCAAGGCCACCAGGCTTAGGAGACGACCGTAAGTGTTTTTTGTTTGTTTTAAAACATATTTCACCTCCAGATCGCGATTACTCGTGCAACGTGACCGGCATGAATTAGGTCTTAAACATTATAATACAACATAAGATGAAAAAAAATTATTTACATGAAAACAAACAAGACAGAAAAATCTTGGTTAAAAGAGCTGACTCCCTTAGATAACAGGAAAAATGATTGCCATAATATAGTCTAACTCGTTCCTTTCCGTGATAAGTGTATGATGAGTAAATGTACAGTATTATCTGAACCACATGGCTGTAAGGCTAAAACAGAATGGAAAGATTGCGAATCACAGATGTGTACTAGACTAGATCGTCAGTCGGCCAGAACAGTTAGTGCATCAAGAACATTACACGACATGCAGGATACCGATGATATTATGTAGTGTGTACTAACAAACTGTTCAGTGGATATATCATCTATATTAATAAAACGCTTCAGCCAAATTTGTGTCACAGATTTCTTGAGAACTACGTAACGTAAAAACATGCGTTTTCACCTAAATTCGTAGAAAAATACACAAAAGGTAACTATACACATCAGTCCTCTTTATTTTTTTTTACCCTTTTTGTAAAAAAAGAATGTGTATAGCAACGAAATACAATCTCCGATAGATCTTTTCAATCCACCCGATTCGTCAATCGTCCAACTTTTTCACGGGGTCTAATGCATTCGTCTATGATGCCTTTCGGTGCGCTAGGTATTCTTTCGCTGCTGGTGCGTTGCCTGCCTGCCCATTTGTAAAATGGGGTGTTTGTCTTGTAGACTATATGCGCCAGGTATCATCTCAATTAATGAGAACTACTAGTCTACATGAATCTGCAAACTACAGCGTGTTCAGTAAATAACCGATTTCTTCCAATGTAAACATGAAAACATCGTTGACGTAGCAGTTAGCTCGGAGGTAAGGAGAGGATAGCTTGACGTACATGTGATCAATGAGCAATAGCGTCATCAAGCCAGGCTCGTAACTTGCACTCCCCCTAGTACCTGCANNTTGTTACATTGAAAAAAACCCAAAACAACAATAACTTGTGAATTTGAAACTGAGATTCATGCATGAGGACGGAGATCTCCAAACGATGGTTTTATGAGGAAGCGGGGTGAGGGGGGGGTGAGGGGGGATAATCACAGCCCTGCCGGAAGTGGACCAGGGACAGTATTCAAACACCACTAGCCAGCAAATGTTACGGCTACGTTGGTAAACGGTGAGGAAAACCTATTGTATGCAGGTGCTGCGTCAGTCAGTGTATGTGTTGCAAGTAAAAAGCACAGTTCGATCGTCACGTCATGGCCAGCTGACCCCCAGGTGGCCTACTGGACCGGACTAATGTGACCTGAGTTGTAGGTCATGGCCACACGGACTTGACAGTGATTGCGATCATAAAGTGAGGAAAGGTAGGCTTGCCTAATGAGCTAGACTAATTGATGACGCTCCCTACTTGTAGATTATAGTTCAATCTTATTGTGGTCGTTTAAAGTGTGTAATATTTGTCACTGGCAGAAACCCTCAGTCAGACATACAGTACGGCCTTGTAATCTGGTTCATTTCTTGCTATGTCGCAGAAATGATAGTCTATGTAACTTTGTAACGTCCTTAAAAAAGTAGTCAAACTATCCAACGTCAAAACGGATTTTGCCTTTTAGCCTGTTTACGCAATTATTACTTTTTGAACGTTTGAACAGTTTAGACGAAAAACAATGATATACAGTACATAGACTCTTGTACCTCGTTTGCAAATGAACCTACAAACAAGTAATATACAATACAGTATAATATTCTATTACATATATACATTAATTCTGATGAAGATGTTGCGAAGTACAAGCACAAAAAGAATATAAAAGAAAATCCCAGACAAATTCCACTCTTCTTTCATCTGTATAAATGCAGATCTAATTTGGGGCGTTGTCTTGTTTTACTGTGTGACCTACTGACCTACTGCCATCTCAGAACCAGGACCGTCAATAGACCTACTGCCATCTCAGAACCAGGGCCGTCAGTAGACCTACTGCCATCTCAGAACCAGGGCCGTCAATAGACCTACTGCCATCTCAGAACTAGGGCCGTCAATAGACCCACTGCCATCTCAGAACCAGGGCCGTCATTATAAGGTTACAGAAGCCTAATCCAATTTCCTTCTTTGAGCCAATAAACTGTTTTCTCTACTGTCACTTGGAAGAAAGTCCACAATCTCTAGGTCCTCTTTAATTATTTGCAGAATTCAATCAGCTTATTAAAAATGATGTTCAAAATATAGATCTTGCAGTTCGTTTCCGAGCTGCGGACCGATACATCGAAAGGTGTAAACAAGCTAACCAGTTTCCTTAACGACAAGTGCTCCGCACAGAAGGCCACGCCGAAACCGAAGCGAATGACCCAAACTTCAGGTTTCATTTACAAAATCAGGAGAGAATGTAAAATAATTCGCAGGTAGGTTCACAAATCTAGGGCCAATTCTCCACAATCTGTCCACAGATTTTTTACTGTCTTCCTAACGCATGTAACAACATGTTATTTTCAGCCAATTAGAAGTCTGTAACCTATACTTACTGCCATCTCAAAACCAGGGCCGTCATTAGACCTACTGCCATCTCAGAACCAGGGCCGTCATTAGCCTCACGAAGAGAGGAATGAGAGTGTCGAATAATTGAGGGACAGTCACCGCTTTTTAAGTTGGCACAAAAATGTTACACAGTGGGGAATTAGGGACAGTTGTTCTCAATGCCCGCTATGCCTGGTGGATGGAGAGAGGGGAGAGGAGGGATGAGGAGGGGGGGGGGNGGGGGGGGGGGGTCGATGTTGGTGGGAGAAGGGGCGAGGCGAATCTTGGCCTGATCCAACATGTCGCGACAGAAGGGAGTAATTCTTATTTTGTCGTCATAATCACATCTTTACATCTTTTTTATCGCCTGATAAAATATTTTGGCAAGAAAAACCCGAATGCTTCAAATAAAATAATTAAAATCGGATAAGACGTTTTTGTGTAGTAAGAACTAGAGTCTATCTTCAAACAAATTATATTCGAGTTCAGTTTTTATCACAACACAGTTTGGGCGAAGATAAGCTCTTTTATCGTCATACGTTTCACTGTCAGCTACCAGCGAACATCTGTACCAGGGGCGTAGCTACCACCCTGGCGACTCCCAGCATTGAGACGAAAGGGGGTGGGGGCGCACAGTAGAGAGGCTCAAGATAAAAGAGGAGAAAACACGGAATGAAAGAAAAGACTAGAGGAATGTTGGTATGTGAGAGTAAGGTCTCCAAGGGAGGGTTTCGCGGGGAGGGGGTGCGAAAGAGATAGTTACGGCCCCTCTGCCTTCCATAATGTAATATGACAGCACATTTGTTTTAATCATTCTTTTTTTTTTCCTTTTCACATATTCAAGCGGAATGAATTTTTTGATGCATATTTCAGACATAGTAAATGTACGCCCTTAGGCGGTATTGCCTTTTTGCGTCTCAGCTTGGGGGACACAAACAACAAACGGAACATAAATGTGAATTATTAATAGGATGCTATATCTTTTCACATCATTGGCACACTTTGAAGTACATATGTTGGTCCGTGTATGTATTTATGTAGGTTTGTAGGTATGTACGTAGGTAGGTAGGTAGGTAGGAATGTATGTGTGTGTGTGTGTGTGTGTGTGTGTGTGTGTGTGTGTGTGTGTGTGTGTGTGCCCGCCTGTGCGTGCGTGCGTTCTTACGTTTTTGAGTATAACTCAGGATATTAAGTGGTTTAAAGGTCTGTATCATGTGACTTTTTGTTGTGCGTGCGCTACAGTGCCCATTTTTGAAAGGCGAGAGAGAGAGAGAGAGAGAGAGAGAGAGAGAGAGAGAGAGAGCCCCGGAAGAACTATTAACGAATAGAAATATGGGAGTAAAAAAACTTCCTCTTTCTTTTTTGCTTATCCCATCCCCATCTCGAGTGCTCTCTCTCTCTGTCTGTCTGTCTGTCTGTCTGTCTGTCTATCTATCTGTCTGTCTGTCTCTCTCTCTCTCTCTCTCTCTCACCCCACTAAAGATGACGTTTCTTTCGAGCACGGTTTGTAGTGTAAGCGGAAATGGTTACATGATGAATGGATGTCTTGTTTCAGTCTGTATACGTCATAGGTATCTCCTTCACCAGTATGATATCCAATACATACTGTACTCTTTGTGTCCAGTTGTCCAGTCGTTCATGTGCGTACCCACCCTCACTGTGCAGGATTTCTCTACATTAAGCCGATTAAGCATACATAGACAGGTGCGGGATGGAAGTTGCGGGGGAGGGNGGAAGGGGGTCGAAGGGAGGAGTGGGGGAGGGGTGAGGAGGCGTGTGGTTGGACATACGTGTGTTTTGTAATATGATATCTATTAGGGGGACATGGGTGGATTTTACTATGTTTTAAACAATATTATGCTCAGAGTCCGTCATGCGGTTCATTATAATTTTATAACTCAAGTGTATTCTCAATGTTGTTATATAAGGCTCATTCCATGGAACGTGTCCAATCAGTTACCATAAAAAGAAAGCAAAATTTCATATTGTGAAGTTTGCGCCAGCTTCCTGTGCAAGTCTGTGTGAAAATACTAGTGACACTGACAGGACTTCCATGTGAACATATCCTGCCATCAGTTTAATGTTATCAGTTGTTGGAGGAACTGACAGGTCAACCCTAGTGGAATAATATAGTAATATATGGGTAGTTTTGTCAACATTGTGGAAGCTCTTCACCCGTTTTCATTCTTTCTACAACCAACCAACCAACCAACCAACCAACCAACCAACCGACCGACCGACCGACCGACCGACCAACCAACCAACCAACCAACCATACATATCTCAAGAACTTTATTGAGTACATGTTCGATTTACAAACCGAATCGATCCGGAATTGTATGTACACGTACGACTCGATATTGCCAGCTGGCTTAACATACATACATACATACATACATACATACATACATACATACATACATACATACATACGAGCAGACAGATAGATAAACAGACAGACGAACAGACAGGCAGATAAACAGACAGTTTCCAGACCACTGTGTCTGTCAGGTGAAGTTTCTACTATTAAGGAGCAGTGTAGAGGGCGCTGTAGTGTGGACAGAATCCCACCCATCTTTCAACCTGTTTATCTCCATTTTTCCACCGACCGTTCGGTTTGGTATGGCTGCTGTGCTGTGATGTTCAGTTATCAAATATTTACTCCAGTGTGGCAGTAGAGAATCGATGTGAGCGTTTGTTTTCATGATACGACAGCGTGTCAGTGCGCAGTTCGTCAGGAATAGCAAAATAAAAGTGTCTCTAAAGCGGTTCACGGAGTGAGTGGTTCAGAACGATAGTCTGTGTGGTGTGAGCAGCACTTGACAAGACATCAGACTAATTCTTACAGGACGATGTGATAAGAACTTGTCTCTGAGTTGCACTTGACAAGACATCAGACTAATTCTTACAGGACCATTTGATAAGAACTTGTCTCTGAGTTGTAGCACATTTTCTGGAAGGGCTGTCACTTCTTCCTCAGTTTGAAAAAAAAACAACTGTGAGAGCTCAATGTGGATAGAAAAAAAGAAAGAGAGAGAGAGAGAGAGAGAGAGAGAGAGAGAGAGAGAGAGACAAAGAAATAAACTCTTTACATTTGGTGTCGGTGATATAAATATAATGTGTTCCTCACGCATGCTTGGCTGATCAACTTCTTCATGACATAAGAACATGGCGGCTTTCTACTAGACTGTATCTTGTTTTCTAAAACTGTGGAAGTAAACTTGTTCTTTTCTTGTAGTCCTGCATGCGCCATGTAGATGAAATGTGATCAATGGTATGAATGTTGATATTGTTACTCCCTAAGGGGATTTAGATTTTACCTTCTGCTTTCCCAAGTGAACTATTAGTATTAACACTGGAAGGACTGCTAAGTTGACAGTGATTTCATCACAATACAGGTCGGACACTTCACTCACCTTCACGTCTATACCCAGCAATTCTTGTACGTGACACTTGAAGTTTGAATTTTTTTACGATAAGTATCAGATAAGTGTCATTTAAGGAATAAGAAAAGAGGTACATAAATATGGTTTAACTGGTTTTTTTTTTCCTCCAGTCATTTCTGCAGGGAACACATACATGGATTAGCCAGATAAGATTAATATGATTGCTTGTGTGTTATGAATATTCCTGACATGTTTCATATAATTCTTATATTCCAGATAGTTAAACCCAAAGAAAGAGGAAAGCGAAAGCCATGAAGCTTGTGTGGCTTGCACTGGCTATGGTCGCCTTGACACAGGCTCAGGAGTGAGTACTTTAACTTTATTCACGAGAGAGAGAGAGAGAGAGAGAGAGAGAGAGAGAGAGAGAGAGAGAGCACATATGGAAGAGTTCCCAGAAAATAAAATGAGAATGTTTAGAGACTATTGCAGGAGTGTCCCTAACCCTTCCCCTACCCCTTCCTCTAACCCTGGCCTTATCCCAACATGAGAATCCTTGGATATTGCCGTATTTTCCTTCAATCATATCAAGACAGATCTATCTTTATGAACGGCCAGTTTTTGAGATATATATATATATATATATACGTGTTGAACGACGATCAATACCAGCTGTTTATACTGTGCTTTCTATACATCTGAGCTAATCGGAAGTGTTTGCTTTTGTAATTTCCACATTGTTAGTTCGTGAACTGACCAGTCTTCAACTGTCTTAGCTCTGCTGTACATAGTATATCGTGTCTCTACTGTCTCAGATACTGGTCACTGCCAGTCGTATTACAGAGATCATTTCATTGAAATGTTTCAAAACAGAATAGAATTTCACCGAAACGTTTGTCTAATCTATGCTATCAGGTAGGTTTTAGTTTATGCCTTAACAAAGGAAGACTAGTTCTGATACCATCGCCCTTGAAATCACGCAAACATTCTCGAAGTATTATTGTAACGGCCATTTAGTTTTATATCTACCGTCACAGAATATATTAAAAAATGGAAACCATTGTTCCGCTCTGAGGGGTGTATTCTATAGAAAGTACAATGGCTACGTATTCTATAGAAAGTACAATGGCTACGTATTCTATAGAAAGTACAATCGCTACATACAACCATAGACCTGTAACTTCAGCAGAGGCTAAAAAGAGATTGGACAGAATCTCCACCACTAGTTATGGTGTTAAACGATGGGAGTTCCGGGACTTCAAAACTACATTTACCTTACCTACCATCAGAGCGTGACAGACGAGGAGCACTGCGACGGTGTAGATAGATTAAGTTTGGTTGGGTATTTTTATTTCTGTTCCGGGAGAGCGGACAGACGTTTTTCTGTCTCATTAACAGTGAATTTGCCATGGGAAAAAAAGGAGCACGGGGNCAGACCTCAAAGATGTGTATAAGAGACAGGAAAGGGGGGATTGTTTATTTTCTGAAAATTTTTTTTATGTGGTGGGGAGAATGGGTTTGGGTGGCAAATTCCGCCCTCACACATTTTCATGATGTCCGCCGCTGGAAAACGTGACGCAGACTAAATTAGTCATGAAGTGTGACTGAAGACTTGAACATAGTAAACCAGGTGAACAGCGGGGTTTGCCAGGAGCCAATATTTGTCACAAAAGCCAACAACATCATGGAGGCCAATGGAAGCAGGAACTAAGTGTCTTTAGCGAGACAGCAAGTGACCACGTGAGCTCTGTCTCAACAACACACACGAAGCACAATCCTCGACTGTCGCAGAAAAAACTTAGATACGCTAGGAAAACCAGCTGTTGGCCAAAATGAAATCCATGAACCCCATCCACCCCCACCCCCACCCCCCTTAAAAAAATTCGATGACCTCATATTGTCCATTGTCTACGCCGCAGTTATGATTTTGCCACATATTCTTGAAATCGTCAATATAAACATCGTCTTGTATTAGAGGTGATCTTTGGTGGAGCGTAGAAATTAGTGATCAGCCGAAAGCAGTTTAGTGGGGCAGGAAGAGGAGGCATATAAAAGGTGAAGGTTGGACTTTTCAGTCAGAAAAATAAAAAAAGTTAACTGTGGATGCAGGTCCACTGAGAGATGACTTAGACTAAATCAGTCTTAACAGTCTGAGGTAGTTAGAATAGTGCAGAAAATGTCTGTCTTCATCTCTCTCCCTCTCACTCCTCCGTTCACGGCTGTGTTTATAACACAGCAACATGTTTCTGTAGCCTAAAGCTCGGTCACGATAAGTACATTATATCAAAACATAAACAAAAACTGATCTTTCCGTACTCTCTAACCCGTCTCTGGCCCAATGTAGCTTTTGTCCAGATTTAAGTCATCTGACCTGGGTCATCTTAAGATTTCGGTACGAGATTTGAGGACCAGGTTCATCATATAACAACGTCTAGTTCTGTAGTTCTCAGGGATCTTTAAACATTTCAGAAATGACATTTCATGCACTTTTACAGCAGATGTTAAATTCTAAGCACAGTTTTAAAACATAATACTTTTCTCCTTTTTCTTCTTCTTCTTCTTGTTTAAATGCTCAAATATGCTAATTTATAATTCTTACCTAATAAAATTTTTTCCCAGCCATAACGCATGTTAGTTTATCAATATTTAGATCTGTTTGTATTATTCAGTCATTCACACTTTCGAACATCACTGTCAGGGCATGAGCCTCATTTGTCAGGGCATCACTCTGAGGGCATGAGTCTCACTCTCAGGGCATGAACCTCATTGTCAGGGCATGAACATCATTGTCAGGGCATGAGCCTCACTGTCAGGGCATGAACACATCATTGTCAGGGCATGAACATCACTGTCAGGGCATGGGCCTCACTGTCAGGGCATCACTCTGAGGGCATGAGTCTCACTGTCAGAGCATCACTCTAATGGCCTGAGCCTCACTGTCAGGGCATGAACCTCACTGTCAGGGCATCACTCTGACTACTCTGAGGGCATGGCCAAACAAGATTGTTTGTTCTGTCTGGTTGATTTGGAAAGGTGAATTACAAGCTGAAAAAAAATTGTCAGTTCAAAATTTTATAGAACTATGAGTTCGATTGAATTGCTTAGATTTCTGTTGCATGCTCTAATTTTCTCTGAATCTCGTGTCATGACAAACATCGTACAAACATTGAGTGGATTCAGTATAAACTGGAATTCTAACCTTTAGAGTTTTGCTGAAGAGTAAGAGAAGAGGACAATAGCTAATCTCTAAGATAATATTATGCACAAGAAGAATAGCAGAACTAGCCGGTTCTGGTTTAAGTAGCCGAGAGTCGGTTGTGGCGTAGAATTGAAGACAGACCTCAAGGGCTTTTGAAAGTCTCAGGGAATTTCGTGCAGGTGGCAGACACTTGTGGGGGGTAGGCACCACACACCTGCCATTCAAATTCATTTCAGTGGTATACTCTTCTGATCGGCAACAGGCTTTTGGCTGCGCATGTGCGTTGTTGTCTATAATCAAGGCCTGGAGATGTTCACAAGTGGTTTAAACACTTGCCTCACAGCGCCATTCTACGTAAGCCTTCACAAGCATGCCAGCCATCGTGTGTGAACGCGGTATTCGTGTATTGAGGCTAAATATAGAACTGTGAGGAACTTTAGCCAAATGGATCACGCATTATAAGAATACACAATATGTTGCAATTCATGCATAGAAACTTGCAGCACAGGGGGAAAGAGCTAGAGGGCATACAAGAGCTCTTCAGACACATTCTAACAACCACTCAAAAGTTAAAGCTCGGGGCAAAGGTAAGAAAGTGGGCGGCATTCAGGATTCGAACACTAGTTACGGTCTGTCCCTTTAAGCCAGTAAATTACAATGTAACCTCGATAGTAAGAACCCGTTTATAAAGTTTACCTTCTTATGAAGTATGAATGTCACATGTACGCATTCAGGATTATTTGATCGTTTCAGTATTCATTGTGCCGTCATTCAGTATTCAGTGTGCCGTCAATATTGAATACACCTCAGTAATAAGTATATTTTGTTCATACACCAAAGGCTTACCTGTTATCGAGGTTATACTCTTCAGTTTAGTTTACAGCACCAGTATGACTTGATGTTGAAAGCACAGGGTCATCATTGAATGTCAGAGCTTTAACAAGCTGAATGTAAAAGCTCAGAAGGGTGAAGTGTTTCTCCAATATCAACTGTTCATCACACACTGTCACACCCATGGCAGTCATAGAGTTCAAACTTCAGACTTTTTTATTTCTGCACAAAAATATTAGCGAAGGACGGACAGTAATCTACGTCCGGGTTCCCGGATGTCAGACGAAATCATCACACACTAAGTAAGCAGAGGAAAGGAGTATTATAACGTCTGTGCATTTCGTTCCAAAGTCAGCTTCACCCATGAAGTCACACCGTTTTCCTCGATACCGAGTTGCGTGGCAGGCTTGGTTTTTCTAGTTAAAGAGACTTCATATTTTTTGAGACTAACTCTCCATTCTACAACTTCGTGCAACCGCCAGTTGTTGTTTTGAATTTTCTTCAGTCTGTAAAATGGGTACCTGGCTATTGGCTGTGAAAGGTATTGTTAGAATGCTAATGATCAACGCCTGTATGCATAATGGCAGCGGCATTGAATGCCTCTCAGGGAATTAAAAACGTTCTTGAGCGACAAGGTCTGCTGAAGTTATAATAATGTGAAGTCACGTGAATTGGAAACATTATTATTAGTATACTTTTAAAACCATTCTGACATGCTCGACCTATTGCGATGTTTTCAGTGTTAGGTACAGAGCAGGTTGGATAAGAACTAATGTAAAACCATGGGGGGGCAGTAAACAGTAAACAAACTCGAACTGATATGATCTCAAGACCATAATAATTATATATTTTCACACCTGTCTTGTACTGATTAGCATAAGAATTGAATACATTCGATACATGGAACGTGAAGAAACAGCATCACACATTCCGAAAATTCGGTAATTAGCTTGGCGCTCATTATGTGTTATATACATATTATACGTCCTTATCCTCTGATGCAAACAGTTCCTTGACTTACTGGAACGTCCCGAAAGTCTTGTGTCGATGAACGTATCAGACGTTCCAGTGCGTCACATTTAACAGGCTTATAGAGTACTCCCGGGTACAGATTAATGAAAATCATGACAACTTAGAGACATCAGTACTTGAAAACCATGACGTAGTTAAGGGGAGAAGGAAACATGCAAGTTGAAGTGGATAGTAGCCCGGGGCAACACATTGTACTAGTAATGGAAAAAAAATGTGCAGAACGGCAGAACTGAATAGTCAAAGGAAATATCAAGTGCCCTGCATAAGACCTGGTACAAAGTTGTTTGAGGACGCCTTGTGCACCTGTGATTTGCTAAAGTGTTGACAGGACATTGACCCGAGTGTGAGAGCAGGTCATGGGGTGGGGGGGGGAGGGGCGAGGGCGGAGTGGAGAGCAAGGTGCCCCCGGGAGCTGGGAAATGCTAGGACTCGTCACAAAGTAAGTATAGAGGCCATCCCATCTTGTCCATCCAACATTCGCGATAGGCAAGTGGGAGAGATTAGGAAAAGAAAAGAGATAGAGCACATTATGATACAGTGGATGAATTCAGGAAGCTGAGATTGAAATAGCATTGAAAGAGGTAATCCAGGTAGACCACCATATAATGATCACTGAATGTCCTCAGACTATCCAGGGAAATTAGGAAACTCGGAAAAATGATCATGACGTAAGATGAATTATTCGTGGAAAATCAGTGACAACTTGTTGATGTTCTGCCGTGTTGCATTTGATATCTAGAAAAAGACTCCAAGGCATTGTGTAAAAATAACACTCCACTGCTCTCCTATACGGCCCAGCTTACATGTAGATCAAATGATATAGTCTAGCAGGAGATGACGTTTGATATTTTTTGTCACCTGAGCTTTTTGAAACCTTCATTCCGGTCCTGCCTATTACAGTGCGTTCGACCTGTGCCCTGCCTCGGAACTTTTTACCTGGCACCTTTTATACAGTCTATTGGATCGGGGTTTGAAACACGTCCAAAACCGGCCTCGGTAGAATACTTGGATTGAGAAATCGTGACGACGTGGAAGTTGGAAAAGGAAAGGGGAGGAGTAATTTAAAAAGGGTTTGTTGAGAACGGAAGGGGTTCTCTGGATCCGTCTCTTGAGCAAATAAAACGCGGAAAAAAATCTTTTTGTGTGGGGTTTTTCATAACGTTACAACTTATGCCCTTTTTAGCAAGGGTGTTCAAGTTTGCAGCACTTGTGTACCCCACAATACTAAGTTATTAACTGTTGATCTTCTCTACCATGTGATTCACATTTCACGGACACTCCAGAAACAAACCCAAAGTCCTCCAACGAAAGGGCTTATCTTTGCCAAAACTATTTTAGAGAAACTTGAATAGCTCTATTTGAATATAATTCTTTGCATCAACACAATTTGTGCATAATTTCAGCAACCATATTAAGAGCATTCGCATAATTTTTGCTCGTGTATTACGGGCACTCGCATTTTCGCAAAAATATATGTATTGTTAGGAGATGATTAGTAGTGTTGAGCACAAAAGTAAATTTGGCGGGAAAATCAACAGAAGCTGTTTTGTTGCAAGACGTTAACAATATATCAGTCTTGCCATGACTTCACAGAAAGCCTGCTCTGCATCTCTCTTTCTCACTCTCTTTCTCTCAACACAAAAGAAACTGCCCACCATTTTCCCCTCCTCTCTATCTTCATGGCTTGAAGTCGTATCACTCACAGTCGTATCTTCCATATCACTCTCACTGAAATAGTTGGCCAGGTGCAAGGGGCAGTAGATGGTCAGGCTCGATGAAACTGGTCCAGAAATTTTTGAGGTGTGTTAGTCTAATACTGTTGCACTCTTGAGGATAATCGCGTAAAAGGTCATAGTAACTTCACCGAATAGGACATACAACATCTGAGACAGCACTAAACCAAGAGACGATCACGATACCAAATGATAACCTCTGGCCTAAGGCAGAGTAATGAGTAAATAATGTTTTCGTGCTCATGTAAATCTTTGTTGAAATGTAGTTGAAATGACGTCCTGCCCTGAATATCTCCATTCAGCTGCACAGGGCAAGCTCCTCACCCCACCATAGCTCCTGGTTTCACCATCTCTCCTGAAGTTTACATGTTTTCCCTGCAGGCTAACGAAATGTTATGTAAGTCAGTGCTTTTGCACCTTGCTGTCCTCCTCCTTCCACCCTCCCTCCCCTCTTCCATCCGCCGCTTGCTCCACGATGTAGGTTCCCATCTTCATCTGATTCAGCAATTTCTTGAGGACAACTCATCAGTCAGCTGACTTGTGTTCCACTCTTCAAACCGAACACAGTAGGGCTTAGACTCAGAAGATGGACCAAAAAGAAAGAAAGAAAGAAAGAAAGAAAGAAAGAAAGAAAATTACTGAATTGCACATTTTTACATTTCCAATAATTCTGAAGTGGCTCTGGTGCGTCATATTTTGACTTCATTTGGCGTACATGATTTTTTGTTGTTGTTGTAAAACGGAGTGTATGGATCAAAACTTGTACTTACGGGCCAACCAGAAGTGACGCTGTCCCGTGCCTCATAAGGCCATTTCAGAGACCATAGTCACATGTTAAAGACACTGAAATAGTAAATCCGTGTCTACAACGAGCCATACTGTCACGATGTTTTGAATATAGGTCAGCCGGTAGACAAACAGGGTGAAAGTGAGGCCAGCAACGGCTGAGCTGACTGTCAAGGTCACAAGGTTTGGAATTTTATTCTTTAAAAATTGTTTGTGAGAGCTATTTGCAGTCTTTGGGCAAAACCTATAGTACAGTGCGCCGTCGGGACTGAGGTATACATTGAAATGAAAAGAGTTAGTCTGTTGAGGACACTTTGAGTCATGAATACCGCTATGGCTGCTATTTGGCAAGGTACCAGCAAGCCACTCACTAGGTTTAGCTCTACATAAAGCTCTTGTCCTTTAAACCCATTCAGAGCCGCAAGTGGCCGCGCTACGGCAGAACGATCGGCTTGACACATAATATGATTATGACAACACGTGACACAAGCGGTGCAAGGAACGACTTTGCCATCGGTTTCATCTAGGCCAAAATGGACCATCGGTGACTAAAGTATCGATACATATTATCACGTCCAGCATGCAGGTCTTATGATCTGGTTCCTAGCTGCAAGCAGCCTTGCTGTGTTAAAAAAAATGTCACCGCAATAATCAGATAAATATTTCTCCTCTCCACATTGAATACATACACTATGATTATTTTTAGTCGTTAATTCACAGACACAATATTTTAAGACAACCTTGAAACGGTAAATGGCGGCGTTTAGCATTTTATGAGCACTGCTATTGAAATAAAATGTTGTAAAACGGCTTTCCGATAAAGTGGGTAAAAATAGCAGCAGTTAAGTTCACACTGGCAAAATTTTAATGCACAGTTTTAAAAATAAAAAACTCCTGACAGAGCATTTAGCCAAACACTTGTCAACGTTGTGCCTTTGTCGTTTCGAAGTCCAAATCCACTCAGAGTGGGCCAGGGTTAAAATCTCCGAAGATTCACATTTGTGTGATATGAGTCTCTGTGTCAGCTTTTACTGAGAATACCTGTGTGCAAGCAACCAAGATATCGCATAGGAAACTGAAGGAATGTTTGGCATGCACCTGTCATTTTGACAACCATATTGGCTCTTTCATTTCATTTCCTCGTCCATATCTGTGTTGTAAGTTGACCCGGTGACAAAAATACCGAAATTCAGTCAGTGAATATCCGATAGGGAATAATTAGTTTCATTAACTTAGACCACTTGTCAATTGCCAGAGAAGCAAAGTCTACAGGCTTTTCAGGCTAGAAGTTCTCTCCAGAATCTTTTACCTCGGTATGAGGTTGTCATTAAAGTTCACTCGAAAATAGTAGCTTCATTTGCGTCATAAAGTCATGAACAATGATCGTTATATTATCTCTCCATGTAGCTGCCACGCTAATATGGAGGTAGCATTTGGCATTATCCGCAAGCATCTCCGTATACAGTTAACAGTTACTCTACCCTTCTTTNCCACCAGCAGATCAGTATTGGAAGAGCCAACTGTCTTGATATACCAAGCTATTTCTGTTCATAATAATGTGGAGTTTGTTTAGCGCTAAGTGCTAAGTCATGCCCGGGTTAGTGGCCGCCAAGTCTACAGAAGCCATCCCGCTGTGAGTAGCTTCAAAATGATCGTTCAGGGTCTCAATATATTTTATCTGCCCCTTTGTTCGCTTACCTGTAGCCGGCAGGCTTGGGTCAAGAAAGATATCCATTACTGTTACTGCACACTCAGTGACAAATGTAGCGCATCCTCTGATGAACTTATGACCTCAGCTGTAGTCAAGAACACAGTAACCCATGGCCCAGTTGAAGGCGAGACATGGCCCCACTGCCACAAGCTGTTATGCGGAAAATATCATGTACAGCTCATCAGTCACCACCATTAGTACAATGGAGTTTCTATGAAAAATTGCACACCCAAGTGCAGAATGGTCCCTTTTTCTCCTTTAAAGTTGGCGATCGTAGAACAATTCCATTTGTCGGACAGCACCAGCTGCCTGACACCAACTTTTGTCCATGGAGTTAAACATTTTATAAGAGCTGTACGAAGGGGAAGCAAGTTTGGAAGTATTTGTCATCGCAGTTATCTCTCTTTCTCAATGCACCATCGCTTTGATCAAATGAAATATGTACCACAATCTAAAAGAAGATGATGGCATGCTTGTCTCTATTGAACAAATTGGTCCTGAACAGAAATAACGATGAGGAAGCCGCAAACATTCACTCGCATAAACATAACAAAGTGCGCAGACACATAGACCGACCTCATGCAGGGCTTGCCAAATTTAGATCCTTGCGAAAAGTCGTTTCCGAAATTTCGCGAAGCTTCGATCCAGGAGAAAATAAAAACAACAAAACATTTTTACAGTAAGAAATGAGCAATCCAAGACATTATTATCAACGTTAAGTTTCCTGTAACGATACTGAATTACGTTTCTGATCTCGGTAGGCCTGGATGTTTCTTTTGTTACGATGCTGATATGTCTATCCGTCTCTCTTGGCTTGATCGGAATGGGGGGGAGGAGGACATAGGTGAGGCTACTTCGCAACTTGCCAACTCGTGTCTCCTGCGGTTTCTGTGGGTTTGCACCCTCATCTGGTTGTCTTAGTATTGTCTGAGTTCGAGACGTTTTGTTCAGTTTATATTAAGATGTAAGTCTCGAAAGATATTTCATACCAGGCAGGAGGTAGGAGGTATACTATACAGTTTGGCCAGATACTTACGGCACTGGACACAGAGTCTGAAGGTTGTAAGTTCGATTTTTGCCATGGCCATGCTGTCATTCTGTAGACATACTCCATAGTTCTCCTGTCTGTAAAATGGATACCTGGCGATAGGCAGTGAAAGATATTATGATCAGCGCTTGTAAACGACATCGGCGCTGGATACTCATCATGGATTTAATGGACACTCACTGTGGAATTGAATACGTCCTTAAATGATCTGGCCTGTCGGGGTAATATTATGAAGTCGCTTAGGCAGAAAATACCTGAATACAAGACTCGCAAATCCCATTATTATATATTTTTTTTCGTCAATAGTCTTGGAAAGTCAAAGTACTCATAAACTTCTGCTTGTTCTACAGCCGACTAGAGCCTAACACCACACCCAAGTTTGCCACCACCACTACCACTGCCACACCCAAGGACGCCACGTACTGGGTCACCATGAGTCGCAAACTCCGGCCTGGCCATCCGTTCCAGTTGAATGTCCAGATTCTCTCCGGTACTGACCCGGTGGCTGTGAAACTCACCATCATGGACTACAGTGGGAAGACCACTCTTCTGACTAGTGACTCTACCAATGTCTCTCCTGGAGGTAAGTCTGACCAGCCCCATGTGGTTCTGTTCCAGACGTTGTACCATCATTGGCATCATTAGTAGCAGCACCAGCAGCAATATTGTCTTCGTTCACATCATCATTGCAGCTATTTCTGTCTGCATAGCAATGGCCATCTTCACCATCATAATCATACCATAATTTAAACTTAAAGAACTGTTAGAATAGACATAATAATTTATTTCAGACATAAGTATTAGAAAACAAAATAAATTTTAAAAAAATTCGACCTATAAGAGGTTCCTCAGGCATATTACTTTTTGTAGGTAATACACCGAGCTAGTAAAACTTTGACTTGTAAAAATGATGAATAACAAAGGCCAAGAGAGTTTGAAAGTTGAGAGGTCTAGCGGACATTTACAGCGTCACCATCATCGTCATTATCACTTCCTTGTCCTTGTCGTAGCAGCAGCGAAGAAATTGAGGAACTTTCATCATTGTCAGTTTGTGCAGTTTTAATCAGCATTGTTTAATCCTCCTCCTCCTCTTCCTCCTCCTCATCATCATAATTATTTTCGTCACGTTTGTTTGAGAAGGAACAAATCCAATTACACAACGTCACAAAACGTGCCTGACATAACTCACCTCAGAACGAGGAATGAGAGAGAGTACGAGTCGATCAGTGTGTGATAATAATAACGATAATAATGATATAAAGTATAGGAGACTTTTCAGGACAAATATTATTAATATGCGCCTTATTCATCATCATCTTCTTCGTCGTCCTCGTGGCCATTGTCATCATCATTATCATCATCATCATCATTTGGAACACACCATTTGAAAAAAAAACCGGTCAGTCCATACCAGCAAAGAATTTTGAAATTTACCTCGATATATAAAATGAAGTAAAACAAATATGAGAGAGAAATATTGCGAATTTTCAGACTTTGAAGTGATCATTCGTCAGGCTAAATAGAAACTTAAGTAAAATCATCATCATTATCACCACCACCGTCATCATTCTTCTCATTTCATCAAACTGTCCCCACCATAGAAACTGTTAAGAGGATCCACCAATCAGTACGTGAAAGTCATTAAAAAAACAAATACCGTCAGCCAGGTCATACAAATAGATGACATACAAACGCCACATTTCGACACGGAATGTTTTCTGGTCAAAGCGAAGGGTTCTTGATGTAAAAATAGAAAATAAAGGAGTCTAAAAAGAGACATTTTCCACTTCGTCTTTCTAAATTATTTACATTCAGCTCTTACGAAACAGGTGGAAATTAGTCTGTTAGGTTGATATAAGGATTGCTTGAGAATTTCTATAGTAGCATCACTTCTGAGTTATACACAGATTGGAGCTCATGTAGATGTGAATACGTACTTCTAAATTGACATGAATGTGGGGCGACGTCTCTTTTGTGGTATCGGTAGAGGTACTAACAAACTGAAGAACACATTTTTTTTTCGCCTCACCAAGAACGTTTGTTTAACCAGTAGCCTCGCCGGTCTCTCAGGCACATGTGGGGAGAGAGAGAGAGTGAGAGAGAGAGAGAGAGAGAGAGAGAGAGAGAGAG
>JAWQUT010000194.1:932261-996265 GCA_033807755.1 Ellobium chinense
CAGCGGCCTACGAATTGGTTAGAGAGTCTGGATTTTCTTCATGGACGTTGCCGACGATTTGGATCAACTTTCTGATGCACTAATCAATTTTGAATAGTATCAGAGCAATGACCTAGTTCTGTGCACATGACGTGACTGGTCTCAGACCAAGTTTTTCTTCCTTGTGAAGTTTCGGAGTGACTGTCCGTTCATTCACCGTGGCTACCTTTTCTTTTGCCATTTGTTCACTAGACAGGAACACATTTTATCCAGAAATTGATGAAGTGCAGTTAGAAGAGATCGGTGGCTTACCAGAAGACGATTCAGCGTCACTTGGAAGTGGAGCCAAAGGTCCACCCCTTGAAACATTCACGCCGGCGGAGACTGTTCGAAAATACTTCCCAGAAAATTGGATCTGGGATCTTGCGATCATCGAGTGTGCCTCCATTGCACGCTGTTTGTGTATAAGCTAATTTCTGTATCAGTTTTATTTTCTCTGCACATGTAGATCTACACTAGTCTAGTGTATGTTTTTAATAATCATCCAGCTGTTAAAAACAGTTTCAGACTGCACAATCTTTAGATTCTCACAAACTTTTCAACATGTTTGTGAGAAAATTATAAACTGCTAGATGCTGTGTACTCGTAAGTCGTCGTAACTTGTCTTCACCTGGGCAGTTTGCAACAGCCAGGTTATATCCAGTGCAGGCAGAGATGCGATGATGGAACATTAGTTGAAAACAGTATTAGTTTGCAGTCGTTGACAGTGAGCCAATGTTCACAGATACCCATCATATCAACAGACTAATTTTACAAACACCATCGACCACTTCTAGTATCATGTCAATTCGAGTTCAGCGTTTGCACCCATGTTATTTTCAGCATGTATCTCAGTTGCACTGCATGAAGGTTGGACTTATCGGGGGTTGTAGTTAAATAGAGTCTGTCCAAACCAAACTTTCCATCCTGGATTAAGATCATATAGGTCTTGCAGCCAGTCAAGATGAAGCTGAAGTCACTGGACAAGGAATTGAGACATCAGTCTCTGGGGAGGGGTGTGGGGGTGTGTGATTGGTGCCATTTGATTTCAAAGTTTTGTTTAGTGCAGAAGTCGAGAGTTAAATAATTTCTCTCTTTAAACTATTAAATTAGGCCAGGTTTGAGGCAGATTTGCAGACTTCATCAAGGAATGTTTTTCACTCGCCATTTTCTCATTTTATTTTTGTTTCACAATACATGAAAGTGACTAACAACCATAACTCAGGCCAAAATGATTTTAGCTAAAAAATATTTTCCATAATGAAAGTACACACATTCGGCTTTTATATCAAAAAATAACTTGATTGGTCAAACATCGATTTCAGACTCATTTTGACTCGCTGCAAGACATACTAGGAATGACAAATTACTGTGAAGCAGCGCACTCCTTGCGGAGGGATAGGATGATTTCTAGTTAGCTGATATCTGTCCAGCTGAGCGTTTCAGGCGGTTCCACAACGGCAGGATGACAGACACTAACAAGACACTTTTTTACAGATGGCGAGTTTGTTTCAAATCACAGCATCCAAGACTGTTGGAGTGAAGGCTGTTGGAGTGGTTTCTTTTTATTCATTCCTGTAATACTCTGCACTCAAATTTTGCGAAATTAACAATGCAATAATATTTCCCCATGAAGTCTAAAAATCAGATATCATGGGAATTGTCAAGATACTGCCAAGGTCAGTTCAACTTTCTCTTCCTTGTGACGTCTTGGTGTGACTGTCTTTTGATTGTGACCACAACCATTTCCCATCATTCTGTTCACTAGACGGGTTGACAGGAGCAAGCACTGTATTACAATCACAGGACCTTGGCGGAGAATTCGTACCGGCAATCACTGTTCGCAGATTTTTCCCAGAGAATTGGCTGTGGGAAATGTCATATATAAGCCCCAAGTAAGCCATAGCTGATTGTCTCTGTAAAATCTGATTGTCGTAACAGTTTGTGCGCTTGTAGATCGATTGTATGTTTCATAGTCACTTAACTATTCCTGTCGGCATCAGACATCAGCAACTCTTTTGGATTCTCGCAAGCCTTTGTATACGCTCATACCAGTGCAGGCCACTCTAATCTTGCCATAACCAGGTTTACGCCTGTCCATGCTTAGATGCGATAATAGAATAATTCGCTTTCACTCGCAGTTACTGAAACTGGCTTAGTGATCACAGGTTCCCATTAAAAGACTTGTTAGATGCCAGAGACCACTTCTAATATCATGCTCTTAAGAATTCAGTCTTTGATGGTAATAAGTCTGTGGTACTGGTCTAACTAGTAACAACAAAACCGTTGACGCAAACATTTTGCTTAACATAATGCCCTGCATAGCACTCTCCCATTCAATAGTCATAAACGCTTTTTTTCTTCGTTGTAAAGAGCACTTTGGATAACACAAACTTCTGCTAACACATCATAAGAAGCTTTGCCCGATAAATGTTCGTGTTATGCAAGTTCAACCGTACTTGTATATTTTCATTACGCAACTGCTTCACTGACTCAAGGCGAGATTTATCCCGCGACGTGCAACTAAATATAACCTGTTCGCTCCCATGTCTTAAAATCTTCTCCCGTATGCCCTTTTATGGAATGCTCCACGAGCCACGACAAATCAGTTTATGCCTTCTGGGTAAAGGAAATGGAGGATTTCTTGTATGACAAGCTGTTGTTGGATGTACAGTCTATTTATAAACTCCATAGACAGCACTGGTTCTGACAACTGTTACAAAAGTTTACAAGGGCACCTATTCCAGGCAATGAATAAAATCCGAATACTTAAAAAAGAGGACGAATTCGACGACAAAACACTTCGGGCATTTTATCTGCGGACGGTTTCGGTAATCACGGATGAAAACAGAGTTGAATTCCTTGTAACAATATGCCTTTGTTCTTGTGAGCTAACACCAGTGTGGACCGGACTTGCCCAGAACGTTGGGTGTGGAAGTGGCGGTTTGTAGCAGAGGAAGTTGTTACTGTCATAAACTTGGTGCTTTGTTCGCCGTTCTTCGTCCAGCTGAGTCTTTAACCGATATCATCCACCGCAGCGACAACACGGCAGCCAAAAGAAAGAAATACTGTTGTATAATAATTTTCTACAGGTGCTGAGATGTGACTGTCGATCTCCTTCATATCATCCGAGTGCTGGGAGCTGTCTCTACATGATATATGACAATACTATAGCTGCTCATAACTCACATTGTGCAAAACATGTCTCATCTATGCTCTGTTTTATGTAATGTTTCACAGATGGCTTGATACTGTCCTAATTACAATACTGGTTTCAGGTCAGTTGTTTCCTCCTCGCGAGGTTTTGGAATGACTGCCTTTTGACTTCACCGTCGTTTTTCTCCCATTATTTTGTCCACTAGACATATTTCCAGCAGTGCCAGTCAGCGGAGCAGTGGAAACAGTCGATACAGATAAGACAGGAGGTCCTGGTGTAGACTTCACGCCAGCAGAGACTGTCCGCAAATTTTTCCCAGAAAATTGGCTCTGGGAGATTTCGTATATAACCCCCGAGTATGCGTGTTCCTAAATTCCATGTGTCTGTATAATCTAGCTATTGTTATACTCTGTGCGTTTAGCCTTGTATTCTGTAGCTACTCATTTTCCACTCATGTTTCAGCCTATATGACCCTCACAGTAGCCTCCCTTGTAGACTCTCGCAAACCCTTGTATACGTTTAAACTCTTGCAGACTAGAGATACCTCGTGCTTGTGAGTAAGGTTTGACCTGCAGCCTCATTGGAAGTGAGCCGATCGAAAAAGCAAGCAAACCATTAAATGTGTACAGTAGCTGTATTCTGGTTAACGATTGAAATCGGAAAGAAAATATTTAGAGGAGGAATTCAGGTACAAAATATTTCGGGCATTAGGACTGTATTTGTGGACTATGTTTGTGTTCATGACCAAAGTATATTCGATTCCCGTTCTACAAAATATGCGCAGCCATTGACCTTTGCTCTAAAAGATAAATAACTAGTAATATATTATTTAAATACATTGTCTGCATTCAGCTGCACGTCTGGTGCCCCATCCCACGCCCATATATTTATTACCTACTTGATACTGAATGGTACCCCAGGGAAGTTTATACGGCATTTTGAATTAGCAGCAATGCCGGTTGAGATTATATTTGGGCCTCCCATTATAATTGACCCACCCCCCGTTTCCCTGTCTGAATNCTATTGTTACACTCTGTGCGACTAGCCTGTATTCATGCGTGTTCCTAAATTTCATGTGTCTGTATAATCTAGCTATTGTTATACTCTGTGTGACTAGCCTGTATTCATGCGTGTTCCTAAATTTCATGTGTCTGTATAATCTAGCTATTGTTTACACTCAGTGTGACTAGCCTGTATTCATGCGTGTTCCTAAATTCCATGTGTCTGTATAATCTAGCTATTGTTATACTCTGTGCAACTAGCCTTGTATTCTGTAGCTACTCATTCTCCACTCATGTTTCAGCCTATATGACCCTCACAGTAGCCTCCCTTGTAGACTCTCGCGAACCCTTGTATACGTTTAAACTCTTGCAGACTAGAGATACCTCGTGCTTGTGAGTAAGGTTTGACCTGCAGCCTCATTGGAAGTGAGCCGATCGAAAAAGCCAGCAAACCATTAAATGTGTACAGTAGCTGCATTCCGATTAACGAATGAAATCGGAAAGAAAATATTTAGAGGGGGAATTCAGGTACAAAGTATTACGGGCATTAGAACTGTATTTGTGGACTATGTTTGTGTTCATGATCAAAGTATATTCGATTCCCGTTCTACAAAATATGCGCAGCCGTTGACCTTTGCTCTAAAAGATAAATCACTAGTATTTAGTAATATATTTTTTACATACATTGTCTGCATTCAGCTGCACGTCTGGTGCCCCATCCCACGCCCATATATTTATTACCTACTTGATACTGAATGGTACCCCAGGGAAGTTTATACGGCATTTTGAATTAGCAGCAATGCCGGTTGAGATTATATTTGGGCCTCCCATTATAATTGACCCACCCCCCGTTTCCCTGTCTGAATACATGTTTAATAGAACAAATGAATCTCTTTAATATTTATATAATGAGGAGGCCATCTGAAATGTTATATTCCATGAGGAGTCCATATGTAATGTTATACCTAACTTCTTCTAGCCTCGTGTATAAGTCTGTTTGACCGGAAATACCGATGAATGTTCATAGTTCTAAAGTAATTCCTAATCAAGAAGTCACTAAATTTGACACAGTTTAAGACCTTGCCATGTCTGACCCCAACACTAATCTAACCAGACGGACAGAAACACTATTTCCCAGACCTCTGAATGTGAGACGCTCTAGTCTAATTTACCGGGTAGATTCTGGGTGTGGAAGAAGAACATTATCTGGGAGAACTGTTACAATGTGCACCGGAGAAGTCGTTGTCCTTCACCCAGCTGTCTTTCACGGGCATCACCTTAATACCTTAATACCCCAATACCTTAATGGCAGCTGGGAAGTCCAGAAACCGTAGGGTTCCTACATTTCTAGGGTCGGAGAGAAAGGAAACTCCAGCCCTTGTCAGGATATTTGAGGCTATTGGAGCAGTTCTTAGATGTGTGATCTTGTTCTATTCTTCACCAAGAATTTGCAAATGTTGCAGACAGATAGTAGTTTATTCTACCCTCCCCCACTCCCTCTCTGTGCCCTGTAGACTATGTGAATGAGATTGTGTAAATGACCTAGACTGATCTCATTACAATACTTTTGTCATGCCAACTTGCTATTCCTCATGAAGGTTTTCAAGAACTGCTCTTTGATTAGACATATTATGACTACTTGATGCTGCTCACCGCCTCCTCCCCATTTGTCCATCACTTAGATCTCTGCTTATTTCTGCCCAGTTGTCCATCGAATAGATCTCTGCTTGATCTTGACAATTAATTTTTCACCAGACAGACCTCTACTCCATCTTGACCATTTGTCCGCTAGATAGATGTCTATTTTATCTTGACTATTTGTCCACCAGACAGATTACCGAATCCAGATATCGATGGGGCTGTGTTGAAGCCAGATCAGTCTCAGACACAAGGAGGTGGAAGCTCTGGCACAATATTCGTGCCAGCAGAGACTGTTCGCAGATTTTTCCCAGAAAATTGGCTTTGGGAGATTTCGTACATAACATCCGAGTATGTTTGCACATCGACTATGTAAACTTTAACTTATGTAACGATGTTTGCACCTCTATAGCATGTTTTTATGTCACTGCTGAGATACATTTTTACTCACATCACAAACGATTGTAATTCTCTTTGCTGCTCTCCTCGATTCTCCCGCACCTTTAGACGTTATGCTGAGACTATGGCGAGTTCAGATAAGGACTGTCTATTGCCGAGGGCGAAGCAACAGAAGTTCTCAGAGATAAAAACCCCTCGGCACAGGGATCATGTTTCGGCTCTTTATACTGTATTTCCTAACAGATTTCCCTCTCTCCTACAGTCTACTTGAAAGCTGATGTTACATTTTTCATCTCTGCTTACAAGAATTGTATTATATCCACATTCTTTTTTTTTACTTGATTACTTGATTTGGCCGGGGGTCGGATTTCTTTGCTGAAGTGGCATTTCCATTGTTGCTAGACCCTTGTCTTCATCCTCATGAGAATGGTTCTACTTGTGCTTGTTACCATCTGGTTGTAGATCCTTCAGATCTTTCACAGGAGGACAATAAGTTTTCCCTCCCTCTCTCCATCGTGTACATTGCCTTTATTGTCTGTACGCACACATCTCATTCATATTATTATGCTTCCATTTATTAAGTTTCATTTGCAAGGAGCAGAAAAACTAAACGTAAAATGAAGTACAGGGAAACAAAGAGACAGAGTTTTATACTTGGATGGACTAACAAGTTCGGGAGGTGACTTTGAAAAACTACTAAGATAAACACTGAACAGCTGACAGACAGAACTGGAGATCCATGATCACTTATTCTAGATGGTGTGATGCTTGAAGAAGAAGAAGAAGAAGAAGAAGAAGAAGAAGAAGAAGAAGAAGAAGAAGAAATAGACTAGATTGTGGTGGACTCTAAGCCGCCCAATAATGTTTCGCCAATTTTGTTGACGTATAACTTTAAATTACTAGCACCCCCTTTCCTCCTGACTGGGCATGTCTCGGCGCCAGCATTCTCAATCATGGATAAGAACAACATCAACAATCAGCCTCGGCCTATTGGTGCTATTCCGGCAAGCAGGGTGCGGAAATATTTTCCCGAGAATTGGCTCTGGGAATTGGAGTATATCCCGCCAGAGTATGTTTGAATATTCTCGATAGTTCAGGCTTGACAAACACACTGCACGGCTCTGTTGTGATGAAGTAGTTGCTGCAAGGCCTAGATTACACGCTGCCACGGCTACCTGGGCGCCAAGGGCTGCAACTGTGGTGGACAAAGGCAAAGAGCCCTAAGATCCTTGAAAGACTTGGAGTAAAACAGGACTCTGGGGCTAATTGCTCCAAATACATCGCGGCTTACTCGGCCCAGACTAGCTGCCTTTTAACATGAACGCTAATCAGTTCTAGTCTCACGCATAGCATAGTAAGCTCCATTTCATATCACTCGCAGTCGCAGCCAGCCAGCACAGGACAGGACAATCACTCACTTACGCGGCTTCTGGAAGTTTGGAATTATCTGTGTAGTTAGTGCTTGTACCGTCTTGTGTACTTTCTGTGTATGTTTGCGTCGTGCTACTTGTGAAGTCAGTGGCATCACATGTGACGTCTTCAAACAAACAAACAAACAAACAAAGAGTGAGATAGATAAATGATGACAAGAACAACACACAAACAACAACAGCAGCACAATAGCACCAACACAACAACAACAACAACAACAACAACAACAACAACAACAGCAGCAGCAGCAGCAGCAGCAGCAGCAACAAGGGGAAGGAGTATAAAGAAAGCAATTTCTTCATTAGCCTGTTCTATGGCCCTATAATGGTATGTGATGTTACCAAACCTGTAGATTTGACTGATTTCGTTGTTTGGTTCTCGAACACGCATGAGGCAGCAGCTCAAATGGGAAGCATATCTGATTAAAGCGAGGCTTTCCTAGAGTAAAAGTTTAACTTCCGGAAAGTATTCATAGCAATTCCAAGAATTCACTAGCACTTTACATTTGTGTGTAGATGTAGGTCATATAATGAGACAATGCTAAACATAATATCATAAAGTTTTTCACTGGGTCTCACAGTCGTTGAATTTCCAATGGGAGCTCCTCTTGTTTTGAAGGGGAAAAACGTAAACGCCAAAATTAGGTCAAATTCACCTTTTGGCACCTTCGTTTCGAGTCTGATGGCTCCATCTTTCCGTGTGCGTTTAGCTCTCGTAGCGTATATTAAGTTTCAGAGATCGCCGTTTGTATCAGTGATCCAGAGAGGCGCAACACGAAGAATATTTGCATCTTCCGTACATTGTGGGTTTATCGTAAAACGGCAAAGCTGTCGTTCTAAGGTAGAATATACTTAGCAGCCAGTTATGATTCTACGCGAAGCTGGCTACGATGTTTTATTAGGCATGGAATGCAAGTCTTGGAATCTCATGCCACATCCATCATCAAATGGTGGACTACAGTCTCATGTCTGCCAAATGCTACTATCTGGGGAAGAATATTAGTCCTCATGCTCAAAGGGATATGTGGGCCTCTGTCATGGATTGTAATTTGAACTCTGTTACAATGGGTAGCACCTCAAAGACTTTTTGAAAATGATCTTCGTCCGTACAAATTACTCAGTATCTGAAGTTATCCCGCTGTCTGTTCCCGATCCCTGCATGAGTCCCCCTATAGGTTGCCGACCCCTGGAAAGTCCGGCTTCTCTTTGATTCTTTCTCTTTCTTGTGTGCATCGCTTGAGATTCTCCTTCAGACTCACCCACATTTTTCATGGCACTTCCTAAGGCTGGATGACCACCACCTACCCACCCTTCACCACCACCCAGGTCTTCGCCACAATGGCCACAACAAATGCCCCTTCTGCGGTCAGACCGGAAGCAGACAAGTCAGGGGAAACCACCAACAACTTGGCTCCAGCCGAGAGGGTCCGCAAACTCTTCCCGGAGAACTGGTTATGGGAGATCTCATACATTACTCCCGAGTGCGTGAGAACAACAAACTTCACATGTCATAATTATTGTTTATAACTCTTCTTCCGCTTCAGCCTTCCCCAGCTATCTCGATTATCCCCTCTTGTTTCTTCCGGTACGCTGTTGTAACCTGCATTCAAAAACTATCAGTAGCTTGATCATATATCATCTTGTTTTGTACTAAACCGTTAACCAGTTGGCATGACCGTTGACTTTCACGCCGTTCACAGTAAATGTCTTAATTTTACTCACATGTCTTGTGTATATACATGTAGATCTGTTCAATGTAGTTTGCTGTAAAAGCTGCGGCAATAGAACAAAAAAAATTATAGAGGATCGATCACGTGCACCACAATCAAAATTATAAATAACAAAGAAACTTTTGGTAACCAAACATCCGGTGGCTAAACGTCGGTTAAACATCTGTTATCCAAACGATTGGTCGGCGAGTCAATGTCCGTCTGCCAGAAGTCCATGGCATCGATCAAACGGTCGTCCAAACGTCAGGCCATGACGCTGACTGAGATCTGGAATACTGCGCTTGCTGTGTTTGCAGTAAGATAAGATAAGATAAGATAAACTTTATTGATCCATGCATGGAAATTTGTTTTGAACAAGTGCATAACAACAAAAGATAATTAATGACATACGTATTACATCATTGTAAGAATGAAACAAATCACACCCAGACACAGCATAGGTCTGAACACCCCCTCACTCAGACAGACCTACATAACACTAGCACACGCATGCACGCGCGCACACACACCCCTACACACTCACACGCTCCCACACACGCACCCATACCCACACACACACACACACACACACACNTCCCATTACCAATTTTACAGCATCAGGGTGGTTTGTCTCTTGATCATGTAACTTTTCACAAATAATATTGCTGGCGACTTCAGCATTTGCGTTGGGCTGGATGTAAACAATATTAAAAAGCACATGAGTAAATTCTCGAGGAAGATAGTAAGGCCGTACGCTCACAGTTAAGAGTTCAATGTCAGCAGAGCACAGTTGTTGTTTGATGTGTATGTTGTTTGAATGGGCCCATTTGTTGTTGATGTAGATACACACACCTCCGCCGCGCGTCTTACCAGCATCAGGCGTACGGTCAGCCCTACAGATGGTAAAGCCATCAACACTTACATGACTGTCATTAATGTTTTCAGTAAGCCATGTCTCTGTAAAACACAGTACGGAACTCTCCCTGTATTCAAAGAATTGCCTAATACAGGCTTGAAGCTCATCTACTTTGTTGTTGAGAGATCGAACGTTTCCAAGAACAACAATGGGAAGGAACGGTTTTTTCACTCCTCTTCTCCGCATTCTTACCCTCACACCTCCTCTCTTACCTCTTTTTCTCACTCGTGCTCCACCAGATGGACATGCAGAGCGATAGTTAAATACTGAGGCTGTCAAATCAATAGGAAAACAATCCGTGGTAACGTAAGACGCCGATGGCGGGTTTTTCACATTCATGTTGACTGAACACACCGATTTGAAACACCAAACTATGAGAAAGAGCGTACAAAATACAGTCCAAATCCTGGTGGTATCCATTCTTCAGGTTTAATATAGTATTCACAGGCACAATAGCACACAGAAGAAACTTTCCAAACGTCCCAAAAACAACAAACTTCAACAGCACTCGTTCGTGTCGCCACAGGGCGGCGCCATCTTGTTTACATGCCATTCTGAGCCACCCTTCCTAACATCTGATCCAGGCATCCCAAACTAACGTCTAGCAAACCTTACCAGCTCAGTGTATCTGTCCACAGGGAGGGAGGGAGGGAGGGAGGGAGGGAAGGCCATTTCACAAAAGTCTGTGTGCCCTTTGTTATAATTCGTTAGCTAAACTATCATCTCACTCCAGCGCCGCACTGACCCCGTGGATATCTCCCTAGGGTATCCAGCCGCGGTCTTTTCTGATGTTTGGATGTATTCATTCCTGGCCCAGTGAGAAGTGCTTCTCTCGGCGGCCGGCCGGCCAAAAGACTATAGCCCTACCCTTGATTCTATCCTTCTCCTGTCAGCGTCCTTTCACAACTTTCTGCAGACTCATCCATGTTTTTCATGGCACTTTCTAAGGCTGGACCACCTATCCGCCCATGATGTCCACAGTGATGGCTGCAGCAACACAACAAGGTCCCATCGCCGAGTTCAAACCGGAAACTGACACGTCATCAAGGGAAGACACCAACAACTTGGCTCCAGCCGAGCGAGTCCGCAAACTTTTCCCGGAGAACTGGTTATGGGAGATCTCATACATTACTCCTGAGTGCGTGAGAACGACATACAAAGATCTCATATTTTATTTTTCTTTATTTTTTATAAATGTACTTTTATTAGACTAGATTTGGGTCATTCCCAGCTGGGACACCTCATTCCTGTGGTCTCTTGTAGCACTGCAACGTGTATTCATGACTATATCTATGGCTTTACGATGGTATCTAGTGTCTTTTGTAATAATTATACTTATAGTCCTGGCGCTGGCCGGGTTCCTTTGTCCATCCGAGGTTAAGAAAGACACCCGATATATTATGATTCTGTAACCCAAGAAACTTAGAAAAAACCAGTGTGTCAAACTGAAATCAATTACATTTTCTTTTTATAGCCATTTAAAGATGAAAATATGGGTTGTTAATTTAAGAAACAATTAAAATCACATTTTGCAATCCTGAAACACCAAGAATACATCAAAAAATATGATATGACACATTATAAAAGACAGAATGTCTACCTACATGGCTAGGGGCTGAATTTGATAAGGAAAGCATTTGCGCGCTAATATTGATTTTTTGCTCGAAAATATGTCCTAACTTTACGTTCACTTTAAAACCTGTAGACAACGTAATATGGCAGTTAGAGTGGCAGTTAGAGTTTTCATGTTTTTCCAAACACTTTCTTTATATGTATTCCACCCACTGATATGTTCACATATACAATGCGTGACATAATGTAGGATCTGGCCGCACAAATATAACCATACCCCCTTAATTTGGACGTGATCCTCAGAAATGAAGAGAGTGCCAGTCATCAAACCATGCAGCATAAAAAGACGATTCTGCCGTCCAAGTGCAAGGTTTATGGATTGACAAATTCAATGAGGATAATCAATATGCGATTTTGAATGTTTTTTTTTTTTAATGGACATGTATGTAAGATAACTAAAGCAGCCATGTGAACTGCTTATTAATTGGACGGCACAATTGGGAAAAGGAAAACGTAATTGATTTCAGCTTGACACCCTGGCTTTTTTGAAGTGCCTTGTGATATATAATCATAAAATGTCGGGTGTCTTTGTTAACCTGGGATGGGCACAGGAACTCTGCCAGTACCAGGAGTAATACTGAAACAGAAAGTACTTAACATTTCCCCTTGTCCGACTCCCGCCTCATCAAAACCAAGTGTATAAGTGTATATGCCGCAAATTTCGTCATTTTCTAATAATCAGTTTGTCTTCGGGATACGTCTTTTAAAATCCATCACCCCAAAAATCAACAATGACACGGTTTCTAAGATTCACTTCCCTATAACTTTAATACAGAGGGATCATGTAACCTCTCTATCAAGCCACTTATGCCTCGCAGATGGTGAAATATTCTCGCCCTTTGTTACTCAGGGAGGATTATATACCTTTGGCGACAACTTTTTATAAATATTTAGACTGACAAAAAGTGACGGAGACAAATACAAGATAACGAGGAATATATACCTTTGGCGACAACTTTTTATAAATATTTACACTGACAAAAAGTGACGGAGACAAATACAAGATAACGAGGATTATATACCTTGGCGACAACTTTTTATAAATATTTTCACTGACAAAAAGTGACGGAGACAAATACAAGATAACGAGGATTATATACCTTTGGCGACAACTTTTTATTAATATTCAGACTGACAAAAAGTGACGGAGACAAATACAAGATAACGAGGATTATATACCTTTGGCGACAACTTTTTATAAATATTCAGACTGACAAAAAGTGACGGAGACAAATAGAAGATAACTGAAGACTGACTTGTAAAGGTCTGGGTCTGGCTGCTAGTGTGCCGTATCATTTATGGACGTGTATTTAGAGTGCGTTCTTGCTCTTGTTCCATTGCTTGGTCTTTAGTCACAAACACTTGTCATCATGCTATTCAATCAGAAGATGTACACTAGAAGGTGAGGCATGACTCTCCCTAGAACCCGGAACAAAACAAACAAACAGTCATTGAAACAAACACATAAACATAAACTGAAGACATACATTTGTTACGATCAAATGCGGAATAACAGAACTCACTCAGTAACGTGAAAATCACTATCGTGATAATGTTGTCGCCCTCAGCAGTAACAACATGGCCGTGTGAGTTCAGTTCCAGAGACTGAGTCCGGTTCATGAGACGGAAGTTTACAACACAGGTTTCATAATATGTGGAGAAAACACTTCCCTGAGTCTCGTTTCTCATCTGGGCCAGGAGTAAACACATTCTAAACTTTAGAGCGGAGGGGACAGGCGTCTTGTGGCCTAACGACAAGGAATAATTGCAACTATTCTTGACTGATTTATACAGTAGAACTTACCTTTGTGTCCTCTACTGGATGTCTCTATTGTTATTTGATGAATACTGTATTCATGTTTATTAGTTACTGTTGTATGATAAGTACTGTGTCTTGAGATGAGACGAGTAATACCAAAATATAAAAATGCGATCGAATCGTTTATTTACGTTCGAAGTAAGTGTTCTTCTCAAAGATGTAAAGTACCATACTTCAAAGGTTCATGGTCCTGACCATAAATGGAACGGGATTGCAGCCTCGGGAAAGACACCATTGTTTAGATGAACCAGCAGCACCACATTCAATTCTGTTTGGTCCAGTTCCTTTCAGCTCACTGAGTCCTGTGTGCACGTGTTTTAGAAACAAAATGTATGCAATGGTTTGCAGTCGACCAGTGTGTTTGATTTCGCCGTAATTCAACCCTTTCCCTAACCCCTTTTCTTTGTTAACAATGACAAATGCTCACTCATTTACGGCGAAATCAAGTTCGTCCCTGTAATACACTTATTGAAATTGTACTCGACTACAATACCGCAGTCTATTTTTTGAGTCACTGGTTTCTTCATTAGGCTATCAGAATGTACTGTACTTTCTTGTCTGCAGTTTCCTTTCTGACCATCATTTTTGTCTACTCATGACCTTTGATCTTTTGATATAAAGTTTCTATCATCTATATTGTAACTTAATCGCATGATTCTGTTTCAGATAATTAATTTTTGCTTTTCTTTGTGTATTTTTATAAAACTGATGTCTTGATTTGACTTGTAACCTATTCAGTGTCGTACAATACTCATACTATAACCAGAATTCTGATACACTTTCTGGTTATTGTAACGCGTGTGTATTTTTTGTGCAACTTTTAACTTTTGCTTTATTGACTATGCTTTTGCCCAGTAGAATTAGAATGCATGCAGTTATGTTATATCTGCACGGTATTTAACATGTATTGAATGTAGCCTACTCCACGGAACCACAACCATTATATGCATGATGTACCAATTCTCACACTGTACGATAGTTTCGGTAGATTTGCACTAACTTTGTTCAGTAACTAAATGAAGTTCAGATTGTCAAAGGGTTATTTCAGAGCTCGTTGTTGGAAATGAACAACCTTTGCAAACCGTCGGTAGTGGCCATGACTTGGCATTTCAAAGCCTCCCCTCCAGTGATAATATTAAATAGATAATTAAGATAAGATAAGATAAGATAAGATAAACTTTATTAATCCTTCCGGAAATTTGTCTTGAACAACTGCACAAAGACAATATTCAAACAATACATCAATATTACTTCAGTGTGAAGGAGAGGGGGAGGGCAAGACTACTGCAGGTATTAGTCATGAAAATGTAGAACAGTCACTTAGTATTTAGATCGTGTACTGTAATGCAACAAACTTATGAAGAAGTTTTTGTTTCATCGTAAAAGCCAGTTGTTTTACACAAAGACTAAAATCTATTTCAAGCCAAGATTTTAAAGTTGATCAGTGTAACCGTAATGCGTGAACCATTTCATAGCAAAGTTGTCTCTCTGATCACTCTTAATAGTCTTAAGCATTTTGTGGTTGGTAAGTATGCCGTCTGGACAGAAAAACAAAAGGGCATCAATGGTAGGTTCATATCTGGTAGGTTTTCCTGGACGTTGACGTCAACGAAGCAACAGCCCTAACACTTGTGTGACGATGCCTAACCCCCGACACTAGCGAACTCCAGAGCATCGTGTCTGAATGATGACACAAGATTAGGTCACGCTGGTCTTTCTTTCTTTTACTTTGAGCTGTTTTGGCGTTTACGTTCAGGAAAACTGCGAAAATGTAAGAGGTAATGAGGATCGTGTTTAGACTAGTGAAGGGGCACAAGGCTCTCAGCTGTCAAAAAGCAGGTAGAGGTAAGCGATTCCGTCGTGTTTTGTTGCTAGTATGTTGAGACACTGTGTCAAACGTTACCAGAGACCATCTGCGGCAGGAAGGAAAAGTTACTTTGTGAGTTTCATGTCGACAACATTAAAGAAGTGAGATCTCTCATGGCTGAGCCAAAACATTCGCAGATAAACGGGGCAAGCAAATCTACCTGCAAGCAAACTGCAAGGCAATACTAACATAAACCCTTTTCATTTAGTCCGCGTTTTTGTGATCCAACTCTACAGGTCAGATCAAATACAAACTTTGGTACCTTAACATTTTGTTCTCAGTTTTAAGCAGCTTCTGATACAATCAAAAGAATAAATTGTTTATCTTAGTCACTACACTTGACCTACATACACGAGGTTTGCCCAGCTTTCCTGTCTCGATATAGATAGTCTTTGGTACCACTCCTGACGCAAAATTCATCTCAAATCTCTCACTCTGAAGACTCTGGCTGTTGACGGTAGGTGGTGGTATACTGTATTATTTTATCTCCCAGTTCTTGCATGCTGACATCTCCCCCCCTCTCCTCCTCCCAATCCAGTGGTGAAGAATGGACATTGTGGCAGCCATGCATGCTAGTTGACCACTGTTGTGAAGTTTCTGTTTCTAATAGTGATCTGTGTAATTATCGAGGAAGAGGACGGCATGCTTACCTGTCTCGGATATTGCTGTTGGCTGCCCACTAGCATCTTATACATGTCATTGCTTGTGGTTACAGCTGTAGCTGTTCTTTATCCGCACTGTTCTTTACACACATGCTTGCATGGGTGGAGAACATGGATGGCACGCATGGAAGTAACTGATATCGGAGTGCAGGTTTTGGTCTCTTATCCTCATTCTCCACCTACCCGCCCGCCCCNGCCCGCCCCGTCCCGTCCCTCCCCCACCACTCTTTACCCAGACAAAAAAACTTGACCTAGATCTAGACCACAGCCTAAAGCAAAGAACCAAGGCTTTCATGGCTCATTTTTCTAACACAAATATTTTAGAGAAAATAGTAATTTGTGAACCGGAAGTGACGATAATGTCATATGGGCATTGAAATATCTAAACAGTTTGGCAAGGAGAAATCACACGAATCAAAAATTCATTACAATCGGAGCCTTCTGAGCAGGTTTATCATCGCATCTTTCTTGAACCTTATCCCCCTGCCTGTCCTTCCCGCACAGACCATCAAGGATGGCCAAGGTTACTGGCTAGCGCACAAGTGGACGCTCCAGAAGGAAATATTTTCCAGCCAGCCGAAACTGTGCGAAAGTTTTTTCCTGAAAACTGGCTGTGGAACTCTCTTTTCATACCGTACGTTTGAAACATTATATTCATGAACGTCTACTTAAGGTTGCACGTAAGTGGCTTTGGTGACGGTTTATGGATTTGGCTTAACCAGTATCCCTTTTCGCTGTTTATACATACCACATTGAACAGTTATCCGCATCCTCTGCCATTTGTCATTTACCACGGTTTCTACGCCCCTTGTCGCAGACAACATGTAGGTTTCAGGCACCTATTAGAAGGCCAAATCACTCATTCTGTACAAACCAATTAATCCGCTAATATGTAAAATCCCCTTTTCTGGGACCCTGCCAGCCAGTGTCAGGATGTAGAAATATGTAAAATGACCTGTGATCTAAATAAAGCATCCAGTTTTAAAATTTCAGGTACAATTTGAGCCTACTAGATAAAACATAAAGTGTGTAGGCCAATGTATTAGCACGCGGTGAAAACCAGCCTAATGAAAATCGGGAACCAAATCACAGTTCGAGGTGATCTTTTTTGAAAGAGATTTGTGAAAAATTTTGGCGTTGACCCCACTTTTTCTTCCTCTAAATTGCCCCGGCCAAAACAAATGTACTTTAACCTCCATGGGAGAATTTTCCCGAAATCACAGTGGTATTAATTGTAGAATAACAAAAAATGTTAACAGGGCCGAAAGAAGAAAAAAAACAAAAAACGATAGGTTTCAATATCCTTAATCTACAATAGAACATCACGGGTGTATTACTCTTTCCAACAAGCCGGTGCTGGCCCAGGATCAGTACCATTACCCCCCCTGTTGTAGACGTGACTACCTTCCAGTCGGCTGAAACCGTGCGGGAATTCTTTCCCAAAAACTGGCTGTGGGATTCATTTGTCTTATCGTTGGTTTTTGAAGGCAGGATAATGTGTAAATACTGTAGAGAAAATTAAAAGAACCGTGTTATTATGACACGAGAATACTTGAACCTCAGCTGACAGACAGGAGTAGATAGTACATGAAGAAGAAGAGCAGAGGGTGTCTTAGCCCTCATAGCCTCAGATTATGTCTTCACACGGCTGTGCTGCCCACATCTCTTTCACCTGTTCCTCATGTTGAGGGACGACAGAAGTCAGAAGACTGTCATATTACTAGTTTATTTAAAAGAGAAAATCTGTCTTCGCCATTATCTTGGCTTCCGCTTCAACGACAATACTCACCGCGAGATAACGTTTGGAATAAAGATGAAACCTGTTGCAGTCTTATAGCCTAGAAATTCTAAGGCCAGTAACGTCTTAGATTTATTCTGTATTCTTTAAGAAGAAAATTGAAGATTTGGAATTCGTTAGATTTTAAATGCTTTGAAATGAAGAATATATTTAATTTTGTGGTCCTTGGTAATGAAGAGTCTAGCCAAAATATCGCGTTCTCATTTCTCTCTGAGGTTAATGTAACTTCAGTGTCGGTGCCAGCGGCCAGAGCTGAATGAGTTTATGATATGTGTAGAGTATGTGTGTTACTCTCCAGTCAAAGACAGTGTGACTATAATGGAAGAAGGCAGCCTTAGTTAGTAAGCGCATGAAAAGCTGGATAGACATTTTAAGGTAAGTCTTTAAACAAGGCATTCCCAAGCAACTTGGAAGTAAGTGAGAGAATTTGTAGAACTGGTTCATTTTGTTGCTGGTGAGTAGGTTAGTCTTTACTTGAATACAGTCTCCTCCTGATCAGTATTCAGAAAGGATTTACAACACCTAACTCCATCTTGGTGGCGGGTATAACGTACTTTATCACCAACTCTGCGCTTCGGGACAGGCGCTGATTTTGCAAAATCGAAGAGAATGGGTAATCATTTGCAAGGCTCCATGGCTGTTTGGTATATAGTAAACGGGATGACGGGATGTATATGCGCGGCTTATTTTTTGGGTTGCTCACATGTTACAGTACTAGCAATATGTATAGGGACAGGGCAAAGTTTAACTACCACTGTATCAAATCATTTGCCATATATCATCCACAGCCAGATTCCCCCTCCCCCTCCCCAACTCGCACCCAAATCCCGCTGTTCAGACTTTTTAGCAATTGCATCCCTCATCTTCCAGCACTTCCCAGACACTTTCACCGCCCCCTAAAACACCTCGGCCTTTCCTAGCAACACTTCCACCATCATTACCAACATCTCCACCATCATTAACAACACCTCCACCGTCATTGACAACACCTCCACCGTCATTGACAACACCTCCACCGTCACTGACAACACCTCCACCATCATTAACAACATCTCCACCATCCCTGAGAACATTTCCACTATTCCTGCCAACGCTTCCACCATCATTAACAACACCTCCACCGTCATTAACAACACCTCCACCGTCATTGACAACACCTCCACCGTCATTGACAACACCTCCACCGTCATTAACAACACCTCCACCGTCATTGACAACACCTCCACTGTCATTGACAACACCTCCACCATCATTGACAACACCTCCACCGTCATTAACACCTCCACCGTCATTGACAACACCTCCACCGTCATTGACAACACCTCCACCGTCATTGACAACACCTCCACCGTCACTGACAACACCTCCACCATCATTAACAACATTACGCCGTCCCTAATAACATGTCCACCATCCCTGACACTTCCATTGTCCCGAAGACACTTCCACCATCCCTGACAACAATTCCATAATCCCAGGCCGCGGACATCGTGTGGAAATCTTCATCAATGAACATTCACAAGGGGTTCTTTGGCTCACGGACCAACCATTGGGCACCACTGGTTGAGTCTTCCTCACACTTTATCGACAGTTTTGACTAATAAAATTATAACTCCTCAGAATTTTATTATTTGAAGTTTTGAATTTATCATTAATTCCATCACATCTTGGGCAGACAACATTCAGCCTATAGGCAGACCTATAAACTGGTTAGAACTCTCAGCAAGAGGAAGTCCACTCAGCCTGAACTCGATGAATGTCGCTGGTGTCCCCCCTCCAGCCCCTTCCCCGAGTGCAGACAAGTTCCAGCCGGCTGAAACAGTGCGCAAATTTTTCCCAGAAAACTGGCTGTGGAGATCTGACATTGTACAGTAGGTTTGAAACATGTAACACCCAAATCTGCTTCTCTCCCTTCCCCCAAACATAATTCTGCTTGTACATGCGACCTGTCGAGTTTGTCAAAAGACAGTTTATCTTGACAGCAATTTTGGGTCTTGGCATTTTCTCAGATTTGGCAGTCTGTTGATCATTATTCTCTTATCATCAGTCTGCGGTGTTACATTCTGCGGAAGCCAAAAAAAAAACAACCCAAAAAACATTGCATTATGTCGAATAGTCTGACTCCAGTTTCCGACTTGAAATAATCGCTTATATTGTCGCAGATAGACCTTATACTTCCATGCTTGATTATGATTTAAGGCCTTGTATGACAACCCTTCGGTTATTAGTCAGATGAGGTAAGTTAGTTTTTTCTTCAAGTTAGAAGTTAACATTAGACTCACTTTCGTCGGAAACAAGTCACAAGGTAAGTCATGTGCTTATCCGATAACGAATTGTTTGAAAACCCAAAACTTTAAAAAGTCATACTACAGTTTCCTTGTGTCTGGTGCATCATTAGTGAACCATTATGTCGGAAGTTTATTGAGAATAGCTTTCCTTGGCTTTGATTTTTGACATATCGTTGCTAAAAGTATCGAGGATATCGAGGATAACAAGATGGACCAGATGTAGTGCATGCCTAGATTGGAATATCGGTTGTTTTCGTAATCGAGGGCGGACACCTGCATGAATATCCCAAGTGCCCTAAAGGACACCTGTTCCTTTCAAATATCCAAATCGGAAAACGTCATTTGTCTATAAAAGTATGTACACATAAGTATGTACACGTGTAGTTATCTACTATTTATATTTGATTTTCATCACCCATTACAGCGTAGAATGCACATTTTTCTGTCCTGGAATATATAATCAAACTTCCTAGCATCTTTCGTCGTGCAAAATCATCTGCAGCGTTCTGAAAAGCAAATATTGCAAATTTCACTCTTGCGTCATAATGACAATGATAGAGTTTGCATGTCCTCCTCTTCACTACCAGACTTCCCCGACTACTTGGATGATCTAGCAGACAGTGGCGTAATGTTTAGGGGTAATGAGGCTGGTCCTCCCGCTGCTCCTGAAGCGGCTGCGGGGGCTGCAAACGACTTCCAGCCGGCGGAGACAGTGCGCAAGTTTTTCCCCGAGAACTGGCTATGGACTTTTGAATATGTGGCACCAGAGTAGGTCACGTGTGTTTGAGTGAGCGTTTCCGCATTTTTAAAACATATTTATTAGGACAGTTTTTTTCCACCACACGTTTATCATATTCTTCCCATAGAAGGGCAAAAACAATGTCAGTTGACAATATTTTTGCGAAGAAGTGCCAACAGATAGTCTTTTAAATGGTGGGGCAACTTTCTGACAGAATCTAACAGAATAGGTGGTCCCTAGATTTTGAGTTGGAAATCCCACGTAGTGTCAGCATAATGTAGGCTCTCTATTCTCTATTCGGTTGAAAAATAGCCTAACTTTGCCTTTAAGTGAAGCTTGACAAAATTAATTTTCGAACTAGACAGTTCTCAGACACCCAGAGTTCTTGACTATTTTCAAATTCGGCTACGTTCAGACCAAAATGCTCTATATTCTCCAACAAGACCACAGCAAAGGTTTGGTATGTTTCAAGATTGTTTTAAAAGCAGTTTCTCAACTTGATAGTGTTTTCTCTCCTGGTAGCCCACAGCTGCTTGACTCGATCTTCTCACCAGGTTGGTATGGGGCTGGGGAGTTAGATTCGCACTAAGGGGCGAAGTCCTGCAGGCCTAAAGTTCGAACATCAAAGTTTTGACCTTTTGGCCAATTAAAAAGCGTTGAAAATCTCTATAACTTTGCCGTTAAAACGGTTTTCAGGGTGGCAATATCTCAGTATGCTTCTACATCTGTATGTCTCGTTATCCTTTATTATGTAATCTCAATAGTAAGCGTAATCTTTATGCATGGAAAAAGTGTGTTATTATTCAATTATTTATGTGAACTTTTGATCGAATTTCACCTGAAAAATAAAATGATAGCATAACAATAAATCTGTGGATGTGGAATTCACACTTAGTAACGAGATACTTATTGGATGTTTACATGATAATGGTTTCAGTGTATGTGGTATACCACCTGTATATATTAAATATGTCATGAAAACTTTATGTAGGTGGCATATATACGGCCCGATGTGCTTTGAAAGAGAATTATTCTACTGACAATGGTAATGGTGTATAGTTTTTGATAACTAGACAATCTGAATCAGTTGTCATGGACTTGCTGCCCTGTTGCAAGTGAACTTTTCACTGTTACATGAGAACGAACACTGAGGGCTAGCGTTATTTCGACAGTGAGAGCTAAGAGTATCGCGATTAGATTAACATAGAAGTAGATCGCCTCTAACATCGAACACCTTCAGTTCTTCTGAGGTAGGCTAACAGTAACACATCGCACTATAGAATAGTTAACAAATGTTAACAGTTATAACAGGTCATGACTAAACTTGAGTTTAACATGATCTTGATATTGTAATAACTTTTCATGTGCTATGTATTTTCTTCCTGTTGCCGAGGTTTTGGGTAGGCAATCCCAGCAAAATACCATGTCAGTTACACCAAGTTTTGAAACTCTCTAACCGTACAGCTTAAGAATTTCGGTTTATATTTACAGAATATATTAATCCCTGTCATAAAAGAACCAAAACTAAGTATTGTAAACACCCGTTTGTGAGTGTATATGTAAACTAAGTATTGTAAACACCCGTTTGTGAGTGTATGTAAACTGAGTATTGTAAACACCCGTTTGTGAATGTATGGAAACTAAGTATTGTAAACACCCGTTTGTGAGTGTATGTAAACTAAGTATTGTAAACACTCGTTTGTGAGTGTATGTAAACTAAGTATTGTAAACACCCATTTGTGAGTGTATGTAAACTAAGTGTTGTAAAGATAAAACTTCAGAAATTAGCGTAACTGACTTAGTATTCCGCTGGAACTGCTTGGGTAATTTCACCTGCATCAATCACAGGACATCATCAACTCTGTTTCATGAGACCACTTTACTTACTGTAGACTTGGTGAGCTCTTCCAGGTCAAGAGATCACTGTTTTAACTATATAGAAAAATGACGGACTTGAGATAGATTCATTATTTATGTGGTGCAGGATGGCTCAGTGATTACGGCATTGGACTGACGATCAGAAGGTCGTAGGTTCGATTTCTGACCTCAGTCATGTTTGGGAAAGCATTTCATTCATATTTTCCTCTGTCCATCTGGCTGTAAAATGAGTGACTGGTTATAGGCAGTGGAAGATATTGTCAGAATGCTAGTGATAAACTCTGTAAATGGCAGCGGCACTGTATGCTCCCTAGGGAGTCGAGAAAGTCCTAGAGGTATCAGGGATGCTGGGGTAATAATAGTGTGAAGTCGCTTGAGTGGGCTTTAGGATGGATACAAAACTCATAAACAGTATTGTTATGTAATGTAATTATGTGGATTTATCAAGAAGGTTTTGAGAGATGCAGTCAGCCTGTAGTGATGTACACTGAATGCCAGAGTGAGTGTATGCAGTCAGGCTGTAGTGATGTACACTGAGTGCCAGAGAGAGTGTATGCAGTCAGGCTGTAGTGATGTACACTGAGTGCCAGAGAGAGAGTGTATGCAGTCAGGCTGTAGTGATGTACACTGAGTGTCAGAGAGAGAGAGAGTGTATGCAGTCAGGCTGTAGTGATGTACACTGAGTGCCAGAGAGAGAGTGTATGCAGTCAGGCTGTAGTGTGTACACTGAGTGCCAGAGAGAGTGTATGCAATCAGGCTGTAGTGATGTACACTGAGTGCCAGAGAGAGTGTATGCAGTCAGGCTGTAGTGTGTACACTGAGTGCCAGAGAGAGTGTATGCAGTCAGGTTGTAGTGATGTACACTGAGTGCCAGAGTGAGTGTATGCAGACCCTTTATGTCTTGCTCCGATGTATTCCTGTAGGAAACACAACATACAGGACAAACTGCAGGTGGCCTTTTCGGTTTATAGCCTATCCAAGACGTGGGCAACAGGTTTTCTTACTTATTATGTACTTACACAATCAGATGTTATTACTATTACTATTATGTTGTCATTAGTGTAATACAGACAGAGTACGTAGAATATTAGGCCTACAGCTAAATGATAATTACAGATAATGTCGTGTCACAAGCTTTAAGTCTCCTCATAGGTCAAAGGTTGTTACAGTTAAGGTCAGTGATGAAGTATAGTTAAGGTCAGTGATGAAGTATGTTAGAATATTACATGATGGCTATGTTCTGGTCCATACAGGCCTATCTAATAGATTTTATTTTGTTGTGTTATGAACCCTAATAAGTCAGATGAACATCCAGACTATTTCTCTGAGTTATGTAGCGGTAAGCTTTAACACCATAAATTTGCATTCCAAATGTTTTCATTTCGCCCTTATCAGGTGCTCTTGCTGAACAAGCAACTTTCACTTCGAATTTTAGTTTCTGAGGAAAAGAAAGTCCTTGACTTGCGCTTTGCTCTTTTCTTTATGTTGTTGGTTTACTATTGACGGTGTAAATGTTTTTTTTTTCACCCTACTCAAATTGTATCCCACAGTTCCAATGGTCAGGTTGTACTGAGCGACTATGCCCCGGACACCATCACATCGTGGCTGGCATCTGTCTTCAGTGTTCACCCTGAGTCTGGCTTGTCTGTCGGAGCGGAACCAGCAGTGGTATGGCCTGGGTTTGACTCGTTGGTGTTGTCGTTGTTGCTGTTAATGTCATTGTTGTTGTTAATGTCATTTTGCTCTTGTCAGTGTCTTTGTTGTTGTTGTTGTTGTTGTTGTTGTTGTTAATGTCATTGTTGTTGTGGTTGTCATTGTCTTTGTTGTTAATGTCATTGTTATTATTGTTCATGTCGTTGTTGTTAATGTCATTGTTATTATTGTTCATGTCATTGTTGTTGTTAATGTCGTTGTTGTTAATGTCATTGTTGTTATTGTTGTTGTTCATGCCATTGTTGTTGTTGTTAATGTCGTTGTTGTTGTTAATGTCGTTGTGTGTTAATGTCGTTGTTGTTGTTAATGTCATTGTTGTTGTTCATGCCATTGTTGTTGTTGTTAATGTCATTATTGTTGTAAATGTCGTTATTAATGTCATTGTAGTTGTTGCTGCTCATGTCGTTATGGTTATTGTTAATGTTATTGTTGTTGTTGTTGTTGTTGTTGTTGTTGTTGTTAGTAGTGTCATTGTTGTTTTTGTTGTTGTTTATGTCATTGTTGTTGTAATGTCATTGTTGTTATTATTGTTCTAGTTGTTGCTGTTAATTCCGTTGTTGTTGTTGTTGTTGAAGAAGAAGTTGTTCCTGTTGTTGTTGGTGTTAATCACGTTGTTGTAGCTGTTGTTGTTGTTGTTATTGTAGAAGCTGTGCTCCATTTTGCTTGTGGTAATGATAGTGATGTCGTTGTTGCGATCTCTGATTTTGTAGCGCCACTGTCTTCCCATGTCTGTCTTGTCATTTTGTCTGGCACTAAAATCCGTTTCCCTTTATGAATTCAGAGTTCATCTGCTGTTTGTTGACTGAAATGGTATTGTGCTGCATAGTTTGTATCATTTGTAAAAACAAATGTGCACTTTTATAATTTTGTCACTGTACTTGTTGGATGCTGGTTATTTGATTTGTTATTTTCATTTGCTAAGACTGTTCTGTTCCCCAGGAATTATTTCGTACTTGAGGTTGTGTGTCCTTGATATAATATTATCTTTACAACAACTGGATAGAACTTGATCTCATCATGATATGTTAATGTGCCGAAGTTCCCTCACTGTGTCACTGGTTGAGGAGTATGAGAACTTTGGATACATGTAGGCTTGTGTCTTTTGTTGATGGATTTCAACTGTTGTGTGTCACAGTATTTGCTGACGTCCTGAAATTCAGGAGTTCTTTGTCACAGGCCTGTCACACTGATGTCTTGATCTTATTTGTGTAATTTAATGTCACTTGGTTTGCAGCTGACCACATTCCGTGACATGTTCGTGACCCTTGACCTTCCACTGAGCATCATTCGAAATGAAGACTATTGTTTCACCACAACCGTCTTTAGCTACTTCCCTGGGGAACTACCAGTAGGTTTAATCATTTCACATATCATCATCTTCATCATCATCATCATCATCATCAACAACAACAGCAGCAACATCATCATCATCATCCTTATCACCTCATCATCATCAGCAGCAGCAGTAGCAGCAGCAACATTAGTAACTTCATCAACACCCCTATCATCATCATCAACATTATTTCATTATATTTGACATGAGAAGAAAGATGTAGACGTTATCCCGCAGTGAACTCACATGATAAACATTATTTAAAAACATAAAACATAATAAAAGCACACAGTGCACAAACATCTTATTTACAGAACAAGAGTTTTCTTTTGTCAGGGGCTGATGTAATAATCATCATTCTTATCATCCTCATCATAACAGTATTATCATCATCAACAACTTCAACATCAGCTAGTTGCAGTAAAAGGTGCAGTCAAGTATAACAGTTCAGCAGTGACCAGTGTCATCAGTAGATCTTATTTTATCTTTGCCCCTTCCCTTCCTGCCCTCCATTTTGCCCTCCCTTCTCCCCCCCCCCCCCCCNCCCCCCCCCCCCTCCACTAGGTTCTCGTGACCCTGGACAGGAGTGACAGTTTCAGCAACATCCACCTGAAGCTGGAGGGGAACACTGTCAGTGTGTCCAAGGAAAATCTCTACTACTCTTACTTCCTGGGCTATGTAGGTTTATGTGTCATGGGTTGAGTTATTTGTCAAAGTTTGTGGAGAAACATTTCACACTGGTCCTTTTGGGCATTTTTTTTCATTGTAAAAGCCAGGCTACTTCGCAACAGGGGATGTTTTTTTCTTTGTTTGTTTTGCCAAACTTCTTGATGGCAGCAGTTCACTTTATCACTTCACTTACACTTTGACAAACTTGGTATGAACTATAAAACTGATGTACTTTTGATAATTGACTGTATAGATGAATCTTGGCCAAAACAAAAAAAAATTGAACTAATTCAGAAAATAGAATAGAACTGGTGTTGTTTTTTTACTGGCTTAACATTAGATTGGAACCTCGGCCACATTTCACAGTTTTGAGCTCCTAATAAATCATGTGGTAATTCTGACAAACATAGCGGATATCTTGGATTTTGTACATTTAAATCTTTGCCCTACCTCAGTTGAGTGCATTGAGAAATGGCTATTTATTTCCTCCCTTGCATGTGTCCACTGTCCAGTGAATATGAATGATTGTTTACCACACTTATACACACTATGGTCCATCATGCTGGTCTGTTGGCATTGACACTTATCACTCTTTATGAGTTGTTATGTAAAATAAACAATCTCCTTCTAACTGCATTATGAAACTTACCCAAAGTGCAAAGACATAAACTAAAATTTGAATAACACAAAATTTTGAATGGTAGGGCCTCCGTCATCAAGTTTAAAATAAGAAACGCACTGTTTATAAACTGTTAGACATTCTTATGTTGACAGCTTGAAGAGAATGAGAGCAAATCGTCCAAGTTCTGTCTCACACCCAACGTCATCGGGGAAGTTCCAGTCAAAGTCAGCGCTCTCACCAATGTTCCAGGTCTCAGTGATGCTGTGGAGAGAATTCTCAGGGTCAAGGTCAGATTGATAATATTTTGTAATTTTAGCTGACGTACTGTATGTTTAAATCTTGATCTTCAGCCATAATACAGAGGAGCCCTATGGCTTTGTCCTTTGCCCTTACCTGTTCCACTATTGATACTGATTAAAAAGATATCACATTCTTTGTAATAGTGTATTTAGTGTCTTCACTGTGCCTTCCCATGATACCCAGATTTACATAAGAAGCATGGAGGGTACTTTGACCTTCCAGTTAGGACATGGCTAATCTCTGACCTTGTTCTACCCTTTTTCCAGTTCTTATGAACCCCTGTATTGTCCTATACCCTCTTGAAATTACAAACAGCAGATTCAAATTTTGCCGAAGAATGTAATTGTGTAGGTGTAATAGTAATCCAGAAATATCCATGCCAACTCACAGAAACTTGAGAAACTCTGAACAGACAACTTAAATTGTTTTCTCTTTACTACTGTGTTGGCATTTCTTGAGGGACTCCCACTCACTGGCTCTGTCTTCTCTAGTATGAAGCAGCATGGTCAAACGGTTAGGCTTTGGACACAAGATGAACAGTTTTTGAGTTCAGTTCCTGACCTTGGTCATGTTATAAATGCTTTTGGAAACATATCATTCACATTTTCCACAGTTCACCTGACTCCAAAATGGCTCTAGGCAGTGAAATATATTGTCAGAAAGCTAGTGAGCAGCGTCTGTACATGACGGTGATACTGATTACTCCCCATGGAGTTGAGAAGGCCCTAGAATGATCATTATTGTTATGACTGTTCTCACTTAGTAGTGAACATCCTCCACTGTTTACTGTCATCTCCAGCCTGAGGGAGTACCTCGTTCCACTAGCATGCCATACCTGATTGATCTGTCCTCCGGTTCCTGGAGCCAGCAGGTCACCATCACCTTCCCGGCATCCACTGTCCAAGGCTCACAGAGGCTAACTGTCAGCTTTGCAGGTTTGTGAGCAGCTACTGAACAAGTCTAACAGGTTCAAACCAAGCTCATCAGTATATGGTGGATGTGCCAATATATGATATATTATACTACTGTTGGGACCTCATGTTATATCTTAATTTCATTGAAATTTTGAAATGACTTTGAATGTCCATATGCTTACAACTTGAGCAAATAAACATCTTGTATCTGGGGTGAGGTCATGACATCTGAAGGTCCTTATCGTGTATTTTGTTAATCTGTGATTAAAGCCACTACTGAAGATGATATTGAAAGATAAGCAAACAAGTAAACAAGAGACTCTTGGAATTTGGATAAATTCATTTCTTGGATGCAATACCCCAGGAAATGCCAAAATCCATAGTTTACAAGAGAGGCAAAAAATTCATTTCATAAAAACGCATTTAGCAAAGTGATCACTGGAAATTAAACTCTGCTGGTGAATGCGATGTAATGTGTGAGTTAAGTCTGTTTAATCATGTCTTACTGAACTACAGTCTTGAAAACAGTATTATCAGTTTTTGTCATTGACATCATGTGGTGCAAAAGTCCGATACTTGCTCACATTGGTTAAGAGTTCTGGTATTCTCAAGTACTCAAGCTGACAAATGCTCATCAGGCAGGAAAAAAAGTATGTGCAGTATTTCACTATGTCCCATTACATATATGCATTTATATATTGAAGTACTTGTCAGTGATGTTATCTTATCACACAACTACTGCAGCTACAGCTACAGCTTTGACCTTTTGACACATTATGTGCAGCATTATTAGCAGTCCAAAGAAATGAACCAAATTTCATCACAGTGATATTTATTGGGGTATTGCATCAGAGTGATCGTTTATCATTTTCACTGCAAAGTGATGAATTTTCAGGCTGTATAGAGTACAAAAGAGCATTTTACATACAGTGAGATCAACAAATTGTGTGACAAATTTGCTATCACCGTAGTCAGCCTGAGGTTGCTTTACCAGGGGTTTGTGTTTTGCTTCCGTGTAAAATCCCTTGAGGGAAGTCGGGAAAGCTGTTGTGTTCGTTAGAACATGTGGATTCTCTTTCAGTACATCAGAAGTGGGAGCTCAACAGCCATGGCGGCAAATTTATGAATAGGAATTCTTGCCAGTTGTGTTTGTTGGAGGAGGATGTTAGAAAAATGCAGGGTGGTATCATGTGTGCTAGTCACTGAGGACATCATTGTCTTCCTCTCTCAACAAAGACATAAACAGAACAAATATAGTAACACTTGCAGGTCAACTATCTTTGTACGCCGTCTTTGCATAGTGACTTCCACTTCTATTCCTTAGAATCCCACTTCCCGTGTCCTGAGTTTTCCACAGATTATAAGGAGCATTTTGTTGGCTAAATTGCAGTCCCTACAGGAATGTCAAGTGGGGTCACACACACATAGTCCACTGCTGTCTCTAAGATCCTTTTACATCTGTCTCTTTCCAGTTTCTCATTTTACCTAGAAATGAAGATTACCTCAGCTACACTCTTCCCTTTAACCTCAAAATCACAATAACACACCATCACTGCATCTGTCTACTTCCAATCAGGTAATCTCCTGGGACCCATGTTTGATAATCTGGAAGACTTGTTGCGGAAACCTTATGGATGTGGTGAACAGAATATGCTGAACTTTGCACCCAACATTTACCTGCTCAGATTCTTCTACACCACCAACACTCTGACAGATGACATTTTACGTCGTTCTAAGGAGTACATGTTGACTGGTGAGTACACTCTGACAGATGACATTTTACGTCGTTCTAAGGAGTACATGTTGACTGGTGAGTACACTCTGACAGATGACATTTTACGTCGTTCTAAGGAGTACATGTTGAATGGTGAGTACATTCTGACAGATGACATTTTACGTCGTTCTAAGGAGTACATGTTGAATGGTGAGTACCTCTTCTTGCCTAATCATACCTTTTGACATTTGTATAGGGGACAAATTCACTGAGCCATTGGCCATGAATTTTTAAAGTAACATCCCTTTCTGAACAAGAGTTGAAGGAATTAAAATTTAGATATTTCTAGAGACACTTCCATTTGAGAACCCCAATGAGTGCAACATCACATTTGTGGTTGTATCTGTGACAGTACTAAGAAATTGAGGCTTCACATAGAACTTGTCTTGTACCTGTCTGCAGTGTCAAACAGCCAACGTATGCTTCAAGTTAAGATTCAGGTTTATGCATGATTGAAGGGTAATGTTATGGGATTTTCCTGATGGCCTCGTGCTGCTGATGGTATTTAGGGAAAGGGGTTGAATTCTGGAAGTTAGGCAAGTTGTGTAAACAAGTCAAGAAGCTGAAGTACTCCCAGATTTACACTCGTTAATTAGCGGAAGGGATAGCATACTGTGTGCATGTACAACCCTCTGTTCTCAAGTAAAATGAGGTATGGAACAAGGTATGTATGTCAAGGAGCTTAATTCTTATTTTGCATAAGTAAAACCTAATGAAGATTTCCTCCCAGTGGATTCACATTTGTATGCTTGTACGTAAAACGTGGTGTGCAGGGGTGGGTATAGGTGCAGGGATGTGTGTGTATGAGTGAACATTATTAATCTGTTTGTATTTTTCATTGTATTGGTATAAATGCTGTGAAAACGAATTTCCAAATCTGGATAATAAAGGTTTATCTTATCTTATCTTATCTTATCTTATCTTTATGTGTACTCATCCACAGGTTATCAGAAAGAAATCACGTATGAACACAAGACAGGTGGCTTCAGCGCTTTCGGAGACAGCAGTGGCGATTCCAAAGCCAGTCTCTGGTAGGTTGTGTGAGTGGAATAGTGCAATACAAGGAGAAAATGAGACGGTTTACAGTATTGTTTTCTATGGCAATGACAAACATTAGTTTTTGAGCAGTAGGTACACTACCAGCTTGATGCAACAGTTCTGTTATCCACAAACTCATCTTTTCATCAGAAGGCAGCTGAGAATCATGATGATTTAGATCCTAGCTGTGAACGTTGAAAGCTTGGCACCACCTTACAGCCACCATAATTTGTGCGTTGATAATCCCTAACACCATTGCTGCTACCACACCACCAACACTACCATCACCACCAGAACCATCATCATTATTTGCAAAACATTTATCCACACTGGAACTAAATAAGTAAGGCAAAAAAACTATAACAATTTAACAAATTTGATACACAAATTTTCGGACTGGCGTCCTTCTTCAGATGAAGGAAATAAATGAACTAAGAATGACATGTCATAAAATAAAAAAAAAAATTGATCAATAGTCATGAGAAAGCTTGAACAGCAAAGGAACGAAAACAAGGCGAACAGTTACAGTAACAGTAACCAGAACCATCATCATCATCATCCATTACAGCCACATTTTATGCCTTGATAGTTCCAAACACTTCATTGTGTTGGGCTCATCTGAATTTCCCCTGAAGGAAAAAGAAAACTGTGTTGGTTTCCAGACACACAATCTCAGTCTACCATATTGCAATATTAATGCTACAAGAAGTTTTTGTTAACAATATATTCTTCACTGCTAACATGAATTTCATGACTGTTTTAGATAATCTGTGAGTTTTTGCTTAACAGGTCTCTTCCTGCTTATTTGTGTAGGTTTTATATCATTACTGTGGTTGAGAAATTAGAAAGTAGCACGCAAATCACTCCTTCACTTCAGAAGTCCATGTTGTAGGGATTACTTGTGTTATAAGGAAATAGACTACCCTTTAATTTTAGATTAGTATGCATTGCTGTGGTGCGCACTGCTTATTTCTAGTTCAGTACATGCAAAATTGCCCAAAGTGCTAAACAGTGCACATTTTCCTTTTGTGGCTATTGATTTTGGGAAACCTTTACCTCAAACTATGTTGTTACCTCACTACCATGTTTCACACCTATACGTAGATCTAAATTTTATTTTTCTCAGTATAAATCTTAGTTATCTCTTTGAAAGAGAACTTTTTCCTCCAGTTTCTTATCATTTATGCTTGAGAGACAACTACTGAAAAGTAGGAATATACATTAATGTGTCTTAAATACATTTATCAAATCCATGGGTGAAGTAATAACTGTCCTTAAGGATGAAATTTTCCTAAGATCAACACCTGTGATAGGAAAAAAGACACATTATTGAGCACTTTGGTGGACGATTTTTCATGTAAAATATGGTGAATTATAAAAGGCACTACACACTACTGTAATGCTCTATAATCTACAATGGAAGTATAGTAAATCTCTATAGAGTTCGACTTTACTCCTGTCGGCTCATCTTTCAGCGAGCATACATTAAAGACGACACAGCACTGTGCATATTGCTTGGGTCAGTGAAAGTGTAAATGTTCATCTTAATAGGCTGACAGACTTTGTGGTCAGATGCTTTGCTCAAGCTGAACAGTTGAACATCGAATACGGCGATATTGCGGCCATCGATGTAGCGATAATTGGACGCTCAGCCGACTTTATGATAACCAATCAGAACAGCAACGGATCTTTCACCGAGAATGGCAAAGTGTTCCACAAGGAGATGCAGGTATGTGATCTGATGGCTACAAAATTATGAAGACATGTCTAATGTCTTCTTACATGTCTAATGTCTTCTTACATGTCTAATGTCTTCGTACATGTCTAATGTCTTCGTACATGTCTAATGTCTTCTTACATGTCTAATGTCTTCTTACATGTCTAATGTCTTCTTATGAGTTTTAGCCAGAGCTCAGTCGTAATTCTAAACTGAAAGTGTAATTAAAAGATGATATAAACGTAATCAGCTTGTGAGGCATAGTCCATTAATTATTTTTAAGGTCGGGGAATGTAAGTTGGTATTATCGGTGTGCAATTTTGGATTTTTCAGAGATCAGTTCTGAGAAGAAAGGCCAAAAAAAAACTTTAGACTTAAAAATCCCTCGTCCCTACTGGCGATTGAATACAGGCACTCTCCCTTTCAGCTTGCAAGTTGACAGTGCTACCACTACACCGCAGGGATTCCATCTTCATAGTGATTTAAATCTTAAATACCCACGGCATGAATGTTCCCTAACTTTCAGTTATAAGCCTACTGTTTACCATGACCCTACCACACTTCACAGCTGCTCATATAAATGCAGGTTATAATCAAACTTGTATAAGGTCGCTAACTCAGTTCCAAGGAGTCGTCCATTCAGTGCAAAGTTGTGAGGTGTATGAGTATGGGAGTAAAACTGTACATAATGAGTAGTTAAAAAACATGGATCATAGGTGACCCCTGGACTTGTATGTGAGCTTTACATCTTTTGATTAATTATACTTCTAGAATCTTGGCAGTATTTCTGAAAGAGACTAGAACTTATTAAGTTGTTGTTTTTTATTTTGTACAAAGGGAGGCTCTGCTGAGGGTGAAGCTTTGACGTCTTACTCTCTTATTGCTCTGCACGAGGCAAATCAGGTTTTACCATCTGATGCTCGACCAAAAGTAAGTACTTGGGTTGCTAGGTAATGAATTGGCTTGCTTGTACATGGAACAAACTCAGCATACTCAGCATCCCAACCAGGGATTCAATGAAAGAGTTTCAGACACTTGTTCTTCCAGAGTTCATATGATTGGGAAAGTTCGTCAGGAATAGCTATCACTGACACCTCTTCTTTCTTGAAGAATCCAAGAGGGGGGGGAGGGAGGAGGGATGGGGTGTGACGAGATTTCAGTTTAGGTCTGGACACTACTACTGTATATACTTGTATAAATCTCCATTTCATAGCACAATCTTAAAGCCACGTGTTGCCCCTTTATATATCCACAAACTGTCTTGAGCTCATCCAAATCTTTCATTTTTAAGAAAAGGACGGACGACCCAGTCTATCTTGTTATCTTACTTCCTAAGCAATGTGTTTTTATCTTTATGTGTAAAGCATTGTGTCTTATATTGATGAGTGATGCAGGAGAAGAAATGATATGTTTCACAGATTTCTTTCTCTCTAGTCCTATGCTGACACTACTGATGCTTATGATACAAACAGATAGAATGATGAGAATGAGTAAAATAATTTGTAGTTATCAATTTGAATTTTTTTTCCAGATGATTTGGTGGCCATCTTTGAATTACATCACCAACGTTGCCACGAAATAGCAAAATAACTTTACACTCAGCTTCCTCAGCCTGATAAACATACTGACATCAACATCACCGTTCTACTGGACTTAGAACAGAAGCCATCCTGAATTCTAAAAATGCCAGCAGGTGGCAAATATCCATCCCGTCAAAGAGACTAAGATCTGTTGAAAAATTGCAGAGAACTGATTATAAACAGATGTTGTAAGGTTGTGGGTCCTGGTATTGGGCTACTCTTCACATTTCACTATATAGTAAACTGAGATCCTGTAAATGGACTCTGGTTGGAAACAGGACAAAGCATGATGTGCACTCATTTTGTTTGTTTCTATTACAGATTCAGAGCAGTATAGACAAAGCAGCTGCTTACCTGGCCAGTAGAATGGCCTCTCTGACCGACCCGTACGATATCTGTATCACAGCATACGCAATGCATCTTATAGACCATTCTAGCAAGGAGCAGATTTTCAACAAGATGGAGAGCATAGCCATCGCTGGAGGTCAGTCACTATCCAGCATTGTTGTCATTGTCACTGCCTTCATTGTCAATGAGGTATTTTCAGACGGGTCAGTTACACCACGTGATCTAGGGATTGCTAGTCTATTTTGATAAATGACGAGTAATCATACATAAACAGAGCATGTAAACAAACCAACGTGTGAGCAAGATTTCCTAGATCACGTGATGGAGCTGAAAATACCTAATTGTGTCTTCAGCATATAAACATTCTGTGTTCAGTTTATGTATGGTAATTGATTACTTGATCGCAGGGTCCTTGTGACTGCAGTCTGAACACGTCAGGAAAGGTCAGTGATGTGACAGAGAAAAAAAGAACAACAAGAAGCATAAAAAGCAGAATCTGCTGGGAAACTGGTTAGCAGAGGAGAAAGGGGGGGGGNGGGGGGGGGGCTTTTGGAAATTAAGAAAGTAGTAGCATATTGATTTGACATAAATAAACAAACTAATTAAGTTAGTTTGTTACTTTGTCCTGAGACTGACATCCTGGTGCACGGGATATACATGAAGAGCTTCATGGCAAAACGCATTATACACCATTCGGGGGTTGTGGCAAAACAGACCAGATTCAAAGCATATTTTTATGTGAAAGGCGAAATTTAAGTCTTAAATAATGTAGATCACATGCCCTTCTATGGAATGGAAATATACATGTATACTAAATACTCCTACTGCTACATGAAGTATGTAGAATAAGCTAAAAATTCATATTGGTGGATAACTCGTTTTGTCGTGAAACCCTTCACATGTACTTTTAAGCACTCCGTCCCACTCGCCATCAGCCAACACAGAGTGTAGATACTAGTGCTAGTTGCCAGCTGGTTCATAACTCTCCAAGTCTTCCCATGTAGGCATGATATGTGCTATGGGGTGTACGCAGGCCATGTCCAGATGTTTCTTTACTGTTAGTGATTCCTCCTTCCTGAAGTCCTCCTTGTGGACCAGTCTCAGGGCATCCATGACATCTGATACTAGGAATGCGTGATAAGGAAGTAACTAAGCCCAGTAACAATGTTCTCCCCAGGTGGTATGAGGTACTGGGAGCGCTCAGATTCTGGCCACAAGGACCTCACATCCTACGACTGGTCCGCCTCTGCTGATTCCATCAGCATTGAGATGACTGCATATGCCCTTGAGACATACGTCTTGAGAGGTATTGGGGACAGTGCTGGGCTGCCCATTGTCCGGTGGCTGTCCAACCAGAGAGGACCGAATGGTGGCTTCATATCAACACAGGTCAGTTTTCTGCTTTTACAATAATAATCATATTACAGTATGATAAAGCACAGGGGATGAGTTTATGTAGCACCTATGCTACACCAGCAGCAGTTACACTCATGAAGTCTGATATGTCACCGGTTTTGCCAAAGCTGAGTTGCTTAGCGGCCTTTATGTTTCTGTTTCGAGAGGTTTTATATTTTAAGTAACTAATTTTTCTTTGTGAAGCTTAATGTTACCACCAGTTGTTGCTTTCAATTTTCTGACACAGTAGTTGTGTTGCTTCCTTTGGCAGAGTTCACAGGTCAAAAGTCATGCCATGCTTTGTTGTCTGTCATCAGAAATTCACAAACCCATTCAACGAATGGTGGTTATTTATACTGTACTAATAATGAGATTTATAAGTTGTGTATCCAGCATTGCTCACCATTTGACCTCACATTACTATTATCCCAGCAGGATCCCTAAGGATCATTATCATTTATCATCATCATCATCATCCTCTTGATCATCTGCAGAGTTACAATCATGCTTTCTCAGTCTTATTGGTGACCTTCCCACTCCCAAATCATTGTCATCATATTATTGGATGGTGATGAAGATGTAATATCATTGTCGTGTCATATTAACCTTCAGCCTGGCATTTTTTATATTACAGCCTCCCTACAAATGTAGAAAACTTCATGGCAAACTTTGTAGTCTCATCATTATTCTGTTAATCAGACTGTAAATTCATAGTTTTGGAATCATATATCAGACTGTAAATTCATAGTTTTGGAATCATATATCAGACTGTAAATTCATAATTTTGGAATCATATATCAGACTGTAAATTCATAGTTTTGGAATCATATATCAGACTGTAAATTCATAGTTTTGGAATCATAATATATCAGACTAAATTCATAGTTTTGGAATCATATATCAGACTGTAAATTCATAGTTTTGGAATCATAATCCATCCAGACATGTGACATAAATTAAAATGGTGTTAAAAATGTGAACAAAAGTGAAAACTGGGGAAGCTTTTAAGACATAAGAATGTAATTATCTAATTATCATCTTTTATGAAAAAAGTGATCAGGAGGCATGGCATGCTATTAATTTCCCAACAGTGTAAATGCTGAAACTGTCATCCATAGAATTCTGTCAGTATTAATAGCCTTAACCAAATGGGCAAGAGCAGGTTTATGGTCAGTGTTTATTTGTTGGGAGTGTATGGGTCCATTAATAACATTTAGACACGTTTGTGTGACTTCCTCTACATCTCCCTCTTCAACAATGAGGTAAAATTTTCTGCCCTTCTTTCATCAATGATTTTAGGCGGTGTGTGTCAAACACCATATCAACAAGTAAATCTGAAATGTTGTCATCCAGTCTTCCATTCCATTCATAGAGCAGGCGTGCCTGTTAGTTGCCAATATTTCTCAGATATACTACAGATATAATCTGCCAGGTGATGTTATTTATTGCCAGTGATGCTGATCTTCACCTGCATCATCATTATCATACTCTGGAATTCTGAAGCCTTTTAAATTAATTTACTTTGGCTTTGACTAGATCAGACTTTCTATCTTTTTGTCTCTCTCAGGATACAGTGATTGGTCTTCAAGCCCTGACTAGCGTAGCTGCCAGACTGTACACAAGTGAGGACATTCCAATGACTGTCACAGTCTCCCACACAGATGGCGACTCTCAGTCTCAGACCAACTCGGTCATTATTAACAAGGCCAATGAGATGTTACTGCAGACCATCGATATTCCTTACGTGGTACGTTTTCTCTCACAGTTACCTTTAATGAAGATGTATGGGAGATCGTTCTTTGTTTATTTTTTTGTTCATTGTGTGCTTGTTTGTTTGAGTTAGGTTTTTATGGTATGTCGGCAAGATTCTGCATAGCACTTTCCTGGTTGTACAGCTAACTAGTGGGTACAATTTTCTTACCAATTTTGTCTAGACAGTGGTCGCTAAGCCTATTCTGGTACGATTTTAGACTTGAAAACGGATTTTTATCAATGCACATGGGGCCTAGTTTTTCAGTCTCATCTGAGAAGCCTTGATGTCAGCGTTCCCACCCTGTAAGTCAGAATGTGGTTTCCTTATGGAATTATCACTGTAACCAGCATCGCCATCACCTAGACACATTCCAGACCATATAGTGCAAGCCTTGGGTCAGTGGGTTAGACTATGCCTGGCCAAGAGAATATAGAAATCTCCTTGTGACCATTGTAGGAGGAAAGTTGAATCTCTGTGTGAGCAATCGGGAAGTGTGTTAGGGTCACGGCCGCACGGGTGAACACTAAGTTTGCTCGTGGAAGTTAGGGACCAGTTCAGGCCGTAGGTATTAAAGAATTAAATTGCAGTGAAGTTAGCGTCCCTGTAGTGTAGTTGGTAACATGTTCAGTCTTGCAAGCTGAGAGACCCTGGTTCGATCCCCGGCAGAAACAGAAATTTTCTAGTGTAGGTTTTTTCAGCCCATCGTCTCAAATTTGGTAAAATCCCTGGTGACACACTTCCCTAAAATAATTATGTAACATCATATTACATCAGAAATATTATTTGACTGAGCTCACATTCCTCCCCCTTAATAAAGAGAGAATACTATACTATATGCCTTGTCACTCGGTTATATGTGTCAAAGGATTCAAACCCCTCTTCCCCCCTGCCTTATTCTACCTTGATCTGTAGAGGTAAGCCATTAAGGGCCAGTGAAGCTGATTTGCAACATTCAGGGCAGGGATAGGAAGATCATGATGACACGGCTGCATTTGTTTGGTCCCTGCAATTTGACAAAAAATTCAATATATTCGGAAGACAAGATTTGTGCGACTAATACTAACGAGACAGTAAACAATGCACTGATTTGTGAGTGGTGTTTGCTACACTTATATCTTTGCCTCATTTATTAGCATACATATCACTGTTGATTCTTGCCACATCCTCCTGTGACACAACACCACTGACAAATTTGAAACTAGAGATGATTGCCGCCATGCTGCCAAGCTTTATCTTCTGATTTTGACACAAAAAATGACACATGTCTAACAAACCTCTAGCGGCTGGGCACTGTTACTCATTGTGACTGGCCTGCACCAACTCAAAATATACACAGAACCCACTTGCTAAGGTGGCCCCTTTTGGGACTCCTTAGGGGTGAGAAAAACACATTCCAGGTTTATCATAAGAAAAGACTGGACTTGATCACTCATCTTTATCTAACCCCAAAGGAAACAGCCATTTTAGCCCAATCAAAAAATTGGATTGGGCACCATCACTGACCTTGACCTTGACTCTTAGTTATTGTTAATCAGAACTTCTCTAATGTTACTTGCTAAAAGATTGATTAACCAGACTTAATTTCTCTCTTTCCCCAGAATAATGCTCCCAGCTCTGTGTCCATAAACGCAGTGACAGACAATGGACAGAGCGGCCCAAGTACAGTCATTGCTGAAGTGAGTTGTAAAGGTTTTTCTCTCAATACACCAATGAAGTGCCATGGCAGAATTCTCTCAGTAATTAATGACAACACTAAAGTTACCTGCTCAGCTGCGAAAAGCTCAGGCCATTCTTACTTGGCTGATATCAAACCTGGCAGGTGGCACCAGGTCCACCATGGTGTATTCAGCTGACACAGTTGGGCTGTGTGGTGGTGTTGTAGATATAGTGTTATGAGAGGGAAGTATTTCCATTAAGCATGTCGAGAAAAGTGCAACATACTGGACTTTCAACATGCATTAGCTTTTTACCACCAAGTTATGTTTACAGTAGAACCCACAGGAGAAAAATCTTTGCTGTGTATGATGTAAATGTACATGCCTATCCAGTTTATATACAGCTCTCAGACACACTGTACATACTGGTAGTTTTCGCAAGTCATATCTAATGTATCTACACCTCATATTTCCAATAATGAACTATTCCTACATACAGGTTAAGGAGCTCGTGGTTATTGGATGACTGCAGCTCTTGAAAAACATGATGTAGTGAATAAGTTAAATGTCTCCAAAAACCTTCACCTCCAGTAGTTTTATATGAAAGTCATTCTGTTACTGTCTGTTTCTCAAGGTCATCCTTAACTACAATGTTCAAGAAGAGACCAAAGTTCAAGTCTATGACATGAGTCACACCCTCACACCGATGGCTTCTGGCTTCCAACTGGACATCGTGGTCAAGACGGTCACTTCAAAGGTCAGTTTATGTTCACTGTATCTTCTTATCTTACCTTATCTTCTGGGAAAACTGGAAGATTCTTGAATTTCTCAATCAAAATATTAGACCTAATATGTGAGCAGTTGGAAAGTGTGTCAGTGTCGTGGCTTACACTTAAAAGTTGGGAACAATATTCTGGCAACAGACACTTAAGGTTTAAACTGCTGTGAAGTTAGTGTCCTGGTGATGTAGGTTAACACATTCAACTTGCCAGCTGAGTGGTTGCGGGTTCAATCTTTAGTTTGGACAAGAAATTTTTCTGGTGTTAGGTTTCCAGGCCGCCATCTGTAAATTGATCTTTCACAGTAATCTGATAAAAGTGTAAATGGCACAACTTTCCAGATAATATCAGATCCTGTTCTCATTGCTCCCTCTAGATGATGACTAGAATGATATACAGTACCATATTTACCACACACTTGGAAAAATAATGTAGTTGTAGAATATCAGGAGATTCTTAGAAATCTTGCTATGAGCCCTTTCAGACGCAAAGTGATTGAAACTTTGTTTTTGAGATTTAGCAGCAGCTGTCTGTAAGAATGTGTCATGTATTCTGCATTTCATAATAAAAAGTAAACGCATTGATTCTCCTTGTAAGATCTTTTCAACCTCTGCATATAGCACTGATCACAGCTCTTGCCTTCCTGTAAAAATGCTCTTATTCCACATTGTCCATTCCCAACTGCATTCAGTACTTTATTGGTTGTTAGACAAAATTGAATCAATCTTATGACGGGAGTAGTGTAAAGAAGTTGGCACCACCATGTGTCGTATGTAAAGTGAGACGCTCCGCATGGGCACAGTCTAATATTAAAGTTTAACTATGAATCAGTCTTGGAAAGCAGTATCTTTAGACTATGAAAACTCTTCATGAACATTTGTATGCATTCTTTTACATACAGATATACTGTACTCTGTAAGTAATGAATGCTCTGTCAGGATATTATTATCTAACAATATTTGTCACACCTGCCTCCAGCCTAGCAGCATGAGCATCTTAGAAGTGGATATCCCTGCTGGACACTCCCCTGACACGGACATCTTGAAAGCCAACAAAAAGATCAGCATGATAGAGGTCTTGGATGACAAACTTGTCCTTTACTTTGATACAGAAGTGGTAAGTGATTTTTACTTGATACAGAAGTAATAGGTGATTTTTTTTGGAGTTTGAATCAGAAATTGTATGTGATTTTCTTCTTTGATACATAGGTGATATGTAATTTTGTACTTTGATACGTACAGAAGTGATGAGGGATTTTTAAAAATTTTGACATGAAGTGGTAGGTGATTTCCAACTTTGATACGTAAGTGATAGGTTAATTTTTTCTTTCCCTCCCACTGACAGATATCTCACTCTTATTTGATACTACAGTATCTGTGCTGGTTCACACATTTAGGTCATTCACTCCCTTCAACATTGAGATGATAGGCAATGTGAGAGGATGTTCCCATTCCTTTTTCAGGATGTGATTGTTGTTTTTTTTCTTCTTCATTTTCTTGCTCTGGACTTGCAGGCTGAACTTGCACAACACAGAGTGAATACATGAAACTTCCTATACATGTATACCCAAAGCTTAGTAACAGAGGTTGTGTTATTTCATACTTCACTATCAAGCACATTTCTTGCACCCAGAAGTCTGGCAAATTCTGTAGGCAGCACCTCATGGCACTTCCATCTAAATCTTGGTTTAGGGTTAAGGGAAGGCTAGGCATAGGGTTAAGGAAAAAATATCAATCTTGGGTCAATCTCTAAACATTACCATTGTCTAGGAACTCTCTCATGTGTGCTTTCCCATTTTCTAACTTGCCCTAACCCTAAACCAAACTGTATGCAGTCAAACAGTCATATGTACACTATGGCTAAGGGTACTTAAGAGTTAGATTTATGCATGATTAAGGACAGTATCATAGGATTCTCCTGAGGGCCTCTGCTGATGGTAAGGTGCAGGGATCAAATGTTAGACGTCCAGAAAATGTTTTCAAGAAGTCGATACACCCCCGAATTTACACATGCTGATTGACATAATGTGGACTGTGCTGTTTGCTCTGCAACCCTCTGTTTTACTCCAGCACACCTGAGAGAGAGAATTTTCTATTCTTCTCTGTTTTCACCAGTGATAAAGTTAAGTTTCTTCTTTTTATTGAAGTATACACTTCCATTTCTTTCAGATTGATATGAATGGAGTGAAAGTAAAGATTGTCATGGTAGAAACTGGTGGCATCCTCGCCAAACCTCAGCCACGATCCTATAGAGTCTCTGACTACTATGAACCAGGTAAGGATTCATGCAGCTCATATCTATAGCTGTCTGCTAACATTACACATAGTATCTTTGCATAAAAACCTTTTTTTCTGAAAAAAAAACCAACCCACCTGTAGTTAGTAAAAAACAAGTGTTCAGGTGATATCTCTCCCTTTTGCATCAGGGGCATTTAAATGGGCTGCTGTTATCACCACCTACAGATCATCTTCTTGTTCATGTTTTCTTTACTGTCAGATAGAGCAGTAGTTTTATGTCTTAGTCACTATTCATGGACTTCCACTGAGAGAGCTTTCCATGGATGTGAGATGACTCCTCTTCGATCCTCTGATCTCCATTGTCCGTAATCATCTGCACACTGAGCAACTGTCTGCCACCCAGAAGTTTGAAGATGCCGTCTACCACCTGGCAGCCATGTATTTACCATCTGTCACCCAGAGCATTATCATCATTTCCCTCCATCTCACAGTGGATGTAGAAGTCTGGTAACATTATGCTGCTACATACAGTTGCTGTGGTGCTAGGAAAAGCAGGAGACGCATTCCTGCTCCATGGGTCTGTCTCCTTTGTCCTAGGCCCTTGTCACCTGTCATAATCTGTCAGTGTTTTCTTTCTGATACTAAAGTATCAAAAGCTCACACTTTTCCAAATTGAGCAACCTGGATTTTCAGTGCAGACTGTAATAATGATCATGTTGTAGAAGTTTTATCTCTTCCAGTCTTGTATTGGGTTTTGTAGTGCTCAGGGAGGGGACCCATCACCCTTCCATTTTATAGTGCATTAAAATGCCTACAGCCCTTCTCTTATTCAGTACATTTTGTATGCAAACCTGCACACCAACGTGCCAAACAGCGCACTTTGCCCTCTTGTGGGTGTTGGTCTTAAGAAAATATCTAAAAATGTAATCGTTACTTCACCATCAGATTTCACATATGTATCTAAGGCACATTAATGCACAAGCAGAGGAGTTTTCGATATTTGTATCTCAAGAATAAATTATGTTGAAGTAAGTAGAAGATCTCAAAGAGATGTAATGAGAATTAAAAGTAGACAAATGAAAAACTTCAGTAAGTGTTGTGTGCACCACAATAATAATTCTCTGCAATGAAATGGTAGTGGAGCCCCTTAGTGTGGACCATGGATAACTCAGTGGAAATGCTTGGTCTGAAGGTTGGATGTCTTACTCACTGTCAGGATGTTTCTGTTGATCTTCTCTTCTCTTCACAAGCTCATGGTCTCAGTATTCGATCAAAACAGTTGTCTTTGATTGGCCTATAAAATGTATTTATCATTTTCATGTTTTCTGCAGACTATGAGCTGACTAAAACCTACACCTTGGTACAAGCCGACTTTTGCACAAAGGCGCCAGATGTTGGGGTGTGTCAGTATGTGTAAACCAGGTAAATTCATTTCCTCAAATTCCATATTTTGTTACTGCTTCCTTTTACCATTTTTTAAAATCTTGACCCACTGAATCCTAATCCCTGTCATATTTTCGCAACTGGGCTGCCTCTTGTAGGGGAAAGGCCATATGGTAGGGGCTGTTTACTTCATATAGACTGCAGGAACTATGGGCAAAAAATGTAAAAATTAGAGTGATTGTAGGAGAGTTTGATCTTAGGCTATATAGGGTTCTTCAGATCTTCCGCGTGAACCTCGGATTGATCTAAGTCCGATAACCGCCTACGTCATCAGTCGGAGGGCACCTGGCGAGGCTGGGGGGTCAAAGTGCATATCCGTGCATAACATTGGCCGAGGCTAGTGATCAGCTCTATGTGGAGCATGGAGAAAATGATGTTCCTGGCGCTAAAATTGTTTTAATGACCAAAATCTACTTCATCAAACTGTTCTTCTGTAGGGTATCCTCACGAAATCAATGTAATCCATAGATCTGTATCACTATGCCGGCTTCTTCGCTTGGGGAAGAGGGAAAGATCTGTGTAATCTTAGCATTAGAAGCTGGAATCCGTGATCATACCTACCTTGTTATTAAAAAATTTTGTAATTATCATTTCAGTAAATAAAGTTCTTGTATCAAATGCCCCTTGGTGCATGAAAAAAGTATATGTTATACTTATCAAGGACTTAAGAATTCGCGCATATGATTTCATACCTAGTAAAGAGGTATACCTATTGATATAATAACTTAATATCTTGACTTTCCCTTCCTCCTCTCCCACGTGCAGCTGATTAATAGGTAATACTGATACCAACAGACATTATAAAACATATTCCCTTGAGAGTAAATAAAAGTTGATTTATCTCCTTATGTGTACATGTAGAGGAACCTCGATATTAAGTGTTGATTCATTTAATAAGTGTAACTTACCTTGGTATTAAGACTGAATTTCACGTGCACGGACTCATTATCATTCTATCATTTCATTAATGAGGCACGTATTAACAAGTATATCAAGTATACCTCAATAATAAGTACACCAAGGGCATGTTTTATATGGGATTTTATTGTAATATGTATGGGCATGACTGTGCAGGTGTTTGAGCGTGGCACACGCGTGTGTGTGTGTGTATATATTTTAGTGTGCGTGTCTGTGTGTATGTATTGGGATGTTTGTGGATTTGTGGATAGATGAATGTGTATGCGTTTCTGAGTGGTAATATAATATATTATTTTGATAATTCTCTATGTCTACAGTCTAGATTAGGCAAGAACATCCGACATAACTATTGAAGTTTTCCCCAACTCATTTGCTCGTTCACTGATATTGCGCTGCGTTGCACAGAATAACTACTAGCTGCTGCAACCATCAATCATAGACTTTTTTTTTTTGGTTAGCAGGAATTCTGTAAAATTTTGCTGATTTTAGCACCAGTACCAAAAAGTTCTTGACTGCGTAGCACCATTACCAAAACGTTCTTGACTGCATGGTCTTAAATCAGTGGTATTTCGGAAATTTCTAAAGTTTCGGAAAAAGGAGAAAAAATACTCTCTCCAGATCTTGACAATGTTATTTCCTATGTTCTAGTGGCAAGTACTCTCAGCGCAATGCTTGTTCTGAGGCATTGGTTGAACAAACTTCTAGGTTACGCCTAGCAGCCTAATCAGTAATACTAGTAGTAGTAACAGTCAACATCGAAAGCAGCACGAATCTGACCTTTCACCCATGAATGTAGGTAACAGTCAGCCGCCGGTTCGGGCGGCGCGGCTAAAAATAGATCGCTTGGGGGACTCAGTTTCAGCGAGCAGCGGTCTGAAGCACCCTATATATCACTAGAGATATGAATTAAAAAAAAGAGAAAAAATGAAAAGAAAACTTGGACAGTTCATTTTGCCCAGTAATAAATCACAGAAAACCAGGATTGCCAGACTGAGGCAGTCTATCACTTTCACTATATCTCTAGGCTCCTAAGAGACTCATAAGATACGGGGCTCCATTGACTGGTAGTAAGGGGTAGAGTGTTTGGAAAATTCCACTGCTTTACTGGTTTTGATTCAGCATGGAAGTTGTCATCTGTTTAGTGATAATAATGCAGTTTATAAGTTTGTTATCCAGGCTATTGCCTACTTAAAGTGTCTTCTCATTATATAACCCCAGCAGGCCTGATTACTCTAGGACTTTTTCAACTCCCTAGGTATCATACAATGTCACTGCCATTTACAGGCGCTGATTACAGCATTCTGAGAATATCTTTTACTGCCTATAGCCAGGTGCCTATTTTACAGACAGGTGGACTGAGGAAAATCTGAATGAGATGCTTTCCCAAGGCACTTCCAACCTGACTGTGGTTGGGACTCAAACTCATAAGCTTCAGCTCTTGAGTTCAGTGCTGAAACCACTCAGCCATGCCTATCTTGGGGTTACACATCAAAATGTATGCAGTATTCTGATTATTGTTTATTCTTGTTGTAACTCATTGAGCTTAATTTTTTGTTTTTCCAGAAAAGCCAGTGTGATCGTTCCTGATGGATGGTGCTTTCATCCACTTTTGCTGAAGATATTGTGGATTAGAAGAAATGGCTGACGTGAAACTCTCAGACATTCCACTATTTTTTAATGCTATGTTTTTGTTTGTACATCTTTCTTCATCTTCATGAGAATTTGACACAAAAAAAAATTATAATCTCAACAAGACTCTCATGTCTTTTTTATATGATATTTATGTGATGTTTGTGCCTTACTGTGGCATGTACAGTAATACCATATTTTTTTCAGTAATCAGGTTCTTTTTACACTTCATATTTACATATATTTCTTACCATAATATACTTGCCATTTCTGATTTTCATGAATCATAAATGTTCAGTTTTAGAAACTTATACCAATGAACAGTGGAAATTCTACTTATTTTGAATAAGCCATTATGGTTTAATTTTTTGTACTTTCATGTGTCAGAAAAGGACCAGAGAAAATATCTGTTTTATAAGGATGTAAATCACTGACTCAAGAGCTATCCTGCAACATTTCCCTTTCAGTCTGACCTGGATTACTCTGCAGCTGGGTTCATTATAAGAGTTTATGTTCTGACATCTAATGATAATTTTATTATGGAGCAAACAGATTTTCTAAACTGTATTATGACACGCAGACAAGACAATGTATCAATATTATATCAATAAGAAGATCACATACTATTGAAAATTTTGGTTTATGTTTGTGTTCACCATATGTCCAACATTACAAACCAGTCTCGTATCTTCTTTTTTTTTCAATGACCAATCTCATTTTACCCTTTGAAATCTGTTACTGAATCTTGAGCTCTTGAGAGGAGTTACTGCTAAGTTGTCGCCTGGGTCACTGCCGTGAATAAATGTCAAACTCCAGATTTAAAAGAGGAACAAAAAAGCTGTAATAACTGCATAAAGCAGAGTGATTCTTTGGATGGAAAATTTGCTGGTAAGTGTGGTGTAATGTATGAGAGAGTTTAGTGTGCTCACCAAGATAGAATCTGAAAATAGAGTTTAGTTGGGTTTTTTGGTTACTGATTTTGTTTGGTGTAAAGTTTGACATTGGCTCTTTTTGGTTTAAGAGCGCTGGCTTCCTCACAAGTGACATTTTGTGCCTGTCACAAAAAGTTCCAATATTTTTCCTCATCGGTGCTTTACATAAATAAATATTTCAATGTTTGTTGCTACTCAACCACAAAACTATTAAAGTTACAGATATGAGGTTTCGATACAAAATGCACAATGTATTGGCAGTCCAAAAGTGTCAAAATCCAAATTTTGTTCAGTGTGGCATTTATCAGGGTATTGCTTCTAAGCGACAAACTAATGTATCTTTGTTTATGTCATTTCTATCACACAGTCTCAGTTTAGTCTTTCATTGGTGTGTAAATTCAGCTTTGGAGCAACACTACTGGGTCATAAGACATTAAAACGTCCCACTCATCCTAATTTAATGTATAAATCATTATGCTAATAGCAAATTACCATTACTGCACTAACGTCCCTTCAGTCAGGAAAGGTTTTAGGGTGAAATACACTGCGTGAACACCAGTGTCTAATTTTGGCTAAATGAACAGAGAGAATCCCCACACCGATTTAAGATGTGCTGTGGTGGTATATTTATAGCACTGGCAGTGTGCAGTGTGGGCGGAAAGTGTTAATGGAGTGAAAATCATAAAGTAAAACAGCATATATACCTCAGATAAAGGTGACCAGTCATGTGAAGGAAGAAATGCATTGTAAACTTGGGTTCATTTGGCATTTGTAATGTTTGCATGATACACCCAGAAGTTGATCAGTAAGCTAAAGCATCAGCATCAACTGATAACATGTCATATTGAAGGATCTTCCCTGCAAAGTATGCTTACAAGCCGGAACTAATATCTGGGTCATGTCACTCTTATAGATGTCTTGAATGAACTCATAAATAACTGATAAATAATTTTACATAATTAAAAATTTTGATCTTGTAGTTGAGCTTCAGAGTCTTTCCATTCTGTGGAGGCATTTGCTTTCAACATCTCATGTGCTTTGTAATGAGTTTTATAAAATGTTTAGGTCTCAGAGAAAAAGTTTGAACTTTGCACATGTTGATCCCATGAAAGATGTTAACATGAACAAAACATATCATTCTGTTTGTATTGTGAATTTTGTTTCGGCTTTTGCTTTGTTAATTTTTTTACATGAAATAAAATTCTCTTTTTTTAAAATTGCTTTGTTGTTTGGGTTACTCTCAATCTCTCTCTCTCTTCTATCCTGTCCCTCACTTCTCAGACAACTCCCTCTCCTCGTACACAAATACTCTCATCCTCCACCTGTCCCTCAGAAAAGAAATAAATCTACAAGAGCACCAGTAACAGCTTCTTAAATGTCACAAAATGCCTTCATTAGCAGATGACTTATACTCTCAAAATGCAATAATTAGCATGTAGCAACACATAGTGAATAAGCATGACTGCCATAGACACGTTGGAGAAAAAAAAATGTAGTTCACATGGTGACATTGAACGTCTTCTCACAGTGATGTCGCTTGTAAGGATTAGCGCTTCTGACTCACACACACATGCACATGTGCACGCATACACGTACGCACACACAAACACAGTTTGAGGTAAACCACCATGACGTAAGGAATTTCACTTTCAAAACAAGATCAGAACAACCAAACAGAGGATAAAAAACACAAGTCATAATGCTGCAATGTGCAAATTTATATCACAGAGCATCCATGTTATAAATACATTACAATTCATTCTTCAGCTTGACCAGTAGGACACGAACTAAGGCGTGGGACAGTGAACTGTTTTAGCAGGGGGATGGAGACCCAGTCTATTGCTTTTTAACACAACAAACCAGAAATTTAAAAACAAAAAGAAAAAAAAAGATTTTGGAGTGGGGATGTGATCACTGAACATGCCTTATCATTTTTGTGTTCACATCTTGTATCAGCTCCAAGCTGATCTATAATCTGTGGAATTGTATATTAAAAGATAGTGCATTCATTTTTCTAACAGTTTAAGGAATGAAAAAAACAAACAAAAACAACCTTTCCCTGCACTAGATCTAGTCCTGTGGGCATAAGGTTTCAATAAACACAAAGATCTTCTGTATCTTATTTCCTGAGTTCTTGACACAAGATCCACATCATCAGATATCCCATGTTTCAAAAACCAACAATACTATGTTTGCGTTTTTAACTAAAAAAAAAAAAAATCCAGATCTACAGGCTAAGCTGCAAAGACAAAGCCTGACATAGAATCATGTAGATATAAAATACTGTATCCCAAATACTGCTTGATAAGGTCAAATATTTTACAACCTTTCTATAATGTTGTGGTATGTTGTTGGCATACCCACAACATAATACAATCAACTCCACTTTATCTTACCTCCTCAGAAGCACGTGAGAAAAGATGTAATTGAAAGGGATGTATGATTATCTGTTAAGTGTTATACAGAAATATAGCATTTTGTTCCTGGAAAATGATGTGATTAAGTAGAAGCGGTTATTACCTGAAATGTGAGTAAATGAAGTTGGCTGGACTAGGTAGGGAAGTGAGCAAGCAAAAATAGAGGTAAGCAGTCTCACTGCAGTCTTATTCTGTCTCCTTCCCACTCAAATTTGTCTTTTGAACAATTTTGCAGCCAGTCCTGCCTTGTGTGAACATTGTCTGCTCACACTTCTCTTGAGCTCATCACCTCGGTGTGGTCCTCCTTTGTAAAGTGTCAGGCCTTTGTATGATGACCTACTGTTGTGTTATTCTCTGTGGTAAAGAGTTTTCCACTTATCTTCAATACAGTCCAACAGTATCCCTAAAATGAGCCTCATATCTATATATCAGAATATCAACAACAAATGCACCACAATATTGTAGCTCATGTATTAAAAAATACAAACAAAATATAATTTACAATCGCATTTATTTCCATATTCAAGTATCTACAAAGAATATCTCAGACATAGTGTAGACTTCTTGTATGAAAATCTGATCATATTCTTTCATCGTTATTAAAGCACTAGGATACCTTGATCCAGAGACTACATCTGATATCACAAAATGCTTCTGATACTTCAGTATCAAAATGTTCATGTGCATAACATATGTGAGAGGTATGACATTCATCAAGACAGACTAAAATCTCTCAGCACAACAGTTCAGATAAAATGAATAAATGTACATGTTTTAGAGGATCCTATAATAACTCAATCACAAAATCTTGCAAGTCTCACCCAAGCTCTCCCCTGCATAATCAGTGCTAGACTTGGCAAGGAAATCTCACTGCTCCTGATGTTACACATTCCTTTTTTTAATTGTCATTGGACAGCTTTACCTAATATGTGGCAAAGTTTCATTTCTGTCCTTACAGCACTTGACCTCCTGCATCAATCCTACTTGTAGCCCTTAACTTCGGAAGAGTTACTTCCTTTTCATGAACAGTAGCAGAAGTGAATGTACTGAATATTGATTTTGAAAACTATCGGACTGAAAGCCATAGAACTGTTTCCAACATCGGTGGTTAGACAAGCAGCCAGATAGATGATATATGAATGTGATATTAAATGTTTTATCTGTGGAATTTTTAACCACGACGTGGAGGAAAGTCTATGGGAGCGTTTACATTTTTTATAATATAAAAAGGAGTTCCTTTGGTTATGAAGTGTCTCACATCTTTGTTCAGTGCTGACTGTGTGTGTGATGCCAAAGTACTATGTGTTCCCATGACAGGCAAAAGTAATAAAAAAAAAACATTTAAGAATTGTAGGGTGAGTTTTGTTTGTGTGAGTTAGGGTTTTACAATGCGCCAGAATATTCAAGGATATACTGTGCCTTCCTATTTGTGAAGTAAATGACATGATAGAATGTTTCTGTCAAGTCTGTCAGACATCAGCCACTAGGCCTATTATTTTACAATTTTAAAACTGTCAAGGAATATTTTGAATGTGCCTATCTTGCACATGGGACCTCCTAGTTTTTTGTTCTTATCCCAGACGACTGGCTTTCCTACCTGAAGACCAAAGTGTGGCTTCTAGTGTGGGACTGTTACTGAATGAGACATACAAACATGATATCTGCATGCAAAGGATGGCCTTGGCAGGGAAAGAACTGGCTATTTCAGAAAGGTATCTGTGTATCAAACTTCCACAATTATGATGGCATTCAGTGATGGTCGAATACTTTGGTTTGCCTGCCACAGCCATATCAATACTGTTTCTCCACTGCTGCTATTGAAAACATCCCCAAAGTTGAACTTTGGCATAATGTGGGAAGCAGGAATAAGTATTAAAATTGAAATGAAACACGTAATCTCAAATCAATTATCACAAAATGTAAAGCCCAAATTTGCTGAACTGAAATACCTGACATTAGGACTGTCACTTTTCTTTACCTTCAAATTCTATGTTAATTATGCTCTATGAATCTTACAAGTGTGTTGACACCTTATTCCACATCCTTCTCCCGCCCTTACAATTTCCTTTATCCCTTGCTACCACTGAGCTATGAGTTTAAAAATTACATTCCTGACTCTTTGTCGTTCTTCAGTTTGCATCTTCTCCCTCTGCATCCTCTCTGGTGACAGTGCTAGGGGGCAGCAGCTCCTCGTCTTCTCCTCCTTCTCCTTCCTCCTCCTCACCTTCCTCTTTCTCTGGTGGAGGAGGTGGGATCAGAACATGCTGAGCAGCTCCTGGCACTGGAGGAGAAGCGATCATAGGAAATATTTTATCAACATAGCAGAGAAAAAAATATAATAGGATTACATGGCCTTGGACTTCACACATTTAAAGGAAGACTGCACCGTCCTACAGACCATATTAAATCATACGATACCCTATTATTCCAATAAAACAGTCTTTCAAGTGTCTGTCATAATGATATAACGCCTCTGCTGGCCCCAGACAACCCACAGGGTTTCATTATCCAGAGTCCGAATTGTTACAACCACTGTGCGCGTGGTGGCCATAAGCTTACGTCAAATACATTCTCGCCACATGGCCAGGCTGTCTAGCCAGTGCTCTGCGGACGGGTGATAGCATGTTGGTATGAATGTTTTAATTCCTCTGTGAACAGTAGATATGCCAAACAAAATCATGCTGAGACAATAAAAATGCAGAATACTTTTTCTGGCTTACACTATCAAACTGTACGTTTGAATTTGGAATACCAGAACCTTAATTAAAAGCTGCATAATACATTGTCAGGTAGAGGTGTCTGTACCTGCTGGAACGTAAGTGATGTCAGCGTTTTTGCCACAGGCTTCTGCTGATCGGGGAAGGGGAATAATTCTGGACGCAAAGGCCACACCTGGTAACTCTAGCTCTCCTAATTGCGTCATATTACATACGCGCACGGTAACAGAACGATGCTCTTTCTTCGCAAAACTGACTCGGTGGGCACCAAAGATAATTTTCAGAGAGAAAAAGTACTGAAAAACAGAAAATTATTTTTGATGCGCGTGTCCTACTTTAAGGGAAGACACTGTCCTTCCCATGTAGACTTGCATTATTGTAGTGCATACTGCCCTTTCTAACTTCATATATATTGCAAATGAAATCAAAATTGTCAACTAGACAAAATAGAGTACATTTTTCTGTTGTGGAAGGTGATCTTAGGAACACTATTTCTCAAGGTGCAATGAGTACTTTGCCCCCAGATTTAACATCTGTATCTAAGACATATTATTAATGCATGTCATAACAATGTAGTATTCAATTTTAGTGTCCCAAGATGCTAAAGAATAAATAACATGAAACTCAGGGAAAAGACTGTCTCTCAGTGGGATAAATGAGAACTGAACTTAGAAAAAGAGTCTTAGATACATATGTGAAACCTAGTGATCAAGTAGTGACTCTATTTTGAGATAATGATTTTTCTAAGACCACCACACACAACACATGAACAAAAAATGCACTATTTAACACTGAAACATAAATCTGCATGTAATGTCTACTATCTAGAAAACAGCTGTGCGCGCCACAGCAATGCACTACAGGAGAGGGGCAAACAGAAGATTGAAAAAGTAATTTACATAAAGCCTGAATGATGAAATAGAAAACAAATAAAGGAAAAACTTGTAAAGATGACGGGGCAGATAGAAAATCCTTTACCTATAGACTAACAAGACATACATAGGCAAAAGGTAAAATTATAATGAAGATATACATAACTTCTTCTCTCCTGAAACAGAAAATACAATGAACATGAGTAGAAATCATGATTAGCAATGTAGTCAAGCTTTCTTTCACTTTGAACTGTCGTTTATCTCTTTGTATAAACTGCAGCATGGTGAATGGTGTCTACTAACCTGCGTCAGGTATGGGCTTGCTAAACTCATCTGTTCTCACACTCTTCCAATCTAAAAGTCGGGTCATGCATGTCTTATCACCAATCACGACATGGTTGGCAAATTTTCCCATCATCCTGTGGGCCATGGCAATACCATACTGGACTCGGTTGACATTTGTGGACTCAGGGTCACCCAGTGCACGAGAAATGTTGTATGCTTTGCTGAAGTATTCTGTTGCTTCATCGTAGTTACCCTGAGAGAATCATGAGTATGTTGGTACATCAGATGAATTATATTTCATCTGGTCTGTTTTTAAACAATTATAAAAAGGGTTGCATACTGCTCCTCAGACATATTCATCTGCTGTCTATTCTTAGTCTGCCTGATGGACCATTTGTCTGTCTACTCACTACTCACTCACCACTCATCAATCCCAGAGGGCATGAGTACTTTTTCTATACATAAGCTTTTCACATCTGAATATTCCAATTTCATGAATCTGCATTTTACTTCACAAACCTCTGAGTCTTTTTTCCTAAACCCTAAGACTGTTTCCACCTTTACTATCACTATGTCGTGCCCTCGTGATTCAATATGTAGACTTGACACATTTTCAGTTCAAACATTTTCAGTCATTTTGAGGTTGATAAGCAGATAGACACTGATATTAGATTGCCCAACAGAAGTCTGACATCTGACAGGAGCCAACTGAATGGAAGGAGCTGCTAAAGGAATAAACCATGGCAAGAGGTATATCTCTCAATCAATATGTATGGCTTTCTATGTAAAATGCAGTAAACCTACCCACATGCCTCTTTATTCATCTACTCACTCTCCATTTTTTTTTTGTTTGTGGCAGTGTGCCAACAGTAGTGAATATTAGTGAATATTACCCTCTTGTGGAATATTTAGCTGAGCTATAAGAGTTGCTTGAACTTTTACACCGGGGTCATGTCATCCTACTCAGCGGGAATAGTTAGATATACATTTCAAAAAGCAGGCTGTCTGCTGTTTGAATGTATAATTATGAACACTTGTGTCAAACTAAAATGGTAAAGTCAGTATCATAGAAGAAAACACATTCTGTCGAAGTCTCAACATCAAGTGACAATAAGGGAGAAAACTCACCACTGAGTTGCACACATTCCCTAGATTGTGGCAAGCCAGACAGTATTCCTTCTCCAAGCCCGTTTTCTCTGTCAGCTCCACAAATCTTTTCAAAAATTCCACGCTCTTCTCCTTGTTGCCTTGCCTGAAAAGTAAGACAAAAAAAAAACAACAACTGTCAAATAGATACTACTGCTATTTTCAAACTGCCATGCAATGACAATATTATATTTTATAATCTTACAACCAAATAACACTAATATGGCGTTTTGTCATTACACAGCAGAGTGACAGCATGGATAAAGAATGGCCACATCTACAGTATCTCAATCTAAATGGAAATGACAACCTCAAGTAACATTTCTGTTTATGTAATTTCTGCAATTTCACATCATCACTGTTTCAATAAATCTTCTTGGAAAAATAATTATCTGACCCCTGCCAGCTATTGTGACTTGGTACCTAACTCAGTTATCAGTAAACTGTGAAAACTTTGGTAAAATGCATTTGTACTAGGCAAATGATATGGTCCGAAATTTGTACCTTGTCTCTGAAATTTGTCACTGACCTCTGCTCATATAATGACTCTTAAGGCTATATTGTGGTAAGTTGAGGTTTTGTAGCCATACATAACCAAAGGAGTAGTCATTCACCTTAAATCTACGCTGTGGCTTTATATTTCAGAAATTCTTAGCGCTCCCTGTTACAAGCCAAGTGCCTACAACACTGAAAGAAGCTGCTAATGAAATATCTTATGGCAAAAGGTAAATCTCTCAATCAATATGTAGGGCTTTCTGTGTAAAATGCAGTAAACCTATATGACTATTTGACTCTATTAAAAGAACATACTTCTCACTTCTCACCTTGCATAGATCTTGGCAATAGCATCACAAGCTCTTCCAATACCTTCACTGTTGCTGTCGCCTTGACAAGATTCATAGAAGTTGAATAAATGCTGAAATATACAAACAGTTATGTCACAATATAGCTTTAGATACTATAAGATGTGTACTAACATCAGTTTATGAGCACATTGTTGAAGATGAAAAAAACCACATATTATGTTTTAAGAAATGAGTCGAGATGTAGACTACATTGATCACTTCAGGAAGAACTGTGAGGAAATTGATACCTGATCTAGTGCAAACTTTCTAAGATGTGTGCCACTGACTTTTTAAATTCTTTTTTTTGTTTATAAACTTTGTGAAAGAGACGTTTGATAAAAAAGCTGAAACCCCTTGTATATTGTGTTACCAAACTTACAAATCAAACCCAAGCCAACTAACTTACAAACTTACAATCTGAGTATGCAAAGTAATAAAGCTGCTGACTTCACAATGATGTAATCCTGAAATATCATTTGCAAAACCCATCCTTGTGGACAAGAACAAAACGTTTAAGTACTTTCCAACTGCAGAAACAAATTTATGAAGATAAGAAATGTGATGCACCCACAAAAGCACCAAGTAAAGAATTTAGCAACAAATCTGAAACAGCTACCTCCTCTGATATTTAAAAACAACTGACTTCATCTTTTCTTTTCCAAAAGCAAAATGTGGGTACTTACCGACTTTGCGACCTCCAACTGGTTGGACTTTTGGTAAGCCATACCCAGAGCATAGGAGGCCTCACCTTCTAGTTTCTTATCTTGGCCTGAGGAAAGCAAGTTGACATGAGGATTTTGATCTTCAAAAGCATGAATTTTTATTCTGATTCTCTATATCAAAATAACACTACGAAGCTGCGTCCCAATAATCCTGAATTACTGAGACCATCTAGAGATAAACTTGTTGCCAACCAAATAGAGTTCTGGAGAAAGGAAATCAGCTGAAACTTGCTCACATGCAGGTAAATCATATACTTGGCAGTTTCCTGCAATCTCATTTAACTTCGATCTCAGGCAGATGTAGCCTTCCTATCTCCACATAGAGGATCAAAACCAAAAAAAACAACACTCCTCCTGATGAATGATGTGATATCATATATCATGACAGCAAAAGACTCCAGAACTCATATTCCAACAGTCATTTGAGTTTGAGAGGTATTGAAGTTTCTGAGCAAAATTTCATGTAAAACTCAGTCAAGGGACACAGGACTAAGTGTTGAGACCATGAGCTCATGAAATTTTGCTTAACCGCAAACCTGTTCCCATTTTCAAATCTATAGTATAACTACAACCCCTGGTGCCCACTGATTCCAGGCTTGGACAGAACTGCTATGGCTATGGTGAGGAAGAAGCCCTCTGACAGGAACAATCTTATTCAAACTTGTGGATATTCATTTCCAGAATATTCATACAAAAAAAGGGGGAATTACCTTCAATAAACGGACAGCAACTGTTGATTAATAGCTACTGGGCTCTTCATCAAGCAGGAAAATGTTTGCTAGATTATGTCTCCAAAGTCTCATTTTATGCACACAAACTCACAAATTTAGACAATACATACTGTTCTTTGCCATTTCCAGAGCTTGCTTCAGAGTTTCCAAGGAAGCATCATTGTCCTCCTCCTCGCCACTCTTGCCCAGTTCAGCCCCCAAAATGGTGTATATGTGGTAGAGTTTGATACAGGCATCTGTGTAAAAGCTCGTTCCCTGCACTGTCTTCCATTCATCTTTATGAGGTTCTGCTAATTTATAATAGGCCTCAAAATGTTTGGCCGCATCTCTGTAACATTCTGCCAATGAGAGATTTGAGAGAAAATTATGTATGAAACATTGATAGACATAATTATGTACAAAAAAAACAAACCATTGAATAAACAAGAAATATTACTCAGAAAATAGAAAAACATGTGAGAAGAAGAGGGAAGCAAACCATGTGGTGTGAAAAGGTTAAACCAGTTAAATCTTGTGTAAGATAGTAAGGAATGTAGACTGCTACAACAGCATTATCAAGATGCATGGTATTGACTGAATATGTGCACCAACTCCGTGATACTCTCAGACTTACAGTTCCTTTGCAACAAAATCCACTGGTGTAGTGGTCTTTACACTGGCAACATCAAGATTTTTGGATTCTATATCTATAATGATGGTACACATAATTCCCTGGCGCTCTCAGACTTACGGTTTCTCTGCAAACAAAGTCCAACATTGCAGTAGCCCTCAGCCTGTAGTTTTCCACCATCGTCACCTTCTTGCTTTTTGGCTACATCGAGACATGTGGTGAAGAAATGGTCAACTAGCCACTGGTCATCTGGGTTATCTTTGAAGAACTGTGCTAGCTCAAAACGTGCTTTATATTCCTCTGGGTAGTTAGCTGTTGATAGAAAATGGTGAGCAAAGATGATATACAGACAAAATATCATTAGCAAAGCCTCTGGCCGACAAAGAACGTGGTGATTTTTTGCTTGACAGAAATGTAGACTGATGAGTTGGATGAAATTTGTAATTCTATATCATTTGCTTCCTAGTTCCTCATAATTCTGCATCAAAGCAGAGAATGAAAAATAAAAGCCTTCAAAGGATCATGCATAAAGGAAAAAGACATGAATGAAGTCGAATATAGGACAACCAGCGCTGTCATTATTGACAGTTGTCCTGAGATCATCACTCTTAAGGGAGAAAAATGCACTATTCATCACTTTTGGTGCAGTTTGCATATAACTCCAATCCATTCTTGATGATAAGTTGCACACTTTTTCAAGTGCAATACAACCTCAATGAAAAAGTAGTGCCTGTCCTTAAGTCCTGGTTTCACACTTACTATTATCTTACCTACTCTACTGGCAGTCTCAGCTTTAGTGAGACATATTTTCATCATGTCCAGTTTTTCTATTTGGTCCTGCAATACTGGTTTGGTCCATAAGAATGACTCGGGTCCCGCTGCCTCCCTCCTCTCCATCTGCCGCTTAATAAGGTTGACAAGCTCACAAAAAGACAGGTGGAAGCCCTCTGTCAGCATGTCTAGGCACAGGTTGTGTTTGTAGGTGTTGCGGAATCTGAAAAGTGCACAATGTTAACACTGACTTGGGTGACATATGAATTACATCACACCCTAGTTGTATATCTCATGAATGATTTCCCTTTCTATATGGCATCAGCATTCCCAGATGCATAGTTCAGTCAGTATAAACCTTGTGTGCATACTGGAAGTGAAGTCAGATGACCACTAAGACCATATGTTGCCTCTAAATTGTGAGTTGTGTTTAGTCAAGAACTGTTTGAGCTTAATGTGGGTATACCTTTGTGAGGATATGTTTAGGCATGCATCAATGTTTGCTGTTACATAATGGTTATCTTATTTACCCACTATACCACTGTATATTGAAAAAAAAACCACACACACAAAATTATTGTGCATTTTGCAATGAAGAATCTGTGTTTACAGGTAATTCCTCTCTTAAAAAACTGATGATTTAAAAATGTCAGTGCTGGTTTCATTTTATTGCTGATTCCTGTTTCCATCCTTGGTTCCTCCACCCCCCCACCCTCCAAACTAAAAAAAAAAAAAAATTATAATTNGGGGGGGGGGGGGGGGGGGGTTGGAGAGGTAGGAGGTAGGGAATATGATGTGAGAGAGTGATTGATAATAGCATTAAGGGCAAGTGCGGCACCCTGTAGGGGTAAAATTGGGTAAAATTGTGTAAAATGAGTTTAAGGCAGTTTCTTAAACAGCGACATCTCCTTTATCGAATCCTGAAGTTATTTTCATGATACCTGTCTCAAAAAGTGTATTTTGATGCAAAAGGAAATGATCACCCTTTCTCAAATGCATATGTCGGGTAATCTTTATCGTCAATTATCTCAAAATCACAGTTTTCGTCACTCTATCCCTTCGATCTGACTTTTTTCTGGTCCAATTTACATAAAATTTTGCATAACAACTCTCCAAGCCCCTGTTTTGAGAATGTCACGGGTTTTTTTCGATATCTTGTGTTTTTTATTTTTTATGAATTTTTAAAGTTGAAAATTCTCAAAATTTTCAATGTTTTTTCATAACAATTTTTAAAAAATTATAAAAAAAAAACTATCTAAAAAATCAAAAAAAGCCCGTGACATTCTATTTTAAATAAAGTGATCTTTCAAATGAAAAAAAACCCAGCATCCTACCATTTGTTGTTCTCCAGATCGAACGGTTCAAAGTTATGCATATTTTCCAATATGGCGGCCAAACAATTGGCGTTTCCATAGCAACGGAGTGAGGAGAGGGCAAAACACCCCCGGTTATCTTCCTTCCTGGCCCTATCTGACCCATTTTTCACCCCAAAATGACAAACTTCCCTGTATTAATGAAAATGACCTCGTTCTGCCGCACGTCCCCTTAATGTTATGATTTGTGTATTAGTTCTCAAAGAAAGATCTGGATGTCGACTAAATGAGAAATTGATAGATGAATAAAACCCAAGTAGGAGAGGAACATGCAAATTTACGATGTGGTATGCTCATATGTTTTATTGTATTGTGAAATGATGAATATTGGCCTATGGCCTAACAGAAGTTTTGAACTTGAACTTGTCCACATCATGTCACAGCTGTAGTGAGTTTTCAGGAAAGTTGTTCAAGATCTATGTAAAAGTCTTACTTGGCAATGTCTTGTTTTCGCAAAACTGGCAGCTGATTTCTAAGTGCAGTGCTCCTTTCCAGTGCCAGTCTATCTACCACACGGGCCTTGGCAGCATGTGTGATGGGTGTCAACTGCCCACCAGCTGGAGGTTTTGGAGGCTTGCCATATGATGGCATGGATGAATTCTGTGATTTGTTGATTGGTGGTAATGTGGTCGCCATTCTCTGAAAATGATAATACATAACTTAATCAAGAAGCCTGAAGTTGCGTCTGTATCAATCAATATCTGGTTGCTCTTGGACTTCTGACAAATATAAATAAGGCAAAAATAACAAGCTATATAATCCTGTAAATAGGACATACAGATTCCTCTGTCTGCTGTCTGTGCATGATTAGCATCGGTGCACCTTGGATAAGGAGTATGCTCGCTTCGACTGATGCCCCTGTCTCAATGGGCATTAGTGTTAGGGTTAAGGGTAGAATTAGGATTAGGGGGGTAGGGTTAGGGTAAGGGTTGTATTAGTACGTTATTCGGAATTAAGGTACTGACCGTAGTTGTAGGAGTTACCAAATATGGAAATCCTTCCCAGATTCTGGGAGACCCACAAAAGTGCACAGACGCATGTCACAGATCCAGCATCGTATCACTAACTGATCACACCACAAAAATTGTGTTTTGATGGTATTAGTCTGGGACAAATGAATAATGAAATTCAGCTAGTCAGTGATTAGCTTAAAAAAATAGATGTAGATATCCTAAATGATACAGAAAAGATAGGATAAAATATGCTACCGCCGGTTCTTTTGTGCTCCAAGAACAAACGGGTTGATCTATTTGTACTTCATTGATCTACGTTAGTGTAGCCGCCATTAGTTTGCTCCCCGTTTCCATGACAGTAGCCACGCGGTGAATATTATTTACTCTCCTTACTTTTAAAATCAGATCAACCATCAGAGACAAAAATTACAAGAAAAAGTTTTGCAAACTGCTGTTATCATTTCTGCTGTGAATTATACAGTTAGTCTAGATCTAGATTATAGATTCACAAAACTCCTGTCATCACACTTTGTCACTTGTATTTTATGCAGAATTGGACTACAAACTTTTGTAAATAAACATGGCTGCGCCCAGGCTGAAATCTTGTTGACTGATTCGTGGATATGTTATTCATTTTCTGAAGAAGATAAGACATTGTTGCATTCATTTGGGCAGCCCAAACTGCCATTTAGGCCTGTTGTAACACTAATTTTCTCACAGACGGCGCAGAATTTCGCTATGACTGGCACAAGTTACTGGGGAGAGATCCCTCAGGTTGCAGACACCGAATCTGGGATTGCTGCGTTAGAGAGGGAACAGATTACCAAACCACGGCCTTTGGACGTTGAGGGGCCATTGCTACATCAGCCTTCAAGTCGCCATCATCCACCAACCAATGAGTGAGTGATAACATTGTATGTTAAGAGAACGGCTTCCAAGAAGTATATTTTACTTTGATGCATCACTCACTCAGTCACTCACACTGCCTACCGCAGTCCGTAGTCCTATATTTGTGCGGCTATCTCGAAGGACAGCACCGCAATGATAATGATACAGTTCATTTAGTCATAGACAGGTCATGGACTAGATCGATATTTCGACTAAATCGGTGCTGTTGTTAGAGAAAGCCATTTGTGCATTGATGCCAATGATGGGTATCACTATCTGTACGTCTTGGCAGTTTCTCCATTAATAATAATGGAAGGATTTAAATATGTGGTAACTCCTACAATGAACTCCTGACCTGTACTAATATGTACACAAAAGAGGGATTATTTTGATGGGGCTGGTATAAAAAAGGGCTGGAAGTGCAAATTTTATATACTCCAGATGCGTCAGCAGGATTTGATTCTCTAAGATCAGTTTACTAAACTTTATGGGTTAACATGTCAATTTATCTTCTAGTTAATACAGACATTTAATTAATCTCTTGGGGATCACAAATGTGACAGAATCCTGTGTTGTTGTTTTATATGTAATGTATATATACACAGTCTCTCTCATTCTTTTTCGCCTATTCACTCTCTCTCTCTCTCTCTTTCTGTTTCTCCCTCTCATGGTTTTACCTATTAACATGACCTGCCTCGAACCCCAGCCTTCTATTTTTGTATACGAGTTGTGAATTGTTTTTGTATGCACTTGAAAATGAGTGAGGTTTGTTCGGTTCAGTACCTTGTCTGTTTAGTTGCTAATTTTCTCCTGAAGAAGCCCCACGGGTGAAAATTTGAGAATAAATTTAAGATTTAACCTGTCAATGCGGTTGTGACTTTTCATGTGGATATATGATATTTCCATCTAAATATACATATATATATATATATATATATGCATTTTTTTTTGTTTTGATATTTCAAATGGTTTAATCAATTTATTTTTGGCAGGATGCAGCAAAGTGAACATTTCCAGATGGACCCCATCGTTATTCACACAATTCGTTTAATTCAACACATTAAGAAATTGAGAGCAGCTATTTTGGCCCTCAGTCAAGATGTAGTAAGTTTATTTCAAATTTTAGTGATTGTTTTTCAGAATTAACCATAACCAAGTGCATGAACAAAGAAAAAAAATTAGCTTTTGGTGGGAATTTATTTTCCACCCTAATTTGAATTATTGAATCATTAGGAATCGAAGTGGGAAACCATACAGGCCATGAAATCCAGGGTTGTTAATTAGAGAACTTGTAATTGTGCTACAAAAACTTGCTACCTCTATTTGTAACAAGTAGAGTAATCAGTTACTTTTTTTGGCAAAGTAACGACTTCGTAATAAATTACAAAAAATTGGTATTGAATACTTGTAATTTCCACTACTTTTCAAGGCAGAGTTTGTTTTTTTTTAAATCACCAAGCATTTTTGGTTCTCTAACTCCTATAAGTTTTCTTTGTTAACTCAACTGTTTTTAGGCACCTGGTCAGTATTCTTCATCGAGGTAAACAGCAACGCACCTCTCCATGATGCAATGATCATGTCTCCCCTAATATAGACACTAATCCGTCGCACATCCGGACATCTGGTGTAATTAAAGGACCTGTATTGCCTTATAACAGTTGCTTCCCAAAATGTTTGTGATATCAATCATATCACTTCTGAATACACTGAATACACTTTCAAATGGTAACATTGAAATGAAGATTAAACAAACAATACAACTGCTGCAAAACATGAGGAGATTAACGACATTTCTGTCTTTGATTTCCATAATACTAATAATGGTGCTGAGCACACACGCTGAGTTTACTGTTTCTGCATGAGCATACGTGATGACTTAGTAACGAAACAAATGAGCAATTTGAGGTCATTTCTATTTGAAATTAGGTAATGTTTTTTAAAAATTAAGATTTGGTCATTTTTAAGGTGGATCAT
>JAWQUT010000194.1:996291-1016568 GCA_033807755.1 Ellobium chinense
GGCTGGGCTTCTTAGGCTCCATTGGGATGCCTCTGGTAAAAGTGGAAAGTGTAACTACTGTAGTTTGATGTCTCCCGCTTGTGACATTGTGCATAGACTAATATACTACATTTAGCCACTCTCATACACAAACTTGTAACTACAAACAGGCTACAGAATATGAAGAAGGATAAAGACAAGAAAAACTGTCTCCTCCTCATGTAGTCCCACCCCTCCCCTCACTGTTTGTGCCTTTCCCACCACTATGAGAAAATCAGACGGCTCACCCTCTCATTGACACGACACTTACCTGGGATTAGGCGTGACCTTCCCATATAGCAGCATACAAATGGCATCCCTACTTTACATTGGACGGTGGGTCCGTTGGCTCATAGGATTAACACTATCTGTATCGGTGGGTCATCTGTGTATCATAAGAGTTATTATGAGATAGTCCCTCTCTCTCTCCCTCTTTGTCACTCTTTCTCTATCCCCACTTTCCTTTTCTCTTTCTCTCTCTCTACTCTTCTTTTCTCTTTATCCCATTTTTCTCCTCCATTTATTGGGTGCCTCAGATCCTTATCCCCTCCACCCCCACCCCCACCCAGCTCACATTGCGAGGATTGCAGGAGTGCTAGTTACAACCCTGCCTGTAATTGACATCGGTAGTTTTTATTCCCATGGTAAAATAAATGTAGCAGCTAGATCTAGATCAATGAAAGTTACAACAACCTTGAATAATATCAGTATCTGCCTTTTAATGTGTCTAAAATTTCTTTCCCTTCCTCTCTAACTCTTGAAAAACAACCAACAGTTCTAAATCGCAAAAGTAATTGAAAAATAATTGAAAGTCATTAAGTACTTTTTAAGTAATCTACTTGTAATAAATTACTTTTCCCCCACAAATAATCTGCTTGTAATTGAAGAGCATTTTTGCCAAAACTTAGTCAGTGCACTTGTGTTGAAAAATGAGTTGGTGGTGTTTCCAAAAATACATTTCTGTGTTAATTCATTCAAAACTTAATTGAGCTCAAAATCTGGACTCCTTCAAATTTTATGTCATTTAACTTTAAATCAAAATATATGTACGAAGAGCAGTTACTTTAATGTTATTTCCCTTCTATATAAATAAAAAATAAGCTGAAATTTGTGACATTGAGAACGTAGAATAGAGTCAAAAATTCACAAAAGGCGTGTTTTTATTTGTAGTTGTGCCTTTTGGATGTTTGGCGAGTTACCGGACGATGGTTCACCGGTAAAAATTTAAAGAAAGCGACAATAATTTGTAATGATTTCTCCCTGTGATGCTTCTCTTGAACACTTCTGAGCTGCGCCCAGCACCACACACACCGGAGCTTATGTGAAAACATGCAAGACAAAAAGTCATGTTTTGCTTGAGTGTGGGTAAACTTGGAGTGGAAAAATCACATCACTCTTCAACTAAACTAGAGATTTACTTTAAATTCATTTGTGTTAGTTTGCTTTGGCAGTTCAGTTGCCACGGTCCCATTCAAGATAGAGGGGACGCTTGCTAGTTATTTATTTAAAAAATATTCAGAGACCACTCTTCAATTAATTACTTGTTTTTGGAAAATATTCTACTTGTAGGTAATTACTTTTTACAAGTAATTTTAACAACCTTGATGAAATCACTAGATCTTATGGTGTTCTTTCTTGATATAAAGTGCGAAGATTAAGAGAGAAAACCATTTAGTGGTATTTCAAAGAATTTAAGGCTTCATGTCACTGGTTTACACAAGTTCAAGCCATGTCAGTGTCCTAGTGCATAGATCATTTAAGATTTGCTTGAATTGTTTCTGTTGTTAATTTGGGAATAGTGGATTCATTGATTGTATTTTTAAAGGTGTGCATGCTAGGATTCTGTCCATTCTTGATATTTTGCCATGAAAATGTTATACAGTGTCACTGACTGAAATTGTATTGGTTATAACATAAAAATCTCAGAATCAGTATTGCCTTTAGTAGCACGAATGAGCAAGCTAATGTTTGTAAATATCTGCAGTAGAACATTGTTAACAGGAATAGTAAAAGCACTCTGGATAAAACAGAAAGTTCCCATAGCACACTCTCAAAACTTGATCTGATACCAGTGATACTAATAGGTAGTTGTGTTATCAGAGTTCCACTGTAGTTTTTTTTTTTAATGAACATGTTGATCTTTTTTTTTTTTTTTTTTTTTTNGTAGTTTTTTTTTTTAATGAACATGTTGATCTTTTTTTTTTTTTGTTTCTGTCATTCAGAAGCCTGATGGTGACACAGCAGCTGCTGTAGTGGGACCAGTTCCAGAATATGATGGTCCACAACCAAAGGAGAGACCCCAGCAAAAATATTACACTGAAGACTGCTATCAGAGGTACAGAAATGTTGTTTTCCTCTTTTATTTAATTACTGGAAAACTCCTGTTGCTGAAGTCTTTATAGAGTCAAAATTTTAAGACACTCTGAATTTTGTCCTAGTATTGGTTAACAGTAATCATCATTTATCATTTTTCTTATATAAGGTATTTTGATATCCAGTGGATAAAAACAAACTGTCCTGTGATTTTAGAGCATACAAGGCTGAACTGATGAAAACCTGTTATTTGGGTAAAGCAAAACCACAATATCATTGATAATGAGCAATTGTTGCAGGGTCAGATGACATATTCTGGTATTTGTAATTTTAATTTATAGAACCTTGTATTGTGATATGGCTTGTCACAGTCCCGCCCTTAGCAAAACCCATTTTGAAAGTCTCACTTGTTTTGCTCTGTTGATCATTCTGGATAGCGCGCGCACGCACGCACGCACGCACATCAGTTTGGTTGAAAGATTGGGTGTGATGTCAGGCTTCCATTGTAACAGATTTCACTCTAACCTGACAACTGACAGAGGCTCATAAGCTACCTGTACAAGTATGCCTGTGGCTTATCATGTATACTACTGAATGCAGATCACTATGTTATTAAATTTCTTTTCAGTTCATTTGTGCGAGGCGTTGGCAATGCTCCGTCTCCCATTGATGACGTGACATGTAGGAGGTTGTTAAGGAGATCTGTAGCTGCCATCTGTGCTCATCTTTCCTTTGACAGTAAGTAACTATAACCTTGATGCTGACATACTGGGCTTGTTGAATGATAACACTAAAATGCTGTGTTTGAATTAATTTCTGCCTTCTCCAATAATATTTGAAAGAAATATCTACAGTGCCTGCGTGTATAGTTTTTCTTTGGTTAGAGTGAGCAAAATGGCTTTCCGTCATTGGCAACCATTTTTTTTTGTTGTTTTGCAGTAGGGCAACACTTTGAAATCTTACCAATTTATCCTTGGTGTACAGCAGTTCCCTAATTAACAAATCTTTTTTTCTGTATAAAAAAAACTACCAACTCAAATTTGTGACCTCATGAAGGCTGTGAAGCCATAGAATGTAGTCAAAATTTCATGAAAGCCTTTCAAGAGTTTAGTGAGTGAATGAATCATGGTTTAGAAACAAAAATTCAAAGAAAGTAACGATAATTTGAAATGATCTCTCCCATTATGGGACTTTTAAATTGCATGATTTAACAGGTGACCTTTGCCAGCTGCCTTGCTAGCCAATATGAATGACCATAATCTCTCATTGACTATCCAGAGGCACACATAGCGTTAACTGTGTTATGTAGTATGATGATATTTATAGGCTGATGGCCACATAATAGTCCTGCTAATATTCCTATGATGTTTCTTATACTACTTATTGTTGCAAACCTCTCCTATCCATTCGTTGAACAGGTAGTTCAATAAAAACTCTATTTGTGTTGTCCCTTAATAACACTTTCTTTTGTACACACCTTCGGGTGCTTGGTCCAAAGGCTGGATGTGCAATCAGGATATCAAATGGCAGTTATATATATGTTGAAGCACCATCTATATCAATACTGAATGTCTGTTGAAGAATGATCTGTGTCTTTACTTCATGTTCTTTTCAGCCACTCAGGAGTCTGTGTTAGAAACCCTGACAGATGTTTGCCAGGAATTTTTCATCCAGTTTACTAAACATCTTGGTGCTGCTGCTGACAGGAAGGGGATTTATGGAGCTGACGGCTTCCCTGTAAGTCTTACTACTGAACTGAGCCCTTGGATGTGTTTTTCAGAGTGCCCACACTTTGCTTTAACATTTCATAACTTGAAGTAGAACCTTCCACAGTGCTATGGTTTACATCCCATTAGTGGTTAGGACTGCCTTCTCTGTCAGCTTGGAATATAAACACCAAGTTTGAAGAGCATTTTGCCCAAAGTCAGTAAATGCACTTTTGTTGAAATATGAGTTAGTAGTGTATTCAGCGATGCATCTCTTCATCCCTTTATTGTTTCAAAACAAATCTGCTCTGGAAATCTTTTGATCCTTCAAGACTTCAATCACTTAGAGGTAGATAATACTGTATGTGTGAAGAGTGATTATCCTTAAATTATGTCCTTTGTTTTCAAAATCATTAAAGTCCACAGAATGTGGTTTGGAAAAATGTTTTTCAAGTGAAAACCTCTCTCACCTCTTGCTGTCCTCCATTACCTTCCTTTGTCTTCAATTTGTACTTTAAGGGTACGTGCGGCAGAACTAGGTGATTTTCATTAATAAAGGGAACTTTGTCATTTTGGTGTGAAAAATGGGTCACGTAGGGCCAGGAGGGAAGATAAACTGGGGTTTTTCGCAATTTCATCCCTCCTGTAGAGAAGTGCCTTGGCAGGCACCCGCTCCTCAATTCCCTGCCCCACGCGCTCACGAACAACCATAAAACACAAGAACAAAAGCAGCGGATTAAATAAAGATTAAGATACGAACATATATTGTAATCACGACAGACCTAACAAAAGCCACTAACAAAGACGCTACAACTAACGGTTAACTAAAGCTGGCCTCGTCCGGCCCAGGCCCAGCACCGGCCCACGCACCCTTCGTACAGTCTCGTCCGACCCGGGCCCTACACTGGCCCACTCACCCTTCTCATGTAATTACCACCCGACACCGAACGACTGCACCACACGGCCCTGGACGGCCCACGGGAGCGGCATCAGCAATGCACATGTATAACACGGCCCTGAACGGCCAACAGAAGAGGCATAATCACTAGGCATAGCACGACCCTGGACGGCTAACAGAAAAGGCATAATCACTACGCATAGCACGGCCCTGGAGGGCCCACGGGAGCGGCATCAGCAATGCACATGTATACATAACACGGCCCTGGACGGCCAACAGAAGAGGCATCAGCAATGCACATGTATAACACGGCTATGAACGGCCAACAGAAGAGGCATCATCACTGCGCATAGCACGGCCCTGGAGGGCCCACGAAGGAGGCATCCTCCAACCACATTTTGCGACACCGAACGGCCGACAAATCTCGACCAAGACCTTCTCCCTAATTAAGCGCGGGATAATGACTTGCCATGACCATTTCAGCACAAAAGTGATGAAGTGAGCGTTATGACCGCGTTCATTTAGCACAGGTCACAATACTGCATAAACAGCTTCCCAACCGTCGTCAGTCTACACCTTCGCTGAATTTTCCTCCTATCCGGCCTCCTCCAACGTTTTTTTTTTCCTTTTTTCCCTTCCGGACAACTTGCGCGCGGACGGGTGCGGCGACGTGCACACCCAACCGGTGCGCAAGTCCACAAATGACACGTGCGCATGCGACCACAGCATGACTTACTATGCAACTTCGTCACACCTCCGTTGCTATAGAAACGCCAATTGTTTGGCCGCCACATTGGAAAATGTGGATGACTTTTGCATAACTTTGAACCCTTCGATCTGGAGAACAATACATGGTAGGATGCTGGTTTTTTTTCCATTTGAAAGATCACTTTATTTAAAATAGAATGTCACGGGCTTTTCGTGATTTCTTGGATAGTTTTTTTAAAATAATTTTTTTAAAAATGTCATAAAAAACATTGAAAATTTCGAAAATTTTCAACTTTAAAAATTAAAAAAAAACACCAAAAACACAAGATATCGAAAAAAGCCCACGACATTCTCAAAATAGGGGCTTGGAGAGTTGTTATGCAAAATTTTATGTAAATTGGACCAGAAAAAAGTCAGATCGAAGGGATAGAGTGACGAAAACTGTGATTTTGAGATAATCGACGATAAAGATTACCTGATAGATGCATTTGATAAAGGGTAATCATTTCCTTCTGCATCAAAGTTCAAGTTCAAGTTGAGTTTATTAGGCATTATGCCAATTCACAAATTTGTCAACAATTACAATAAACAATAATACACTCTTGGTTTACATAGTCTCATGATCTCATTTCTACACTTGCTATCGCTCACTTGCACGTTGCTTGCATGCGGTTCTTGCGTTCTCGTCTTTCTTTCTCTCTCTCTGTCGCTCGGCCTCTCTTTCACTCACACAGCCCCTCCTTACCAAAAAAAAAAAAAAAAGACGTTAACCCNACACACACACACACACACACACACACACACACACACACACGCACGCACGCGCGCGTGCATATTCGCCAAGGAGCAAGTGTCTCGGGTCAGAGGTGAACTTGGGTTCCAGCCCCCGTATACCACTAATGGTACACGTAGGCTGTACTCCTGTTACTTGAGCGGAGACACCCATCCCCCCGCGAAGCACACGTTCTCTCATACCCACAAAATACACTTTTTGAGACATGTATCATGAAAATAACTTCAGGATTCAATAAAGGACATGTTGCTGTTTAAAAAACTGCCTTAAACTCATTTTACCCAATTTTACCCCTACAGGGTGCCGCACTTGCCCTTAACTTTATGCCTGATCTTCTACCAGTACCAGTACACATCACACTTTGCAGTGTATCAAGTCATTGTGTTAGAAGTATCTAGAAAAGCATAACTGTCTTGTTCCCATGCATTTATATATTATTGGCATCAATTGTACAAATCAAAAACTCACATACATCATACCTGAGCCGTCTTAGATTTTTCTCTTCTGTTTCGTGGGAAATAGATTAAATGTCCACTGTTAGTTCTAGGTTTGCTATCTTTGGGTCGCAAAGCAGTTTGTTTTCACCTTCGGAGTCTAGTCTATGTTTAAGAGGTCTTACTGTACTTATCCTAGTGTCAGTTTTATGCATTCTTATTCAGTAGTTTTTTAATCCTGTCTGAATGAAACTCCAGGTACTCCTCTATCTTGTCCAGCTACTCCTCTATCTTGTCACTGCCCACTCACTCACACTTCCACACTGGAAAATAGCATGACCGATATCCTCACCAGTTCACAAGAATTTCTAATAACCTTCCCTGTATTTTGTGGGTCTCCTGACTGTAACCCCACATGTAGGTTGCAAACACAGTGGTTAACGTGACGGTGTAGTCACGTTAACGTGTAGTTAACGCGTTAACGTGTAGTTAACGTGAAGAGAGGTACCAACAGAGTGGCTCTTGTTGATTTCCGGTTAAGACAGAGAGACAGAGTCAGAGATTAGAGAGAGAAAGAGGAGGTAAAAAGGAGAGAGAGACAGACAGACAGAGAGAGACAGAGTGAGAGAGAGCGAGTGAGAGAGAGAGAGAGAGAGGAAACGTGCGAGAAAGTGAATAGATAAACAAATGATGGATTAAAAACAATGTCATTTACCGTCCAAATTAAGCTTTTCTCCAATCTCACTCCATTGCTTATTCAAATACATTCTATTGCAATAATTGTTGTTTGTCTTGTCGAATAAAGCTCGCTGCTTTTGCACCTCTTCAATTAATCTTTCAGAAGAGTCCATGATTTTCTTTGGGTTTGCCGGAAGAAAGTCGGGAGGTTTTTATTGCAACCGTAAAATGGTCTCGTGAAATTTTTCTGCCGCAAGGTAGTAGACAGCCGGTAGAATGACGCGAGATAACCACTCTGGTGCTAACTCATATTTTGGTAGTGGTAAATAAGATCTCCCGATAAAACACTTCACGGGACGTTAGGTCACAGAGGTCAACCGTCAGTAACGTGTAGAAAACGGATGTCACTGTGTTTACACCTTTAGGAAGCTAATATCCCTTCTAAGGACATTGTGGAGTTATCCATAACCCCAGACTTTAAATAGCAATTTATTTTTATCCTGCTGACAGTTGTGGAGGAGCCCTATTGTTTGCTCCAGATAAAAAAAACAACATGTGTAGTACTGTACTAGTATACTTCAGTCATCGCTAACAACAGTGTTAAGAACCTGCTAAGTGTTCTGTAACCCGTATATAAAATCTGGATCATGAGTGACCTCACAACACATACTGAATGTCAACCTAGCAGGGACACTCCGTGACAGGGAAACATTCTACCTCTTGGGAAGGGGAGGGAGTGAGGTGTTTTGTTTTTAAGAGAGGGAGCTGGGGTAGGGGGAAGGAGGGTGTAAAGGGCCATTGCTGTTGTCTGACTGGATCATAATATTTTGTGCTTAGTGCATGTGTGATGGTAGATCTTATAATGAAGGTAGATTAGATACTCTGTTAGTCTGGTGGCATCTGGGATATGGGTTGGATAAGGACCACACAATGGGAGGAGTGAGAGGCGTAAGGAGTGGGTGGCTGTCTAAGGGTAGGGACATTTGAACTTCTCTAGCCTTAAGCCACCTGTTATCCAGTTGCTGCATTGCGTAATGGTTCATTAATGTAGGAAAGAATATCATCACATAACACTCCATTAGCACATGAAGCTTCATTAGCACATCATTCCAAGTAGACTAGTCTGTTTTGCCCATCATGGAGGTTGTTTTTTTTTTCATGATACAGCTGTTTTCTAATGCAGGCCACCACAGCACACTGAGTAACATAAGTTGCTCACCAAACACTGTGAACTGAATAATATTAGACAGTGGAAAGACTAGAAATGTGAAATCACAGACATGTAATGTAATGATATCATTCAGGGAAACTAGACAGGAAAAGGCAACAACAAAACAGGAGTGATCCAACAAGTTTTGTTAACAGCACCCCTCTNCTCTCCCCCAATTAAAATAGCTTGTTTCTGCAACTGAAGTGAACGCAGAACTGAAATTTAATGCTCACAAGCAAAGTTTTGACTCTTTGGTTCTCATCTGATTAATTCTAAATTCTTTGACTCACTTTGTAGGTTCAGTAACCAGAAAACAGTGAAATCAAATATCAATAAAATTGTGGCCACACTGTAATCTGTTTAATTACTGTTTATAATCTGATAACATTCTAGGATTATTTAAGTATTGATTTAAAATATATATCAAGAGGAGTGCTGCAAACCTGAACTACGATAATTTTTGAACACCTATTTTGCTGATAGGCAGTATTTATCTGATTGTTGTTTGAAATCAAAATCCAAGTCTTTCAGTTCTGAGACCCAATATTATCATAAATGTTGATCACAAAAGTTTCGATGATTGGACTTCCCTGTATTGCAAAATGCTGTGAAAACAGAGCTGGAGATGGACTGTTTGCTATCTTATATTACAGGATATTTTGGAACGTGTATTCTACGAGATGGGGCTGGGTAGTATGAGCTCCTTGCATGAGTTTTACCAGCAGCGAGTAATAGCATACCATGACAAGATGAAACAGCAATGCCAGTCTTTGATGGCAGAGTACACCGCCCTCTGCAAACAGCCGGCTCCCGCTGTCAAGCAGCAACCTCAGTCCCCTAGTAGTGGGGACACACTACATGTTATTAGGTAAGAAACCTGTGTGTGTTCTCAACTAACAAGGAGAGTCTAGAATACACAACACCTTCTTTCAATACATCTTTCCTCCATGTCACTGAATGAAAAAAATATGACTTTATCTGTCTTTGCTTAAGTTGGTGCTATGCAGATGTTTTACCTTTCTCAGTAAGATGAAAAGTTTTGTTACATGCCAAGAGTTTCTCTGTGTCTTGCTCTCTTCTAACAGAATAAAAGAAGAGCCGAGTACAGAAATCCAGTTTCCATTGCTGGATGAGAACGACGAAGTGAATGAGACAGAGCAGCTCCTGAACATTGAAAGTAAGTCACCAGATTTTACAGGTGACCACAGATAATTATCACTTCCAATTTTACAATAATATTTGAGTCTGTATAGTGAAAATTCTTGTATGATAGCCTCACTGAATGACCCCAATCCCTTCTTAAATACCCCTGATGTTGCTTGCCCTTATACAAGGATGGCAGAATGCTAAAAAGTTTTGGAAACGTTAAAATGAAATTAGACAAAATAAAATGCACTTTAATAAACAGATAGCAAGAATGATAAAACAACTTCCAGTTTTTAACTTAAAGTAGGACATGCACATCAAAAATAATTTTCCGTTTTTCAATACTTTTTCTCTTTAAAACATATCTTTGGTGCCCAACGAGTCAATTTTGCGTACACGTATGTAATATGACGCAATAAGGAGAGCTAGAGCTATTGGGTTTGGCCCTTGCGTCCAGAATTCCAGAATTATTCCCCTTTCCCGATCAGCGGGAAGCCTGTGGCAAAAATGCTGACATCACTTACGTTTCTGCAGATAGAGACACCTCTACCTGACAATGCATTATTCAGCTTTTAATTAAGGTTCTGGTATTCCAAATTCAAACGTAAAGTTTGATAGTGTAAGCCAGAAAAAGGTTTTCTGCATTTTTATTGCCTTAGCATGATTTTGCTTGGCATATCTACTGTTCACAGAGGAATTAAAACATTCATACCAAAATGCTATCACCCGTCCGCAGAGCACTGGCTAGACAGCTTGGCCATGTGGCAAGAATATATTTGACGTAAGCTTATGGCCGCCACGTGCGCAGTGGTTGTAACAATTCGGATTCTGAATAATTTAAACCTGTGGGTTGCCTGGGGCCAGCAGAGGCATTATATCATTAATACAGACACTTCAAAGACTGTTTTATTGGAATAATAGGGTATCATATGATTTAATATGGTCTGTAGGACGGTGCAGTCTTCCTTTAAATTAGTTGTTAATTATGATCTCTAAAATGTTTTGCCATTGGCTGCTATCATTTCTATATACCGGTATGTATAAGATCTCATGGAGTTTGTCTTGTCTCACAGAACATACTGACAAGTTTCTTTTCTTGGATTTCCCCTTGTGTTGCAGTTATGACAGCAGAATCAGACTTTATATTAATCAGTTTGTCCATGCATCCCTGCCACTGGCAGCTGGCTCATTTTCTGTTTTCACTCTTACACACGTGATATGTATTATATCTACAGGTCTTGGCACGTTTGAGATCACAGTAGAACATGAAACAGCCACTGGACTCACAACGGAGGTAGAGACAAAATGGTCCCACGTGGGGAAAGGACAAAGTGCAGAAGCAAAGTGAGGCTTATTCCAGTGTCTGGCACTGTTGTGAACCTCTTTGTATCTGAAGCACTGTCAGAAGTACAGTAGGAATGAAACATGAGAATAAAAAAAGGACTTACATTTACCTGGACCTGGTAGGGAAAGTTTTACAAGGCCATGCAGAGTAAAACAGCTCATGAATACTGCATACAAATATAACAGTGCACAGCAAATATAAATACACTTGTACAAAAGAACCTGAGAAAACAAAAATGTCAAGGATGTCAAGGCTTTTGAGTTATTAGAGTTCATCTGTTATCTTACGGTGAAATCCTAAGAACATGATCATCTTTCTGATTGAGTACAGTAGACCGTGCAGTATGAGCACCATAACTAACTTCTTAAACAAGACAAGGCCAGCAGCATGACTAGAACAATCAGCTGCTTCAGTGGCAGACATTTTAGTAGGCATTAGTCTTTGTAGATTTTGTGATTCATTTTAATATGATCAAGCAAAATTTGTGTGCAGAGTGAGAAGCATTAGTGTTTAAATACTTTCTGTTAGGTGAAGAAAAACCTGAATGCTTACACAGCATAAAAGAGCAACTGGGACTGAAGTGAGGACACGGCTGGGCTTTGAGGTCTCAGGCTGTAATGTCTGAAAATGTTCACTGACGTAACTAGACATAGACAAAATAACAGGCATCCAACTATAATATTTCGTCAGACAAAAAAAAACCAGCACTTTTTAAGATATGATTTTGTGAATTAGTCTAGTCAAACAAATCACTAGGGCTGGTTCTTGTGCTCACATGGTGTGCTATTTTCATTGCCAGAGCATCTCTGTTTCTGAACTTGCTGGAATTTACTGCCAGACATCAGGGATGAACATTATCTAGGCATCAGGACATAACAAAATGTGAGAGAGAAATTGAGAAAGAGTGAGAGGGAATGAGAGAAAGGAAAAATGCAAACTTCTCATGTTGCCCTTCTCTTGCAGAAATGACATCATTAGGTGTATATATATATATTTGAAATGCCATTTCAGTTAACTGTGCTGTGAATACCTAACTTCTCTTTCACTCACTTCTTCCAGACTCAAGCAGTCCACATCGACTGAAGAAACCCCAGATAACCCAAGCAGCATACAGGAGGTAGCCCGAACTCCCCAGTCAAACATACCCAGAACCCCCCAGTCCAACGTACCCAAGACACCGCAGTCTAACATACCCCCTACTCCCCAGGATGGAACTGCCCCCACTCCAAGGGATTATTCCAGTCAGGAAGACACTGCCATTCAGGAGCCAGGATCCATATCCAATATGGATATTTTCTCACCATCTGCGCCAACACCCAGCAAACCTAAGAAGAAGTAAGTAACATTTCTTACTGATGACTTTGTCAGTTTTCATTCTTCTTTGCATACAGTCTTGCACAAATACCTGGAACACTTAGATGCAAGTTGCAGTCATGGTTCCCTCAAAAAAAGCCTTTTAGATCTGAATTTTTGTCTCTAAACTAGTGTTCACATATTCCTTGTTGAATTCCATAAACTCTAAATGTGATGAAGTGGCCCTGAAGAATTCAGGTTATCTGTGCTCAACTGTATATGACCAGAGGAGGGAGCATCAATGTCCCTTTTTGTTTCCATTGATATGTAAAGCATCATGAAAGAAGGAGGAAAAACAGAGAAAGAAAAAAGAAGACAGGGTGATATAGAAGACCTTAGAAAGTCAGAAGGAAAGTGATTGGTGTAGAAAATAGGACGAGAATAGGAACGTATTTTTGATCTGCTGAGCAATGTTTACATTACATTAAAGCCTTTCCCTGTGTTTCCCATATGTAAGAAAACCTCTGGTTATCTCAGTACTTAAAGTAAAATAACTTTGCCAAATGTTTCCCTCTCACTGGTATGCAGAAGTAAGAATTTTTGATCAGTCATGGGTAAGTTAAATTGCCAGTGATCCAACTAAAACTGAAGGTAAAGTTATGCTCAGAAAATGAATAATATGTGGTTGTGTTTATTACTTATCAGTTGGCCAGTTTAATCAGTGAAATAGTTTTACCATATCTGAGACTCAGAAATAACATCAAATATCCTGTTTTTTCCTTTCAGGAAGAGGAATTAGACTTGAGACAACAGCTGCCTATTATCACATCTTTATCATCCTGATCACCATCATTGTAGACGTCATCACCATCATCATCATCATCATCGTTATCACTTACTTGAAATTAGAAATATTTATAGTTCAATTCTTAAGACTCTGGTGTTGCCTTAATTGTCTGTATTGATTGGTGTATGGTTAAGTATGTTTGAAGAATGTGTGGTTCATATCTGGGTGTCCAGGGAAATTGATATTTACATGGTGTGATGTGAGAGGAGTGTAGGGTGAGGGTTTAAATGGTTAAATTATATCCTTATTTATGAACAATTATAACTTTTAATTCTTTGTGAGTGTCACTTTCTCTCTGTTTAACTTTGATGGAGTAAAACGTCCAGAAGTACCAGTATGAGACAGATTTATGAAGAGTCATTCTGGTGAAAGAGTTTTCCCATAGATTACATTGGCTGGATTTGCTCTGCCTCTTCCCTTATCTATCTGTGTATGTGCACAAGCAGTCTTTCCCCTCATCTTTATTGCACTGAACCACACACAAACCACATCCCCATATCTTCCCCTCCTCCCCAGTTCTTTACGTTTTTTCATGTAATGCTACCTATTTCAACCCATGGGGCATGGTGGCTTGCTCCCTATACCAAAGCGCCAAAAAAGAAACCCACTCTATGTATAGACTTCAATTCTGATCTGCAACTTTACTATATAAACAAAAATTTGACAATGATGAAGCTGACAAACATTCTTGCAGTAGTTGTGAAAAGTGCAGACGTTGCATGCGCCATCTCAGGGCAAATGTGAGAGATGTAATGCTCGTAAACTAATGAAAAGGCCTATTCCTTATAAAAAAAAAAAACATTTTCAGTCGTTACACATTTATAAACTCACTGAAACTTTGAGTGTTTAATCATAGATTAAAGTTATCGTAAACTATTAAAATGCCTAATCGTAGTAATAAAATTTTAAAATTTTAAATCATGACCTCCCTGACCGATGACTGAGCCACACTTCACTCTTCCTATGTTATTAGAGAAAAGTTCCAGCGACTTAATGAAACATACTCTAAGGTCTACCACCTGATATCACACACACAACCAATAGACCCTGTGGAGCACACTATCATCAAGAACCAAATACAAGCATACATGACACTGTACAGAAAAACATTTCCATTCAAAGTCACACCCAAGCTCCATATCCTTGAAAGATTTGGTCTTGGATTCCTCGGGGAGCAACGAGGTGAGCAAATTCACGCAACCATCAAAAGAATACAGACAAGGTCATCAGGCATAAGAAACGAAGGGGCTAAACTGAAATCAGTGATGAATGCCCATCTTTTACAAGTTCAACCAGAACTGAAAGCTTTGATCCCACAGCCCGAGAAGAGGAAGTTAAAGAAGGAGGCCCCATAAGAGTAAACAGGATTGTCTTGGTTGTACAGTGTAAATATCTGACTAGCCTTCAGTTGTATGTGGCGGTTTGTGTGTCTGTTACTGTTAGGTGCTGTAAGTGTAAGCGTGCAAAACTACCAGAACTTACTATCAGGACTAAGGGAAATGTGGGAACAATAAATGAATGATGCATAATGGATATAACATCTTGCTTGCTTGGGAGTTCCAGCATGAAAGACACCCAACTAATATTATAGTATAACGTTATCACTGCAATCATCCGCCGACAACGTCTTATCTGAGCAATAAACTGATTCTATTGGCTTCACCCGGACTCGCCTCGCCGTGAAGTTAAGTGTGCGTGAAAGGTTAGCCAGTGTATGTTCTGTCTATCTTTGAATGGCTACGTTTGTAATTTGTATCTCTTCGGTTTTTGTAATAATATGTGTTTAAAAAACCTACAGTATGTTGTTACTAATAATAATATTGTTCCAAAATAACCCATTTTTCAAACCCGTTCCTTTATGAAAGTGTTTCAGAAACCTGCATGAAAATTACATGGTTGTTATAAGCATGATTATCTCTCTCAATCTGTCAAACATTCTTTACTGCCTGATACTTACTGTGAGGTAAACGGATGATTTTACAACCTATGGTTATCACTCTAGAGGGACAAAATCGGTGCTCGCCCGATCAGCTGAGCGCAGGTAGCTTGACCTGTGCCTGACCCGCTTGCCTGGGCAAGCGAAAACCGCCGTGGGGTGTAACGTACTTTTATTTTGATGAATGCTGCCAAGGCCTATTTCATCCGGGGAGTGGCATGTTATTTTTCTTCACTCGTGTTAAACTATTAAACTCTCCAATTTCATCCGGTTAAATATCTATCAAGGCCATACAAGACCCAGCACTCTACATTTATCAAATCATCTGCAGTAGTTGAAATCAAACAAGTCAAAGGCAGACACATGTTATCGTTCTAGGTTAGTCTGGGGTCTATTATGTACTGTACGTGCCCATCTCCAACCTCCTTGGCCCATCCCCCCAACACACACCACAGCAGCCCTCAGCCTTTTGAATTTCTCTTGGTTAGCCACTTAGACACCGATTTTTAGGGAGAAAATGGGAGAGAGATTGAAAAAAAAAAAAAGTAACATCCCTGTTTTTCGAAAATAACTGACGTCTAATGTAGGCCAGTTTTAAACCGGGGAAACATGTTGTATATGAGAGCATGGCACAGACTATGTTGACATGTTAAAAAAAAAATAAAAGTGTGGGGGAAGGGGCAGCATTTTCTCGCCAAAATAGCAGTTGTGAAGATCCATGCTGATGACTGTGCCATTAAAACTCCTTCCCCCGTGTTCTCTAAGAAGTGTGTGTCTTATGTGACTTAGGTCATTTTCGAAGCACAGTAATCATAAAAAAAGAGCAGGGAGGTATATATAGTGAAGACAAGACCAATCAAACTTTTATGCAGACATGTTTGTGAAAGCCACAATCCCCCACCACCAACAAAAATTCTAATTTCTAGTCTTCGCCAATGAATGTTGTTTACAACATTTTGCGTCCATAGTCATCTCCTCAACCTTATCACAAGTAAGTCACAGTCCAAAACTAGACTTATAGTTATAAAGTAGCCTACAGATAGTTGAGTTCGTGTCAGCCGAAACATTTCACAGATAACTACAGGCACTATCAGTGTGTGAAAGTCATTGAATAATCGTGCTTCCCTGTCATCGGATTTCCCCACTGTACCCAAGGAGGTTGCAATAATGTGGAGACAGTGGTACAGTAGTGCAAGAAAGTTTACCGTCCTCTGAAAGACGATTGGTTCAATGCCGCACACCTCCAAAGCTCGCTTCACACGCAATACACACTACATGTACGATGTGTTAGATACAGGTAAATATTTTCGGATTTCCAGACCTCGAATGGGGCAACCACTTTGTGGGACAGTCAGTTTCACCAAGTAAGAAGTTAAAAAAAAGTGAACGACTGTTATTTAATTTTTAATCACTGTTAACGATGTGAGTAAGACGAGTTTTATTTTTGTCATGAAAAGCTCCAAACTTTTGGCATTGAAATCATTTTTCTTTCCCTTGAGCCAACCGTCCATGTGCCATCCAGATCTAAAGCAGCAAACTTTAAAATTGAAAAAAAAAATCGCATAATCACGTAAAGGCAGTTCGAGATGAAACCACTTATACTGTATATTATTAGACTATATATTATATGAAACGTAACCCAGAATTCTGTTTTTTTGTGGCTGGGTGTTCGATGGAGGGGGCAGAGAATTAAAGTTAAAGGAAAGTTGAGCGCGCCCACTACGTCAAGGGAAAGGTGATGGTGGCTGGCTGCTGGCTGCTCCTAGATTCCTTTCACTGGATTTTGAGGGGGGGGGGGCGGCATGACTTGCTACTCGTGTGGCTATGAACTATGAGTAGTTAGTGCCTCATGATAGTCATTCCCACCCACTCAGTTCACGCCAATAATTTTGACACTCATGTTGTACACTCCTTTAAAATGATAGCGCAACAGATAACTTCTGACAGTGTTTACTTTTAAATTTAGGCCTTCTGTTTGTACGTTGTGAAAGCCGCTTAACCTTCTGGCCCATGCCATTATTTTTCTGACCTACATTCGAACCAGACCAAAAAGTTGGCCCCAGTGTGTAGTAGTAGACGTCTAGTATAGCATTGCATCATTACGGCGAGGAAACGTTTGGTAAGTTAGCCCAAGTCCATTGATTATTGGCGAGGAAAAGAGGAAGTCAGCCTTTTCAGTTTGTTTAGCTAACGATCTAAGTAAATCTGTGCTCAGTAAGAGTCAAGAGCCGGGCCAGTAAGCGTGTTACAGTAGATACTGAGGTATGCGTCTAGTCTAGTTTCAGCACTTATGTTCGTGTAATAAATAGTAATAGGCACCGTATGGTGTTCACCATCGTGTGTGTTGGGAGATTTATTTCAGGTCTGTGTTTGAATGGGACTTTTCTTGATAGCAGTTTCTGGAGTGTTAGGGGATTTCAAATACAAAAACAAAAACAAAAAAATCAGTATTAGACTATCAATTTTTTATTTTTTTTTGCCAAGATAGACCGTAGGCGTAGGGTGTATAGAACAAGACCTCCCTCCACAAACCTCACAAAGATCAGGACATATGTGTTCAAATAACAGTGACTGTAGATTTGGGCAGTCTGGACTCTAAGATATCCAGCGACATTGTCAAGACCAGGCTAATTTTCGGGACACGGGTATTTTGGCAGGACAGCTAGATTACCCTAGGATTGCTAGGAGGAGTAATGTGGCAGAATAGCCTGATGTTTATACTCTCATTTGTGACAAAGCCAGCAACATAATTCTGATCCCTCTTTAAAAAAGATGGAATTTATAGATTTTTTTTATGTGGAGCTTGAGTCATTCTTCAGAGTTTGAGTTGGCACAATAATTCATTTAGCTAAGGAGCAGTTGCCGATGTTACTGAATTTTGGTACATAAATGTAGGGTGAAATATCTGGCAGTTGGTTAGAGGAAATAACCTGAAAAAATGTTTGTCTTTCTTAAAAATTCAATCCGGCCAGAATATTCTGTTGCGTGTGTTCTGGCTGTCTAGCCAGAATACTCATCCATAATTTTGGATCTACAAGCGATTCAGATGTTCACTCGTAGCTGTATGAATGGAAATTTGAAAGAGTGGACTATACTATAGTACCATGAAATTATTTGCTAGTTTTTGATCAATATTCTCCTTTGTCTAGTAGATCTATCTTTCCATCTAGATTATTCTCTTGTGGCATTTATAGTTTTCAAGACAGCCAATTGATTAATTGATAAAGACAGGCATGGCGAAAAACTTTCTTCGCATCTTCTGTAAAAGTGATGTGTTTTTTTTTTTCACCATAAAATGGCAAAATCAGCTGAGGTTTTAAATGCTGCACATTTCACACGTGTGATGCAACACTCATGTAACCCACAATAAACTTAAAAGACAGTGACAGGACTGTTGCATCACCCCTATGACTAGATAATCCTGCAACTTGTATGTCTTTTTCAGTATATTTTCATCTATGAATTGGGTGAGACACTTCCCCCTTGTCATGAATTTGAAGGGGGATTTGTAAGATCCAAGAGATGTAATGTAGTCCAAGAAAGAGGGGAGTTTGTCATGCATTCAATATATTTTTTAGGGAGGAAATTTAAGGCGTAAATTGTGCGACTGCATGGTCAGGAGGAAACTCTGCTTTTTGGTCTTGTTGTGGATGAAGTTTAAAGTGTTGAGATGGCCATTAGGTGTGGGCAATTTTTGTCAAAGAAACATCGAAGATAACATCTATCTTATTTTTTGTGAGAAAATCATTGATGCTTTGATGTTTGACAACATCGTGAAGGGAAATATCTCAATAAAATAAAATGTATATTTAATGCCATTAAATATCGCTGCAAAGTTGCCTCCCTTGAGAAGCTGCCAGAACGGCAACATAACAGTGCTCAGCTGCTAGAAGTCTAAGCCTACAGCAGCTGTTGTAGATGTTGCAAAAGTGTCCTTAAATGAAATAGACTAGTATAAAAAAAGTCACCAAGTATTAATGATAATGGACAGCAATCAGTCATCGATGTTTCCTGAAAACTTCAATTTGGAAACAGTAGGTCCCAAAACATCGAAAAGACATTAGTGTACCCATCTCTAATAGCCGTGCCCCAGTGATAGTGCCCTGAAGGGAGCATTTATTTGCTATACTAACTTGTCTCTCACTAGGACTTAGCAAGACCAGAATGGCTGAATGTCCAGTTGGAAAGAATTTTGCTGCGCAAGAAAATATTGGGGAAGTGGCTGAATGTCCAGTTGGGAAGAATTTTGCTGCACAAGAAAATGGTGGGGAAGAGCTTAACTATCACAGCTACCTGATGGTGAGCAGTACAGAGCAGTTAGTTATTGTCACCTTTAAAATGATACATCCATATATTGGACAAGAATTGATATTTCATCATTACTAATGAACATAACTGGCTATTTCCACGATGCTGAAGATTTTTACACAATGAAATTTTGGACATTTGATACTAATGCCTTGCTGCAATACTTGCATAACTGACATATAGTTGAACATTGCCATATATCAATATTTCATAAAGTTATTTCTCTTTCTTAATCAGATATTAAAAATTCAGAATTGTGTGGTCATGAAATAGCAGCAATAAGTGCGACATTGTTGTGGCATGTTTTTTATAGTTTATGAACTGGCTGCTGACTCCGCTTATTGTCAATTATTCAACAGCTGGACAATATCTTGAACAGCCAAGTGATGCAGAGTGCTGTAAAGAGTAAAGCGGTACACGATGAACATCTGTTCATAGTCACACACCAGGGTAGTTAAGTCATGTACTGTGTGCTGGTACCTTGTTCTGAAAATCTCTCATTATATCATTATTAGAAATGGAAGGACAAAGTTTATGCATTGATTTTACCTTGTTAACATCTGTTGTTGTCCATTCATTATCATGGGCAGGTGCTGTGTATTATGTTGTGTATTGATATTGTGTCTTGGTTAAAATATATATAT
>JAWQUT010000194.1:1020660-1050693 GCA_033807755.1 Ellobium chinense
GGAGAGGCGATTAAGCGGGGCAGGTAATTTAGGCCATATTTTTGGTAATAGGGTTAAATTTCTTTGATGTCGTTGTTTGATGTCGTGCATTGATGCCTTCTCGTCGCCAGACTCAGGACAGACTCGAGTTTGACGGTATTGTAGCGCACAAAATGTTTGATCTCGGCGGTCTCTCTCATTGGCCACCTCGCAGTTGCCCGACAGACAATAAGGAGTAGGATGGCATGGTCGAGATCGACCGTTCATCCACATGACACGTTCTCTGATCTAGCCAAAATCCACCAATAGGATGTTTACATTCTCTGTCTCGCTGAGATGGAAGGCGTGGTGAGTGGAGACAATACGGCTATCGGCGCATTAGCATTATCGGCGGGTGATGGCGGTGATTTGTAGTGTGGGACGAAGGGGGACAAGGGAAGGGGGGGTGGGGAGGAAAGGTTTATCACACCTATTTCGGCGTGGCAGCTGTCACTCAGTCAACTGGTCTGCCAGTTAAATCGTCTATGTACATAGTCTGTTTGTCAACTGTAATCCTTCAACCGCTGATCTTTGAATTCACGGGCGCTGAAGAGTGGTCGATTATCTGGAGTGAGAGGCGATTATCCAGTGATTTTTATATAGAAAAAATTCGGTTCCCTGGGAAACGAGGCAATTAAGCGGAAAAGGCAATTACGCGGAGGGCGATTAAGCAGAGTCGACTGTATTCGTAAAGGTTTCTTTATTTACTTATTTATATCCATTGTAGACTAATGTTTTGTAAACACTAATGATATCTTGTAAACAAACATTCTCAGCTGATGGTGGATCAGATAGACATACTGGAAACCATGACACCACTGGATTTTTTGGAGTTCAGGTCAGTTCCTTTACCTCACTACTCATCTAATGTTATTATTGTTTTTATCTGCTGTGCTCTTTGGTGGTCAGCTGGTTGCAAGGTATCTTTCTTAGTTTTTAGTGTAATTGGGACTGTTTTTCTAGGTTGATTATTAGTGAAGTTGATGCTAATTTTCTGAGTGACTCCCAAGATTCTAGCGGGGATGTCTTGACAATTCTATTATTTGGAGCTAACGAGGAATGGTCCTTCTTATTGTTACCACTGATCATTACTGAAGGTTTTCTGCATTCTCATTAATCTTGTTATGCTGTGAAGTAATGACTGGCATAATGGATGGATGATTCTGGGCTTCACACTCTCTGAAAGAGCAGCAGCTGTGAGGGGTCAGATACAGACACAATCAGCTTTTCTTAATTGCCACTCACCAACTTTCAGTTTTGTCAGGCAGTCGCAAAGAATTTGAGGCTCCAGGTGGCAGGTCTAGCAATGCAAGGGACTGTAAATGTGTGTTGATAGAGGTGATGTGGAAACAGTGAAGGAAATCTTTATACCAAATCCTTACCCATTTTTATTTACAGACTGCAGCTGTCAACAGCATCTGGCTTCCAGAGTTTGCAGTTTCGTTTGCTGGAAAATAAACTAGGTGTCCTAGAGGTCAGTTGATGTTTGGAATTCTTTTTCAAGTTACTATGGCTACTACACCAATATGTATATCAGAAGTTCTGTAAATGACATTGTATAAGTCCTATTGTTATGTTCAAGCTTCATGTTACAATGTTAATTGTCTCATTTCTTTGTCTCCTGATTATTCCCATTGAATAGACTCCACTGAAAAGTAGTTCTGTATACACTAACTGCATACATTTTTATCATCTTTGTTTGGCTGTTCACATTTAACTTTTTGCATTCCTGTAGTTTCTGGTACGAAATCTTTCTGATGGACAGCTTCTCAAAAAATGATTAAGATAGAATCAGCCCTATACATAGAGTATACATAGAATCAACACTATACATAGAATCAACACTACATAGAATCAACACTATATAAGTTGTTGTTTTTTTATTTTGGTCAAGAGAGAAGTTGGAAATAGCTTTTCACAATGATTTGTTTTCTTGTGTATACTGTGGAATGATGTTATGGGACTGCCAAGAACAAATTGAAGTGTCTTCTTCTTCCTCGCCTTCTATTTCTTCTTTCTTCATCTTTTTCTTTTTCTTTTCTTCTCCTGAATTCTCATATTATAAAACCAAACTGGATATGAGCAGTTAAATGCAAAAATCCAGAAGCATGTCCCACCTTCCATGCTCTAAAGATGCACATACTGAGATAAGTTGCACACTGTTTCAGTTCAACTTAGCAGATTCATGAAAATTAGATTCTTCTGAGTGAAAAGAAATGTCTATGATAACCTGAACAGTTCAAGAATATTTTCAACTTTTCCAGTCATCAAGAGTGAAGTACAACCAACAGCATTATGCAAAAGTCTTCTCAAAGCCAGACCAAGTTAAGATGTTGCAAGACTCAGTTGAGCAGTCATCTTTGTTTGAGTTGCTTGAGGTAAGCAAATCTGCTGAAATACGGAAAACGTTAGATCACAATCTCACATATTCAAATTCTTTGTCTGCTTCTTTCAAAGTTAAGTCTCTTGCTCTACATTTCTGGATTGAATTTACTTCACAAACTCAAATTTTCGAGTTGGTTCCCAAAAATATGAGTTTGTGAGGTTCTGCTGAAATGTTTCTGGGGTTAAGAAATGGCTTTGTTGGTGAAGTGCCAGGAAAGGTTAAGAGAAGATAAAGGTGATTTGGTGTTTTTACCATATAACAGTCATAAATTCCCAGCTCTTTCTTCACATTTTGGCATCTCTGTACAGAAATTGGTATTCTCAGTCTTTCTCTATTTGTTATTCTCTCATAACTTTCATAGTCTCTGAAATAGCTGACATTACGTACCATTGATTAATTGATGAAGAGAGGCACAACTCAAGAGTTTTTGGCATTTCATGTAAAATTGTGATTCAGGCACAGATGGTCTTTCTTTATATAATGGCAGTGCGGTTCAGAGGAACTTCCAAAAGAGATAATGGGGAGGGACTTGATTATAGAGTTATCATTGGTCAGATGGTGGAAGTGGATGGCCTCACCACATGGCAAAGGGAGAGTTCCACCTATGTTTAATATATCCTTTGTCTCTCTGTGTCTATCAGAAATGGCTTGAGCGAACTCCAGGGCTAACAGTGAAATCATTCAATTTCTGGGACTTGTACAAGAGATCAGTGAACAGATGGTTACAGAACTTGCTTCTCATTCCTGCTCAGGTAGGTGGGAAATGTACTTACGTCTGCTGAGTTTTTCTTACACAAATTGAAAGGAAAGAAAGCGAATAATATACAATAAGATTTCAGCTAAATATGGAAGGATCAAGGCAGTATGTAATGGCATTTTCTGGGCATAGAAATAAACATGGGAACACAGTGCACTAACTTCTGAGAGTTTCCTAATGATGGATGTTATCATCAAATAAGATCTAATCTGAAATTGTGGAGCAAACACAAAAGATAAATTGCCAGATGTCTTTGTATGATGGTAAGGTTGATTAAAAATTCTATTCCTACAGTGTAGTTTCAGTTTTCTCTTCTTCTCACCAGAAAGAGACTGATGAAAAGGCCAAGGAAAATCTCATGGCAGAGTACAAAAAACAGAAGGTTGGTACAGTCTGTTGACAGGAATTATTTTTGTTTCATAAAGACATCCGCAAAACATAGACATTTGTTCACAGTTTATAGCCATATATCATGTCTTTAGTCTTCATGGACTTAAACTTAGTGATAAGAAACTCATACTTTCAGATGATGCTTGCATCGTGGTATCTTTGTTTTCTATCTGTCTGTACACTGGTGTCCCTACCTCTCTGAAATATGCAGTGTGTTTCCTGGTCTTCAGGAGTTTTTGAGGCTATGCTGGAATTGTGAAAATGAACTTACTGTATCAGATATGAATGAATATTGTAAAATCCTCTGCAGTAGTCTGTATCTCAGTATGCATGTTGGTGTGGTGCTCTATAAAAGTATTGTGCTTTAATATCATTTATTACCTTTGCAGGACAGCTTTGAAAGTGTTCTGGATGAGGACAAATACAATGAAGCAGTTGCAAGAGGTAGGATATTTTATTGATGTCATTTGTGAGAAATCTTTTTGTGTGGGGGAGGGAGACAAGGAGCTGCACACATTATATTTTGAAGATATAACCATTGTTTAAAGACTTGTTTATGCCACGCATCAACTGTCTGTGAAATTTCAGTTTGATCAGCTCTGAGAAGATGATATGTCAGGTAGACATTACAGTAAATGTGGGAGGTTATTGTCACTGGATTAGTAGCTGAAGATAGCAGGTGAAAAGTTTGTGGATTAGGTTTTGGATTAAGGGGTTCGTGGATGGATAGACAGGCAGACAGATATAAAATGGCAGACAGGTTTATAGATAAATGAAATCTTCACAAGCAATAACTGGATATTTTTTTTATGTCAACCATTTGTTTACTTTTCTACACTGAAGTCTCAGCAGCACATGTGTTGCTGTCGTTATGAAACAACAATTACATGTTTTTCAACAGTGACATAATTATGTAAACCTGTTTGCAAGAATAGTGCTATACGCTGCAATCATGCAAGTTTTGGGCATTCAGTGCATGCTGCAGTCTCCATTTTGTGCACATTTATTTCTTTGTAGCCCCCTTGCTTGACTTAGGTCGTAGCCCCCTTGCTTGACGTTAGGTCGCAGCCCATACTTAGATACATCACTTTTGACATACAGAATTCAGGACATAACTAGGGCAAATGAGGAAGTTGTCCATAGATTCTATTGAATATTTTATCTTATCAACCAACCTGCACTGACATGAACTGCAAGGGCTTGGCAAATGCAAGAAAACAAAAAACACAGCAAGGCATAAGATTCGGTGACCTTGCCTTGATGATGTTGACTGGAACTTGGAAGATAAGAAAACACAAGTAGACTCTCTGGTGACTTCTGGTTCTAGATAAAACTTATTTTGAGCTATGAGGACTGATTTGAGTGGATAAGACAAAAGAAAATACTGTAAACTAACATGAAGCACTCTTTATTAATATTGTAACATTAACAGATTAGATTTGATTACTTACCCTTTGACTGGTAACTTAACAAGACCCAGGAACATCTCTGACGTATTGTTGCAATCAATATTCACATTTGCTTGCAAGTGACCAAGTGACCTCCATAGCATACTGAGAGTTATAATCTTGGGTTTGTAAGATTCTAGTCAGTTAACGGGGTCAACACAAACTGCCTTTTCTTATACTGTCTCCACGTGTGTTGTGGCCTAGAAAAACAACAATCAGAGCTGAGAAGGGAGACTACTGGTCATTTTTTTAAAAATGACATTGTAGTTTGGTGAGAAAGTAGCAAGGTTTCAAAGGTGTGGTCCAAGGATACCACTCGTCAGGGAATTATCTAAAATCAGAGGACGTTGCTGTCTTTGAGGGGAATTGTTTTTTAACATCAGTCTGAAACACTGCTTGCATAGAAAAATCAAACTTTAGAATCTGTTAATTCTTGTTTTTTCTTTTTTTCTATTTTCCGTGGACATTCTGTGCCTGTGTTAAAAAGATTAATTAGATCTGATTATATGTGTTTATGCATATTTCAAGTTTATTTTTTCAAACCTTTCTTTGTGCTTTGTAAATCATGATATCATGACATATTTTATGTGGAAGTGCAGAAAATTCAGAGAAAAGTGTAAAAAAAGTGAGTGGCAGCTTTCTATGGTCTTCAGTAGTTGATCATTATTTTGTAAATGTTCCACAGGAGAACGCCGTTTAAGCCATCAAGCATTTAAAGGTGCCTTGCTGATAGCCTTGTACCATGACCAGCCTCGGTTCAACCAGCCATCCAAACTTCTCTCTGTCCTTATGGACATTGACTCTCTGCTGACCAAATGGAGATGTAAGTAGTACACTCATCTTACATAACAATACAAAACAAAAATAATCTTTGTCTTGAAAAGCTATTTGGGAGTTTGTTTCTTGACTGATTCTGTTTGGATTTGCTGCATGCTTCACACAGACTATTGACGGTTCTTTTATGGTCTTCAGCATTGCATAACCTGTGTCTGAATTTATGTGAAATAGATATTTTGAACTCCTAATTGACTTATGTTTTTTATTTTTATTTTCAAAGTTAATGTCAGTGCATGTTATGCAGGCTGCTGCCTAGAGTTGCCTTATTGGCTTTATGAGGCCAAATTTATAAGGCCTCAGTTTTGCCTTTTTGATCTAGGAGGGGGAAGTGGAATCAAATAAATTTGCTTGGCATTTTGATTGTTCATAGCTTAAAAAAAAGACATCATGTTTTCTTACAGATGACATCTGAAATCACTATGAGCAGGCAGTTTAAGTATATATGCATGGTTTTTGGTGAGTGGTATATTTCACCAAATATTTCTGCAAAAATGCAGGGTGTCAGCTAGTCATTGCTAATTGTAACAGCTCACTCTGTTTTATTGGAACTCGTTGAGAGCAAGAAAAGTGTTTTACTATGATTTGTGTTTTCTCTGTGTCTTTTCCCAGACAACCATGTGATGATGGTGCAGAGAATGATAGGTAGCAAGGTGGGGACTGGTGGATCATCGGGCTACCAATACCTGCGTTCCACAGTCAGGTGAGGGCCTTAGATAGTATCAAACAATAAAAATGGAGGTTAACCCTCATGAAGCCACTATCAAGTCACTCAGTTCTCAACAATATGCCTTCCCTTTAAAAACAAGCGTTCAAATTATTTTGCATGTTAGTGATGACTTGGGAGAGGCTAACATTTAACTCATACAGCTGTCTCATGGTCAGGGAAACGGCAGTCTTCGAGGCAAAACAGTAAGTTGCCTGATGCTCGCTTTTGCAGGGAGGGTATTGTGTTGTTTCTCTTCCTTTTGTGTAAATTCTGTGAGTTTACAAAAATATAAAGGGAGTGCTTTTTTTAATGTTTCTGTTCTTTTTTTGTGCAAATGCTGTGTCTTCTGTACAAAAATGTTAAGTCATGTTATAGGATACCGGTGCAAATTCTGGGGTGGATGGGTTGTCAGCAATATTTTGTTATGTTTTTCCATTGTTACGTATAAAAATACTTTGTGTTGACTTGTGTCAACAGTGACCGCTACAAGGTGTTTGTGGATCTGTTCAACATGTCTACATACCTGATACCTCGGGACTACATCCCACCTTTGTCGAGATCACTGAAACGGCAGCTGAGCATCCTCATTCATGAGCACATGCCCCGGGATTCGGATGAGGGAGAAGATGATGATGATGACAGTGACACAGATGATAATGGTGTTGCAGGGAAAATGGAAGATCTTAATCTCAATGGAAATGGCAGACCCATTGTGAAATTTGAAATCTGATGCACCTGCAGTGTGGAGGGAGGGAAAACAGTGCACAATAATTTTTTTTGACACTTATGATGCCAGTATTTTGTTTCCCATTGTGAAATATCAGTTGTGTATACATCACATATCACAAAACTGAGATTTTGAGAAAATTGGGATTCATGCAATTATTTTGCTAGTATAAAGCCACCTTATTATTCATAATATTGTTATAATCTGGTTTTGTTTTGTTGCTTATACTAATGTGTGGAAGGTGACAATTTATATTGATGACAAAATTATATACATAATATGTCTATGATATGGTGACAGGGTTATAATTCCAATGTGTTGACAGTTCAGAAATATTGTGTCGACACAGGAAGTTGATTTGATTGTAGTGTAGTAAATAGCAGACATTCCAGTGCAGTAATTCTGATTGGCAGAGATAGTAGTTATAAACTTGCTGTATACTGATTGCCATTAGAAAGGATCTAGACAATGATAAAGATAACATTAAACTTGCTTTTTGTGTTGTGAGGATAACAATAATGCTGATGATGATTATATGCTAATTGTATAGGGAGGAACAGAATATTGACTTGTGTGCCTTTTCTTCATAAGTGAACATTGTGGATTTACTGGTGAATTTTCTAAAGGTATTCAATATATATGAGGCAGTGTTGGATCTTCATTATATACACTAGTTTATCAATGCTGCATATTATCTTTCCTGAATTCAGTTTTGAATTATGTTGATCATTCTGTTAGACATTCCATTTTGACAACAGATAGGCCACTACAACAAGAAGTTACAGCCTACAGAAGACTCTCATGACTTTGAATGTCAGAGGCAACTTAGACATCTGATTTCTTGAAAGTATTTAAGCTCCTGAGTTAACTGTAATGTGGATATTTGTTATGCACCCAGTGAAAATGGGGCTTGAATGACTTTTTGGCTGAAACAAGTTGTCGGCATGACATGAAAGCTTAATATGTCGACTTTGATAAGGTGAGAAGAATTTTTGACCTGGCATTATTTTGGCCTGAGATCTAGTTGTGTGAAGAGGCAGGGGGTTCCCCCAGGCAGTGGGATAAACGTTCTGAGAAAATCACAATTGAAGAATATCTATATACTGTATTATTTATCTAAGTTATTCACAGTTACTGACCATCTGTCCATAAAATCGTTGGTTTTGTGTATAGAATTGATTAAAAGTCTTGATTTCTGCAGTAAAGAAAAATTTGATATCTTATGGCCCAGTTCACTTTCAGAGCCCGATTTCTCAGTTACTAATGGAGCTCTATATATAAGCCTTCTTTTGACTGGCTGCAAGACATACAGAACAAGGAACTTGAGCTTTGCTAAGATTGTGTGTGGTTCCAGATGGTGTGGTTCCAGATGGTGTGGTTCCAGATAGTGTGGCTCCAGATGGTGTGGTTCCAGATAGTGTGGTTCCAGATAGTGTGGTTCCAGATGGTGTGGTTCTTTTGTAGTTCACTGATGGCCTGTGCTTGTCTCCATCAACTTTAAACTTACAACTTCAGGTGATACACTACTCTACTGTTGTAATGTATCATGCATTGCTGTGGCGCGCATTGCCCTTTTCCAATTTAGTATATTATTATGTTACATGCAAAATTGCTTACCAAAATGTTGAACAGTGCACTTTTCTTTGTTGTAGGTAGTGATCTTGGGAAAATTGTTTCTCAAACTGCAGCTTTATTTGAGGTTCAGGTATCACACATGTATCTGAGACACAGTAATGCATGTACTGACAGAGGCATTTTATATTTGTGAGGTTTATTCTTGTTCTGTTACTTTTAGAGACAGCCTTTTCCCTTAGTTCCACCGAACTTTTTCTTCAGAAACACATATTAAAAACCCCTCTATAAGTATGTGCTTTAAAGTGTCTTTGATACATGTGTGAAATCTGGTTGTGAAGTAATGAATGTACTTTGAGATATTGTATGTTCACTGTCCACAACGGAAAAAATGTACTGTTCAGCACTCTGGTACGCAATTTTGGATGTGAAATGTGTTGACTTGGAAAAGGGCAATGTGCACAACAGTAGTGCACTATACTCTTCAGTGGGAGAGTAGTGGATTGCCTTAAATGGCTTACTTTGCCAGAGAATCTCATAATGTTAAATACCCAGTGATTGATAAGGACAAACAATATTTCTCACTTTTAAACCCTTGGTGTGTTCATACATACAGGTAGCTTTTGACATGTAGGGCAAACAGAGACCAGATACTCTGCCTGTCATCAGTAACTCTCCACTATTCCTCTCATCAAAACTTTGAAATACTGTTTGATTTTACAAAAAAAAAAATGGAAAAAGGGGGCACTGAATGTCCTGATTAAATTTGTCCACTACATTATTTCTAGTTACTGATTTGCAAAATTTTACAAGACACTTTTATTCTCTGAACTTTTTGTGCATGTTTATCATAGTGATTGTGTTATTTCTTTAAAAATTATGCCAATATTATAATGAGGGTTTGTAATCTCAGCAGTGAGCAGCTGTTTACACATTTCAGAAGATGAAGCCACTTAATTTAAAACTACTGTGATGGGACTGAATTAGTACCAGGATTATTTTCATACATTTATTTTGATCCCAAAGCTACAGTCAGACACGTTTATTATGAAATTTTGGGTATGTTCTAAAATGTTTAGTACTGTAATATCTTTGACAGTAAATGTGAGACAGGTCTACTAATTGTCCATGAGCTCTTTCAGTGTGTTTTACTATAATACTAGGTTGCTATGGTGATAATACTAGCTTGCTATGGTGATAATACTAGCTTGCTATGGTGATAATACTAGGTTACTATGGTGATAATATTAGGTTACTATGGTGATAATACTAGGTTACTATGGTGATAATACTAGGTTACTATGGTGATAATACTAGGTTACTATGGTGATAATACTAGGTTACTATGGTGATAATACTAGGTTACTATGGTGATAATACTAGGTTACTATGGTGATAATACTAGGTTACTATGGTGATAATACTAGGTTACTATGGTGATAATACTAGGTTACTATGGTGATAATACTAGGTTACTATGGTGATAATACTAGGTTACTATGGTGATAATACTAGGTTACTATGGTGATAATACTAGGTTACTATGGTGATAATACTAGGTTACTATGGTGATAATACTAGGTTACTATGGTGATAATACTAGGTTACTATGGTGATAATACTAGGTTACTATGGTGATAATACTAGGTTACTATGGTGATAATACTAGGTTACTATGGTGAATTTTCATAATAAGTGTGTACAGTACATATATTTGGTATTTAGTGATGATAATAGAAATTTCACTTTCCGTCTGTGCATTCAATTAAGCATCTTGACAAGTCTCGGGAAGCCTGTTGGAGATAATCTGGGTCTGTGTACATCAAATCGAGTTCCTTCACGTGTGAGACCAAGCCAGCAATGAAGGAGAGCTGAAGGAAAAATGTTTCTAGATCTAGAGGGAAATATATTTCTTGAAAAAAATTGATATCAGACTCAAAGACAGGATTGTAGATTTTTGTGCCATAAATGCTCAAGAATTGAAGTATTTCATGATCTTCTGTGAAAAGTGATTCACATTCTGTGAAGAAATGACCTACATTCTGTGAAAAAGTTGCTTACATGAAACCTCTGTTTATTGACAACATTTCTTCTAAACCAAAACACTGCATTTTCTGCATAAAAGTAATTATTATATCGCACAGTACTGTAATTTAGATGTAAGAGATTGATATCTGATGCCACTATGCCAAATTTCTTCAAATCAATTCTTGATATGATTTTGACTCTGTACCATTGTGACAGCTGATGATAGTTTTCACCAGTTTCTACATGCCCAGTGTAGATGCAAGGTTCCTTTTCACAAATGCATGTGCAAGCATTTGGTTTTTTTTTTTCACATTTAGCCATTATATTTGTAACATTCAAATTTTGTTTTTTAATGTGAGGTTTGGCATCTTCTCAGTGCATGGTAAACAGGGTCTGACTTTGCCCTATGTCCACATTTATGGTGAAATGCACTTTCATCCAGGACATTAGTCTACAATCAGATACAGCTGATTTTTAATGTTTCAGAGTCTAGTAGCTTGTTAATAATCATATTTCTTGAATTTGTTACGTGATTGAGTTAGTTGAATTATATCTGTGCAAATATATTGAGTGTTTAATACTGTAAGAATAAGGTATCAGTTCATATATTTGTACAAACATTTTTAATTGTGGAACTTCATTAATTTGAAATTCACAGAAAAGAGAAAGTGAAATGCGATTGGATCTCCAATGATATAAATATTGTACTGTACACTGGAGAACTCCGTTAAAATGAAATTGAAGGGACAGGCCAAATTGTTGTGGGGTAAATTAGTGTTTTGTTCTTCATTTATCCAAACAGAAATAACCACAGAAAATGTCAAGATGGCTGATTGTTTCTAGGTGATTGCTTATGTTATCATCACCTTTGATTGATGCAATATTCATCACACATTTGACCTGATCTGTGTGTGTCAGATCACCAGTAGACAAGGGGAGGAACAATTGCTACTGCGGCAATTTCTTTCTTTCTCTCAGTCATATTCTCCTCTCTTGCTGGTGCATCACTTATTATTGTGCATTCAAATGGTCCCTGAAATTTTTTAGCGGGTCATTCATAGAATGGTACTATGAGTAAAGAGAGCCTTTGGGAGGGAAATTTCTTTTCTGTCAGATTAACCAAAGTTTTGTGTAAAATACTGTTATTTTAGGGGAGTTCTGTTGTACATACAGTATACATGCACATATGATGGTACGTAAAACTTTTTTTTGTGCCAATAATAAACCCTTTCTTTTATTTTTTATTTGAATTTGCATTTCTCTACTAATTCAGGAGTCAGGTGATGGAATTATTGTTTGTTGTCTGGAGGCTGAATGTGATCTTGTTCTCTGGTGCCTTTAATATCAGCCTCATTTGCAGGCACGTTATATCATTGTAGAGAAAGACAACAACTGATTTATTGTTAGGCTTTAATGTCTTCTCAAAAATTTTCATTCATGATTTCTTGCCATGAATTCCTTTGTATGAAATTCATGATATAATACCTGAATGCAAGTTTTATAATAAATTGAAAAATGAGAGTTTATGTTGAAAAAAATCAAGACCGTTGACAAAGAGTGCTGCTTTCAGAGGTTTGTATAAGCATGACATGCTCTGGTACAAAGTGCCTTCATTTCAAAATTGAATTTCATGATCTCATCGAATTTCAGTAAGTTCTGCTGTATATATGTTGTGGTTGTTCTTTCATGCTCCGCTTGATAGTGTTTGCTAATAAAATGATGGATAACATTGCAAGTGATTTAAATTTAATATCTGGACTATGAATTTCCAGGTCATGTACTGGAATAATTTGTTAAGACAATTCATGTGTTTGAGAAAAGAAGCTTTGATGTCATGATATGTTCATTGCCATTTGCAGATTTCCCATTTCATTTTACATAGCACAAATTTTAAAATAAATTATTTGTAACAGGCCACATCTCAGTGTCTCAGAGCAACTCTTCATAGTGTCTTTGTTGATGTACAAAGTTGTATTCCACAAAAATGAGGTTTAGAAATACCAGATCACTTGCCATCTTGTCATCAGAATAAAGAAATGTAATTCTTGCAAAACCATTATTTCCTTAAGGTTTTGAGTTCAGACATGAATCCCAATACTATCATTAGAACCATCCTAAAATTCAGGACAAAATGAAATCTTACAGCGCATTTTACATTTTGCTGCAAACACACGAGTGAGGATTTCTTGTGCATTCTAAATTTACTGGTGTTGGTGAAACTGATGTACAACCTACCAAATAATGCTTAGTAAAGGGACGATATCTAGGAACTTTAGTATAGTGGATGTTGAAATCATGGTTATCTCCCTTGACCGGTAAAATGCACTTGGCCGTGTGTGTCAGGCAGTTTCTAAACCGGTGTCTTGAAAACAAAATGTGTTGTGGTAGCAAAATGTGAATCTGATTTGTGGGAGATGTTGTGTACATCAACAGAGATAATTATGTTAGTGAGTGGTTCTTGCCATATATGAATTAAGTTCAACTGCGTTTGGGATAAGATAGCGATATGGTGTTGATACATCACAATTACTATAGCCTTCATATCAGTCTGTGCATCCAGTACTTTCTTTTTTTTTCTCTCCTACATCATTAAATCTCAATTGTTTTGCATCAGTTTTGTTTTTGGTTTCCACAGGAGATCATGTCTGCAGTCTTTGACACAAACTGTACATATGCACCGACCTACTGATTGTGCACCGACCTACTGACTGTGTAGACCGTGTCAAACTTATTGGGAGAGATGAATAATGTGAACAGAAAATGTCAGTGATCAGATTGAATCGTGTCTTGTTTTTGTCCATTTGCTGCATGACTGATTATTGTTGACTGTGTGGTCACACCTACAACATGTATTCTATAGTTAGATTTGATGTGATTTTATGTAGTGTAATTCAGCAGTCATTCCTGTAATAGATCTCTCCAAGGTAACTTTCCAGAGTTTGTGCCATTATCTAAATGATTGGTTTGTGTTCTCTGCTATTTTTCAGTATACTGTACCACCACCACATCCTATTATAAAATATGCAGTTTACAATGTTGTTTATTGCATCTTTCCCCTCCGCCAGTATAGTCCATGTCATATTGATGGCAGTGGATAGAGAGAATGCAAAGATCTTCTTTCCTAAGGGAGTCATGCCATTGAAGTGCAACTGAGCCATCGTTAAGCAAAAAGACTGTACGTGTTAGAAACACAATTTTACAGCAGATGCAAAAGACAGGGTGAATTTGACTTCATTTGACACATACAGTCTTTTTCGGTCACATGACAGAGCTGTTGACAACACTAGCACTATATAGTAGGAGTGTAAAGATTGAGGTTATCAGAAATGTTCAGGAGAATTATTTTTGCATTTATTCCCTAGTCTCTCTGGCTTAGCATAAGGGAGTGAGTCTCTTGTTAAAATGATCATTAGACTCCATTTGATTTCAGTGCCAGCTAATGAAAGTTAAATAAACAGAAAAAATATATTTTTCATTATTTAGTTGTTGTTTGGTCTATTATTACAATCAGGGTAGGGACAGCTCATGCTGACTGTCATTTATATCTTACAAACAGCACTCACTCACTCACTCATGAATTGAAGAAGAAAAAGCCACCAATGTCTATATTAATTGTCCTTTGGACACAAGACCCCGATAAAAGCCACCTTAACCGAAATTTGAGATTTAATGCCTTGGGATTAACAATAATGCCCTGTGTATTGTTTCAAATTTATAGACTTTAACTTCAGTAATTTCATGATATGATAGAATACAAGTTTCCAGTGACATAACTATGATCTATTCTATTGATGCAGTGCACCAGTAGGAGGGCATATCAAATCTTGGACCAACTGTGTTTGACAGGAATATGCTCAGGCACTTCAGAAAATGTCACGGATCAGACAAATGCTGTGTGTAATAGCTGGTAAAAATCGGTAGCTGGTGTGAGTGCATGTGAGAAAACTTGTGCTCTTAATTGACATGAGCCAGTGTTGTATTTCTGCACCAAGCACTGTCAGTGAGGAAAATCTACAAATTTTAGTTTTTGAGTATAGACTAGTCCAGTAATTTCTAACTCGAGAGACTGAACTCTGTTACATATTACACCACATGCACCAGGCCTGACTCTCCAAGATCCATTATGCTAAGTGCAAGTTTATGAAAATGAGATGACAGTTTTTGTGCCTCTCTTGTAAAATTTGGATTGTGGCATTTAGCGGGTTATTGCATCCAAGTAAAAGTGATGATTTCTTCATCTTCTTGTTGACTAGAATAATCTGAATGCAGAGATATGATTCTCAGAGTGTATCATGCAAAGATCTGTCCAGAGGGATTGAACTCTGGTGTCAGACATTGGATGTAGTACAAGCATAGATGTTTTGAATAGAAAAGAGTAAATCGCATTCTGATTCATTTTGGGGAAGTGCCACTTTAATCACCATTTATTTCAACAGACAAAACTTGACCAGTGCCTCTAGACTGGAATGCGCCATTGATATCAGTAACGTATACTACAAGTTGACCAGACACAAGAAATGCCACTCTTTAGAAAATCTTCTGAGTTTAGAGATGTTGTCTTACAGAGAAGGCTATTCAAGATTGAGATAAGTTGTAAAAACTGTATGGGTTAAAAAATCATCTGAAACTAAAATTCAATTTTTTCTGGCTGACTAAAAATGCTTTCCTCGAATATTTTTTTTTAAACTTATATTAAGTGTGTATATACTGTTTAAATAAAGTTATATCTGAAATTACACATGTAAAACGACAGAATATTCAGAGAATTTTATGAAAAGTTCGTGGCATTCCTGAGACACAGAACACATGGACTAACATCAACGTGAGTGGACAAAGGTCAGTAAACACACGATGAGGTGTTCCAGCATTGATAGTTAACTTCACAGGATTAACAGTGAAGTAACAGGGTTGTGAGCTGTGACACTGATGATCAAAACATCATTCAGGGCAATGAGTAAATAGACGAGTACATTACAAAAAGAAAGATAATATCACTGAGCTCTGATATTCAAGTTGACAGGACGTAGAAGACACATTAGTTTAATTTCACAGCAAAGATTAACACAGGAAATTTATAAATAACAAACAAACACTGTCGCTGTGGCACATTTTGACACAAGAGACAAAGTGTGTTTCTCTAATTAAATTACGGTCATCAGGTGGGAGGAACGAATGTCCAGCGTATGACCATTTCTAGGATTCACATCAGGAACTGTGGAAAAGGAAGAAATGATTATTTCATGAACATTTAAAGTGAGCTAAACATGCAACTCCGAAATATAAGACAACCAGAGTAATATAATTATACATGTATGTACATGTACATGTATCTTGAAGTAAGAACAGTAATCCCACAACATGGAAGTATATTTCGCCCAGAATACGATACCCTTGCGATACCTCTAAATATGGCAGCTGTGTTTATAATGTCCCCCCCCCCCCNCCCCCTCCACACTACGAACGACAGCAGTGTTTTGAAACCAACATCACCTGTCAGTCATACAAGTAAATCGTCATGTAGCCTTGTGTACATCCTAACCTGTGATAGTACTGACGACTGTCCCATTGTATTGTAGGTAAATTGAAGTTATTGATGAGCACAGTATAAACCGACTCACCGTATTTGCAAATATTAAAACCGCTTCTCATCTTAATCTAATTCAGAGATACCATTCTTCCATGACATTTCTGAAATCAGATTTGTTTGTTGCCCTTCAGAAATTGCTGAACTAAGATAGAAATATCAAAGCATTGGAAATGTTATTTCTGCAGATCGAATCATTGTGTAATTAGGCACATACCGATACGCATTTATTTCTTAACTCTGATAACGTGGGGCATCTCAGGTCCAGCCTCCTGCTGGCTGCATGACCCATTATTATCGATACAGATTATTCCGCTTGTTGTCTGCCGGCTGATAATTACCTAACATCCGGCTGCAGAATTCCACCGTCGCTTCAAACAGCTGGCGCAGACTTGCACATTTATTCTACCGTTATGGCCAGCGTAGTGGAGTGAAGGTGACAACTAGTTATACCGTACCGTAACAAAAATTAACAACTACCTTTGCATTTTGTAAATGGCTACTCCAATTAAAATTAAAAAAAAAAACAACAAACGTGATCTGCAGTGACATCTGCATGAAATTGCGAAAGTTGAGAGAAGTTTATGATCAATGAGTGGCACCCCTGATAGATGTATAAGCTTTATGAAGTAGAAATGTTTGAAATGTTTATTCTTTCGATAACTGGGACTGGCATTTTGCCTCACACATGTTTTGCGACCTAGTCTACATGTGAAAGAAAAATCGTCGGCTCCGGTCCTGCTTTCTTGAATTCGTTTACTTCATCCTTCGCTTTCTTATAAACGGAGTGGGCGCCAGTGAGACGATGACCGGAAGAGAATGGGCAGCCGTGGATGACTGCCTTTCATTTTACAACCTGATATATTTCACACGACATTCACGCGGATCTTCGCTGGTATCAGCTGGTCTAGTCACATAATGATTGCAGCATGAGAAAATATTACGAGAATTCATAGCAACCCATTAAAAATAAAAACAAAAACAACAGCAATGAAATAATAACAGCCAATTCAACAATATAATAACAACAAGAAGACCACAGATAACAGATGGATCAATGTTTTACCTTCTGACATTACGTGCCCATTTTATTCGTCTTCAACCGTGATCAAGATCTGCCGGCCGTTCTCACAGAGATCTTTTTGGTTGGAGGCGAAGAAGTGCTTGCCAGGTTTCAGGGAATATGTCACGCCCAGCTCGTAAGTGTGATAGGGGAAGGGAGGAATGTTGCATCGTAGCAGGTTGGTGAAGCTGCCGAGGTCTTCTATAGGGTGCTCATCATCAGGTGAAGTTGCTAGGAATCTGACACGGGTTCCTTTCTTCACGGTAAGCTAGAGGTTTGTTTTGTTTGTAGACAACAAAATATAAACGTATGACTTGAAAAAGGCAACAAGTGAGAAAAAGCAGACACAGAAAAAGGAGACAAGAAATTTATATACATTTACATGTACTGTTGTTGATAGCGATAAACACTAAATACGTAAGACTCTAGGCTGATTCAAAATTCGTTAGCCAACATTTTTACAGTATCTTGTGAACATCTCAACTTTGTACGACCTCCTGTCTCAGTGTTTCTACCGAGAAAATATTTTTGGTCACTACTGCACAAGAATTGAACAAAAATCCCACTTTTTAAAACTACATGTATATACAATGGAACCCATTTATAACGGCCACGCTTATAACGGAGCCCGGTTTAAATGGCGAAATTTTTAATCGCCGATTCCTCTTTTTATTTTGTTGTAACAACAGTCTTATCATAACAACATGGAAGATCGAAAAACCCGGTTATTATGGCATAACTGCTTCAATATTCGCTGACTGTTGTGATTTGACAGCTGATGCGTCCGTGGAACCCAGCTGAAATAATCTTCACGACATGAGATCACTCAGACAAATCTCTTGGCGCGATAGACCATTTGACAAAAACGAAGCGAGTGTAGACTGAATTCACTCGTTCTCTACTCATTTAAATGCGGCGTTGTTTTTTTTTTCTTTACACTAAATGAGTTTACTCTCCGTTTCTAAAATAATAAGGGGCAAACGGTTATAACGGCCAGCTGGGATAGTCGGACCGAGTTCTACCTTAAACTATAAAAATAAAATGTTTTCCCCAGGACTCTGATTAGACTGTGTTTTACCAAAAAAAAATAACACGTGTCCTAGGGGCCATGACTTTACACACAATTACACACCACGTTAAAAATCCCTTGGCAGTTTTAAAATCGTAAAAGAGTAGGCCTAGTGGCCGCTGTCCGGGCAAAATTGATAGGAAAATTCTACTAAAACATGTTAACAGTAACCATGAGGGCGTAATATAGCCGTAATCGTGCTGACACGCCGTAAAACACAAACTCACTCACTCACTCACCACTTGGTGCATTATGATTCCGAGATGGACTGTTGGATTTCTTAGTTTCTTATTTTACAATGTTCAGACAACGCTGATGAGATTTACTGCACGGTTTTTCGGTTGACAGTGTAGAGACGCCATACTGAAAATCGTTGATACTGAACCTTATAAAATACAGCAAGAGGTAGAAAATAAAGGAAAGTTACCTTGCAACATTCCTTTACTTTTCTATCAGCCATGAGTTGTTTTTTTCTTAGGTCAAGTCCGATTTTTCCACGGTTTTCCATGTAAATCGTCTGCTCAATGAATTAGGTAGGCTATTTTCAGCTCCATCACGTGACCAAGGAAATCTTGCTCACACGTTGGTTTGTTTACATGCTCTGCTTATGTATGACTACTCGTCATTTATCAAAATATCCTAACAATCACTAGATCACGTGGTATAACTGACCCGTCTGAAAATACCTCATTGAGGTTTCTACCCACCACACAAATGTAAATTGAATTTACAAGATAAGCCGTGTCTAATCTGAGACGAATGAACAGGTAATGGTTTCTTTTTCAAAGCAGAGCCAACCTCTCCGTATAATTTCATGCAGACTGGTAATATTTATAGTATCTTGATAACACAAGACTAAAAGATCAACTGTGACACATGACCTATAAATTCGACAAGCATCAAAATAATTGTCCAACTTCATTTTAAAATCATATTATTCCACTGAAACTGCAAGCTACTGTATCTCGCTGAAGCCAAAAACATATAAACAAGTTTGTAAGATTACGTGTTTTGGCTTTGTCATTTACCTAAAATTAATGAGGTAATCTGTCCATTAAGTGTCAAGCATAACTTACAAATCTGTAATAGTTTGAGTGATTTTGCTGGCAATCAAAGAAAAACGCAGACAAACACTACAAATAAACAAATCTACGCGGGTAAAACATAGACTAACCTGCTTAGCAGATATACAGAGACAGATCACAGTGACTTTGAACAACACAGTTACTGACCGACATAAAGTGGTCTTTTATAATAATAATGGTAATAAATACAGTGAAAAAATATGCTGTCAGTTAAGCTTTTATCTTTTACTCAAATCACTCTTGTGAATTCATGTGGTGATTGTATTGACTGATAAAACTTCGCTCATACCGCACAGCACACCGTGCGTAAACAAACACTGTGTAGACCTAGCTCATTTTTACCTGTACAACTTTAAACTATGATTAAATTCTGTTGTTGTTTTTTTTCAATTTTATATAGAGACTCTCTTGAAGGGGAAAATAATTATTTTACATGCAATACTATGAAACAACGAAGACAAATTGAGATAGGAGACCATAGTCATTTAAAATCAACAGGTTCAACTGTTTAAAAGATGTTTGCAAATATCCTGGCACACGAATTATTAATCAGACTGTAGTAAATTTAATCATGCATTTAACATTTTATTTTTTTCTGAAATCCTCTCATCAAATCTCAGAATAGAAGACGTTTCCGTTTTTCTGAAATCCTCTGATCGAATCTCAGAATAGATGACCAGCAGTTTCCGTTTTTCTGAAATCCCCTCATCAAATCTCAGAATAGATGACCAGTAGTTTCCGTTTTTCTGAAGACAAGGCAAGACGACGAGGCTGCATAAATGGCTGCCTCTGATAAAGATTAAGAGAAAAAGCTTTCCATGTGTCTAAATTAGATCAGCTAATGTCTGCCTTTTATAAAGTTGGCAGCTCTTGTTTCTAATTACAATGTCTGTTTACCAAAACAAAAGTCATTACTCAGTCATTGATGTTTCTGGGTATCTCTCTCTCTCAGGCTACGACAAACACCGGAGTTCTGCCTGGCTGATTCGGAAAGATTAATTGCTAAAAGACAAAGTAAAAAGAGCAAATGTTGAAGTTTATGAAAACTTTAGTGGAAAAAAATATTACCATAGGTGGCAGAGACTCGCTGTCTCCAATTGGAATAGTGAGAATCTCGTAGTCAGCGTGGGCAGGTTTCTCAATCAGAATTTTGTAATTTGTCTCATCCAGGATAGGTTTGCCAGTGTAGTTGGATCCTTTCATGTGCACCTGAAGAACGTCAAAACACGTTTGTTAACATAATGTCACATGTAAGTTACTAGTCTACTAATATTATAATAACAACATCTACTCTCCCAGAGGACGGCTCCTTTTGTGAAGGGCTTGAAATCGAGATAAAAGGAGACATTATCAAAACATTTTATATTGATGCCGCTACAAAGGAGAAGGGCAGCTTTTTTGTTTTGCTTTGTTTTGTTTTTGCTAGATCTTCCGTCTCATAGTATGAACTATATGACGTGGTTCTTTCTTGCCGTTTACATCCAGCCACGCTTGGATTAGTATAACCAGCACCTGGGCGAACCCTAGATGGAAGCGGGACAGGGGGATGGATACTGGCAGAATCACTTGCTTCTCTCAAACTTCTCGCCTGGCCACACGATCACGTATTCGAGTCACACTGGTCTTCCTTAGATCAAAGAAACATTACACTAAGAAACAAACAAATACGCACAAACAAACAAACATTAAAACGCAAACAAACAAATAAAGAAGAGACCTGGAGAGGTTTATCAGTAGAGATTCCAGCATCGCGGATGACCTTGGTGATGTCAAATCTCCAGATCCTCTCGTAGGCCCATGGCACTTCTTTCGGACCGCCCAGGATGTACATCTTACCAGCTTTATACTCGACTCCGGTCTCGCTGACCACAGTAAACTAAAATGAAAAACAAAACAATGGCACAATCTGTCTTAGGGTCTTAAAATGGTCCTCCGCTGAAATATTCTTCACTGGACTTCAACGTAAAAGAAACGATTGGGACATAATAATTTTCACAATTCTTAGATGACATCTTGTTTACAGAGAGATCGATTTTTTTTTCTTGCTTAAAAAGGGGAAAAAGGAGGGGGGAGGATATGGGGTGAGCAATGGTGCTTCTAAAGTTTTGCTGGTGTAACCTCCAATGAACATGGGAAAAAAATGTGGATTTACACCTATGCGGTTTAAGCAAGGTGCCGTTTTACCCACGGCCGCCATAACCGAGGTCCGCTATGATAAAGCTTTAATGATACAGTCTCCCACAATCGAATTATACAAATCAGACTCTGCTGATGGTTCTACAAAAAAAAAAAAATCAAGCCTCCTCTCGTGTCATACAACACCAACAAACTGGATCGTTAGGTACAAGTGGCGGCTCTTCACCCCTTAAACTACCTGTGCCACTTCCTCTCCCCAAATCCCCTACATCTTATATGAGCGGGTCACCAGAGCACACATAACTATATTATGAACATGGTGCCAGAGTTTGGATACAGACAACACAGTATAATCAAGGTGTCCGCTTTTGGCTTCGCCGCTGCATTGTTTTAGCCAATTTCTGTATTTCTGAGGTAAATTTTTACTGGGCACTGCACAAGTTACACTTAATGACAAGCCGGCACGGTTAGCTACCCCGGGTCGTTAGTGCTACACTCGTGAACACTCTTACAAGACAAGCCATTGTCATAACAGTAACAAGTTTCACCAACCTCAAAAGTGAGCGACGTCTGGTATCCATGGGGGAAGCCAGCGATGTAGTATCTCGTGTGTCCTCGATGTTCCTCGATGACATTGTAAAGTTCCTCCACACTGTGCTCGTTCACCNGAGTGGCAACCAAACACATGCCATACCAACACGCACTTGTACTGCTCCCGTGTGGCAAAACCATTGTGATCAAATATATTCGAAGAATATTATTATGGCCTCAAAACGTCAACTTGCCAACCTCAGCTGCAAACTACAGAGGGTTTTATCACGTACCTGGCCAGTAGGGACATGCGCGGTAAGCTGCAAAGATCAAAAACTAGAACGCACTGATGGGATTTCCCGTGGCTGTGTTTATAACACAAACTAAGCTCAGAATCACACTTTGTGGTCAGCAACATAAATGAATGACCATTTTCAGGGCAAAAGACACTTGGGCAGACGAAACTTCACGCAATTCTGGGCACACATTAATTAGCTATGGCTCTTCAAAAATCTAACGAGACTGAGACATATAGGGTTTTGGTTTTTTGGGGTTTTTTTGCTGGAGGAGGAGAGGAACGTAATTCGCACGAAGTGTATCTGGATTAGATTAATAGGCAGGGTTAGGAGTAGGACAGGGCTAGAGTTAGGAAAAAAATTGCATCTCCGTAATACGACGTTATGCCTCAAGATGGACAATGTGCATTGCTGTTTAATACTTACTCGTTCAGCTGAATAATGATAATCAATAAATATTTATGTATAAAATTCATATTTGGTAACCAAGCATACCTGTTATAATATATAGGTATATAATATTTTGAGATACCATTCTAGATTCATCGAGGTAATCAACATCTGTTGAGGTTATAGTGGGCACTGATAGGCCAAAAGTGACTGAATTTCAACTATATCTGACCTCGAATCCAAAATGTTTGTGGTCAAAGATGGCGGCAGGTACGGAGTTGAGTCGGGTGAAGTCGTTCTTGTTGACTGATGGGTCGCTGAATGGGTGAAGAGGTTCGTCCAGGAGATGACCCATACAGCGGGCAGAGCTGAAAGACTTGTGGCGCAGTTTCTGCAGCTCCTGGTCAACAACAGCAAAATGTTTGTAACTCTCTCATATATCAATGCGATTTAACGTCTCGAATCCAAGCCACCGCCTGCTCACTCCACTTCACACAATTCTATCTCCAGCAGGCCTAATCACTGTAGGATTTTCTCAACTCCCCGGGGAGCATACAGTGCCGCTGCCATTTATAGGCGCTGATCACTACTGTCCTCTACTGTCTACGGCTTGGTACCCATTTTACAGACGGGTGGACTGAATAATATTTGAATGAAATGCGTTTTTAAGGCACTTACAACATGACCGTAGTCGAGGAATCTAACACATGGCGTTTTGATCTAGAGTCCAAGCCCGTAATTATTCGGCTACGCTCCTCGCTGATAAATAAATGGATTTTAATCACCGCCCCTTTTCCAGCTGGTCTGACAAAGACCTTTGGGAGCATACTGTGCCTCTATCACATTACAGACGCTGATCATTAACATTTTTGACCAGAGCGATCGTTGCCCAGAGACAGATACCCTTTTCAATTTGTCTATTTATTCACAGCATTATGTTTAAAGAATTTCAATATCACTTAGAAGAGAAAGGTTCAGTCTAGTCTTCAACAGAAATAATAATCTGAACCTTGGTGCATATCGCATGTGGAGAGTTAACTCAGTAACTTGTATATAAGTAACTTGTATATAAGTAACTTGTATATAAGTAACTTGTATATAGTATGCTCTTTCAGCTGTTACTAAAATAACATAAAGAAAAGACAAACAATCCATATCCATTTCTATCTAGGATTAAATAATGTACATTACTTGGTGTACAAACACTACAGACGGAAAAGTAGGCAGTACGCAAAGTGCCAATATATTCTCATCAGTGAAGAGCTCAGGCCAAGACTGAGGAATCAGAGAGCGAGAGACACCCACCTCCCAGATGAGCCAGATTCTGTCCATAGTGGAATGCAGGACTAGGAAGAACGGGTCGAAGGCGGAGTAGTCGAGGGTAGCCATGGAGTAAGTGCCGGTGCCGCCAATCAGAGAGTGGAGTTCGTTGTGGAGAATTTCAAACTGGACCTCGAAGTCGCAGAAGTTGTCTTCCTCCAGGGCGTCTAAGGTCAGGTGGTACAGGTGATTGTAGTCGTCCAGCTGGTACGGGTGGAAAAGTTCATCTTGGACATCACGAGTGGTCGTCTGAGGAAGAAATCAACGATGGTTATGATGGTAAGATAACTCAGTGAACCATTGCCTGGGAATTTGCGGAGTGACGTCCCTTTCTGAACAGGTGGAAAAACTGAGTTCCAGCAAATATACTCATACTTCCAACTGATAACCTCATTAAGAGTGACGTCCTTTTTGTGGATGTATCGGTGGAAGTATTAATAAACTGAAGATCCAGCTCCTATTTTTGTAAAATCTCAACAAGAACTGACTGCACTTTGGTTCAGCACGTAGGACAGCTGACCGAAGTTCTCATGCGACATGGAGAAAGAGAGCGGGTTTGTTTACACTGCCTGTCGTGTCTCTTGTATGAACTTATAAACACAGTGGCCCCACTTCCTATCGTCAACAGCATTAAAATGCTGCGGAGGAGATGTCCATAATAATTTTAGTTTGATGAGATGTTTGGGCCTGAGATTAAATGTCTGACAGAGAAAACAAATAACATGGAAGAGTTGGCAACATGATGAAAACATAGTTCAAGTCTCGAGAAGATTGAATTTGAGTATCTATTCTATAGAGCCAGTTCTATTTTAAACGCATACACGTTGTTAAAATACAGGAAATCGTCGCTAACAATTTTGTTACATGGACTAATCCGCAATCGCAGATTCGATCGAAGCGATCGTGGATTTCCAGCCAAATTATGTGGCTCTCTGCATGTGTTTGAATGATGCTGCTGCTGGCACGTACCTCCCCATTGAAACTAATGGTGTAGTGGTAGAAAGGATTGGTGTTGCTGTCGTCTCCAAACAAGTAGGGCAAAGCGTGGACATCCTTGGTGAAGTCCCAGTAAGGTATACCCACGTGAGCACCTTTCTTCTTCAAGGCTTGCTCAAACTGGACGGTGAAAAGCCGATGCCAGTGAGGGAAGACGCTCATGCCTGGGAAGGAGACAAAAACATTCACAGTGAGTTTTGGTATTTATTTATTCGCCTCGCCCCCCAAACCCCCCTCCCCCCCAAAAAAAAAACCAAAACAAAACAACAACAAAAAACAACATACAAACAAACAAACAAACAAACAAACAAACAAACAAACAAACAAACAAACAGAAAAGCTGCTTTGAAATGAATGACTGAAAGGTAGAGAAGGAGACTTGTAGAAAAGTATTTTGATGGCGAGGGAGTGCGCAGTAGAATATAAAGGGTTCTGAGAGAGGAGAAGCAACTATGAGGGTGAGAACAAGAGAGAGAGAAAGAAAAGACAGACATATTGTGAGGGAGACAACAGTCGAATAACGAGAGGAAAATGGAAGGTGAGCAATTCTCAGAAAATAGACGGTAAACAAAATTTTAAGCCTTACTTTCCATTCCAATAAAACTTCGACGGATAAAAATCAACCAGTAGGTTAGCTATCTTAATATTTACATATATGGGGTTTTGCAGCTCTTCCGGGTGTGGGCAGCCTTGATCACATGACGAGAGTAACACATCACCCTAACTATTGCATTATTTTGCACTTTGGCGTGAAATCATCTATGTCAAATTGACATATAGTTGCACCTTAGTTGCACACCAAAGCATATTCCAAGCAAACTGACTTAAACTGACATTTTCTTGAAACAGTTTGTACTTAACATGGTATGCCACTCTTCTGCAGCTCTATTTAAATTTGACACGGACGATTACACACCAAAATGCAAAATCTAATGATAGTGATGCATTACCCTCAACTCGTGATAGTGGGAAAGCTTTGCATAGGCCTCACCCTTCCTCAGCAACTTCTCTACTGTTGACTCACCGTGCATGCAGCAGGCGTGCTTGATTCCATCGCCTCCCTCAGGACACATGTAGGGAGCACCGTGGAATCCAGCGATTGCCTCAAAGCCATTCGGTCCGTGGTCCTGTTGGAGCTTGTAGAGCGCGTCTCTAATTTCTGCTGTCTCGCTCAGGCTCAGAAGATTCACGTCTTTACGGATGAGTTCATCATCTCCCTTCACAACTTTCTTGGGCGCGTGGTCCCTGTGGGCTGGGGAAAAAATAACAAAGAGGATTTTTCGTTTATTATGTAACGTTTCCAGGATGAGGAAGAAATTCCAAATGAAACTCATATCTGACACTTCTGTCTAGATGGACTTTCAGGTTAGATTCATCTCAACTGACGCTCGTGTCTCGTTAGGCAATAAAATTAGAGTTAGGGTAAGTTAGGGTTAAGAGTAGGGTAAGGGTTGCTTTCGTAGGTATGAGCTCCGATTAGGGATGTAAGTCTCATTCAGAATTCCTGCTCAGGGTGATCTACCAGGAATCAGTACAAAAGTGACATGTCGTTGTCGTTGTAACAGTTGGGGTTAGAAGTTAGTTAGAATTAGGACAAGCCTCTTGTTCGTGGTTTGTGGATAAATTTGAACTATCAAGGGATATCCTCCCTCTTAACTACTAGTCTTGACGAGCGTAGTGTAGGTAGTTAAGTCATCACTCAAACTGCGATGGTGCTGTGTCGATGATATCACCAACAATATCAACAACCGAGACACAACAAAATAATAACAACTACCAAAGTAAATGAATAATTACAACAATAATAACAACATTAACAACAACCACAAGAACTACTACTACAGTAACCGTAACAACAACAACAACAACAACAACAACAACAACAACAACAACAACTACTACTACTTCACCTATTATTACTACTACCACTACTACTACTACAGTAACAGCAACAGCAAACAACGTCGTCGTCGAGACAACAACAACAACAACAACATCAACAACGACGACGACGACAACAACAACAACAACAACAACAACAACAACAACAAATACCATAACAGCAACAACAACAACAGCAACAACAATTACAACAGTGACAACAACATCAAAAGCCATAACAATAGCAACAACAACAACAACAACAACGACAACAACAACAACAACTACTACTACTTTTCCTATTATTACTACTACCACTACTACTACTACAACTCCTACTACAGTAACAGCAACATAATCGACGACGACGACAAGAAAAACAACAACAACAACAACAACAACAACAACAACAAAAACCATAATAATAAAAACAACAACAATAACAACAACATCAACAACAACAACGAGACGACCATGATGTTGAAAACTATGAGTGGATGACGTGTTTGTACCTTTAACTCCCGGGACAAACTGTACAGTTGGTGATCTGATGAGATGACTGTCCAGGTCTGTACCGTTGACAGCTGTGATGTGCACATCAAAGTGGTAGTCCGAGTCTGGCTGGAGGTTCATACTTTGGAAGACACTGGTCACGTCATACTTGAACAGACGGTCATACGCCCAAGGCATCTCTGTAGGACCGCCTAAGATGGCGAAGGTTCCTGGCGATAGTTGTGGAGAATGACATTAACAAAGATGTGATGAACAAGTGGAATGTACAGTCATCATTAAATAGATAGGCCATCAGATAGATTATAGGTCAAGGGTGAGAATCTATGGTTCAAAGATGTGATGAACAAGTGGAATGTACATTCAGCACTAAACAGATCATAGGCCATCAGATAGATTATAGGTCAAGCGTGAGAATCTATAGTTCGAAGATGATCCTATCACTCCGAGACCTACTTCCGTTCGTCAAAACAGGTGCGTAAAAACTGTATGGCATCTACTTAGGTAGACGATATTAAGTATTCATTTAATGAGTATATCTTGTCAGTGAGTGAAGTTTACACGCATGGATTCAGTCTTATCTTTTCATTTCATTCTTCAGGTAGATCTCAACATAAAGTACTCCTCAGTAATGAGTACATTTTTGTCCATGCTCCAAACCCATACTTATTATTAAGGTTTTCCTATATGCAGTGCACTGCACCTCATTACGAAGGAATGTAAATAGTTTGGTTATCTCCTTTACAATATTGTACTGTGGAAAATAGGCAGGTGTTTGACGAGGGAAACAAAAATGATAGAATGCAAAATAACAGCTTTGTTTTCCACTCTCTACATTATCATAGAACAACAACATCCGATAAAGTCGCCCCCNCCATCCGAGAGCGCAATATAACCTATTACATGAAGAGAACTTTTTTGAAGAGAAATGACAATAGTCACGAAAACACAGACATTCCCCCCCACCCCTCCGCCCCCACTTCTTGCCACGCCCTTTCTGAAGAAAAAGGGGTAAAATACACTTACTTAGGACACTCAGGTCATCATTTCAGTCTTAAAAAGCTTTAACATAATGACATCTGTTATGAGAGAGATACCGACACAATATCCAAGATGCCAGAGAACAATAAAATGGAAGAAAGGAAGAGACAGAGAGAGGAAAGAGAAAGACAAGACAGAGAGTGGAAGAGAGAGAGAGAGAGAGAGAGAGAGAGAGAGAGAGAGAGAGAGAGAGAGAAAGATAGAGAGAGGACGAGAAGCAGAAGATTTACACACGGGACCCAGACTGGACAGCTTTGGAAGGAAGACTCACCAGCAAACTCGCAATGATTGTCTGCGTCACAAAGTTTGAAGACGACGTCAGCACTGGTGAAAATGCCGTGCAGGAGGAACTCTGCAAAGATGCGATCTTCTTCCTTGCGTTTCTCCAAGACGTCGTTGAGCTCTGAGATGGTCAGGCCATGGAAGTTGAGATTGTCATACTGGTAGTTCAGTCTGGACGGTAAAGAGACGGAGATCCATATGAGTGAACCGTGTAAGGATATCTACTTAAAAACACTTACCAGTGTTTTGAAAAAAAAAGTAATCCGGACAAATCATTCTTATATGCATCATCAAGTATAAATTTAATATTATGATGTCAATGCAAGACCATTGCTTTATAAATTTTACCGCATCTCGTAGCTATAGACGAGTTGTTCCCCCAAAAAGGACATATGAAAGCTAGTGCATTAGCGATGGGAACTCTTACCATCGTAAGAATTACATTATTTCTGCGTGTTGAAGGGTGCGAAGGGTGCATTCAGCACCAATGCAATGATATAGTTTTTAAGATGGTTACAGATCTCATCGTTAATGCGCAAGCTCTCCATTAAAAGCACTATAGCAGTATGATGTGTGTACATGTGTTGGACAGAACTAGCTGAGCCTCCTTTTGTTTTTCTTCCCCTCACGTTCTTTCGCTTTCCTTTGCTCAGCCACCTGATTGTTTCTGCTATTCTTAGATAATGGGCGTCTTTGCTGGTAATTAAAGTATGTACGGGCATGGAATCACTCAAGAGCAGCCAAGAGAAGATTTTTTTTCATCCGTTTGTGTTTTGGTAGGTTGGTTGACAGGACGACTCAGAGCGTTACAAGTCAGTTTAAATAAACTTTGATGAAAGGGATGGACCTGGTCTGTATTTAACATTAAATTTCAGTTTGAATGTAGAAAAAAGAAAGGGCGAATCCAAGAAAGTTTAATAGGATTTCCCTACATTAGCATCGTTACATGTCTTCGTATAATCTACCGAATGCCCCCGTTC
>JAWQUT010000194.1:1050716-1082499 GCA_033807755.1 Ellobium chinense
ACACACACACCACCCACCCCGTGAAGAATGTATACAACTCTTTCCATCGTTGATATTTGTGTAACAAGTCATGTGAAAACTCTTACTTACTCTTTCCTACAAATGAGACAGTTACGTCGAAACGACCAGGTTTTTCACTCCCCAGCTCCAATAAAATAAGGCTATTTTAACAATAATAAAGAAGACAGGGAACTGGAGATTTAGAATCTCGCCCATATCATTCCCCTCATCATTATAACTGGACATTATGAATTAGTTCCGCAGTATTTCATTTCCCATCTTTGTAACTTCAGTAACCAGGCTTGTCGGAGAACGTAGTCTATGGTCTGCAGCAAGTTAAGCAAGTTTTCTAGTTTTCTAGTTACGTTCTTTGTATTTTGTACATTATATTTCATCATGACCGATTTAAATCTTTCCGCCCCGTAGTCTCCGCGGGTAAATGGAATGTCCTCAAGAACTTACGAATCGTAATCAAAGGCGTCGATAGCGCGAGAGTGGCTGTGGGTGACAGAGTTAACATTCTCGTCGTCACTAAATGGTCTCATGGGCAGGCGCAAGTGCTGGATGGCGCAGTTAGCACCGTTGTATGGGAGCCCTCTGAACTTCTGGAGAGCTTGCCAGATGGCGAACTGTCTGTCAACGTTGGAGTGATGGAGCAGGAAGAGCGGGTCGTAAGCCGTGTATTCCAGTGTGGACATGCCATACGGGGACCGTCCGCCGGTCCAGGAGTGGATGGCATTGTGATTGATCTCATACTGGACCTGGAAAAGACAAGACACATCTGGAATGTTCTCGCAGTGAAACAGAAAGGTTTTATATCCACAATTGCAATTCTGGTAAAAATTACTGACAGAAGGACAAAATAGAAGAACACAGGACGGAGATAGCGAAGAGCGACAAGAAGAGCAAGTCCAGCTGGGTGCCGTCAGTTAAATGCACATTTGTGAAAAACTTTGACTTTGTTTCTAACAAGGGTTGGTATTTTCTTTAAACATAATTGGAATCTGGTTGCTGTAAAGTCAAAGCTTTTGAGAAATTTGCGAGACTGGCGTGGCATTCAGCTAGAACTGCCGAGAAGCCAACATAAAATGGGAAAAACGTAGTGGAAATAGAAGAAGGAAAAAGAAGAAATGAGAGAACAGGAAGCATTGGGGCTCAAGAGGCTTTTGAAAGGGGAAGGCGATGAACTTAGGCAAAAGCATCGGCTTAGGGCAATTTCATGAAAGCAACATCCACAGGCAAGGTTCTCACAGCCTGATAGGATTAAACCTGGAGTCAATTTATCTTGCTATGTCTTATAGACTAGGTGGACTACAGAGTTTTGTCTTGAATATCAATATTTGCCTTGTTTGACTCTACCTTCCTGTGGATATGGATGGGTGGTCAGCTGTTTTTATGCACGCCGATTGTAAAGAAAACAACAATAAAAATAATAACTACAAGAACAGCATTAGCAACAGCATCAGCAGCGGCAACAACAGCACCAGCACCACCAACAAGAGCAGCAGCAGCAGCACAGCAGCAGCAGCAGCAGCAGCAGCAGCAGCAGCAGCAGCAGCAGCAGCAGCAGCAGCAGCAGCAGCAGCAACAGCAACAGAAGCAATAGCAGCATGAAAAGCCTCAAAAAAAGCAACACAAAAATACTCAGAAAAAAACGACTCAGTGAATTCATGAAATATAAGACAACAGAGATCTGATGGCTATAAATTCCTGTACCGTACCTCGAAGTCACAGTAGTCGGTCTGTTCAAAGGTGAGCAATGCCTGTCTGTAGAAGAAGGACTCAGAACCGAACTCGGGATCGTTGAAGAGCATGTCTCTAGGAGCTCTGGTGGTTATCTCCCCATTGTAAATCTTGCCGTGGTGGAAAGGATTGTGCTCTTCCTCCGTCACCAACGAGGGCAGCTCAGTGAAAGCTTTGGTCCAGTCCCAGTACGGAATACCAATTTTCGCCCCCTGTTAAAGAAACAATACTTATCCATAATTATAGGTGGTTTATGAACTAAACAAACTCTTCTTCTTTTTTCTCTTCCTCTTATTCCTCTTCCTCCCCTCCTTCTGTGTTTCCCGCATGACAAAGATAGTCTAAAATGTTTAGCCTAGTCTGACCAAACAAAACTGCTGTCTTGGCAAGTTTTCCTTGGGACCCCCAAGTTTATCGTCCAGTCCTGGCTCCTGGGGCCACAGCTGGCTGCATAAAATCAAAAACGCAACTGACCTTTCCGAAAAAGCTTTGCATGCGGCTGAAGAAGAGAGTAAACGAGGTCTCCCCATACCTAACACAGGCCAGCATTGCCCATTTGTCACTACTTCGCAGCTCTGTTTCTCATTACACCAGCGATTGCTTTTTCCCCACTGATTGCTCGCTCAGTCATTCACGCTTTCAAGTTTCATTCTGAGGCAATGGCAAATATAGAATTTGTTTGTCCTGTCTGGTTGGTGCGGAAAGGTGAATTAAACTCAGATCTTGAAAAATATCGATAACTAATCTGCCTTAAACCGGAAGTCACAATTGTCTACACTTAACAAGGGGCACCAATGGCCATATGCATAATCCATACTTTAGTTAACTTAATGCGTGAACCACAGTGAACACAACTAATGTTTTGCGTGTTTCCCGTGGTTACCGCAGTGCGTTATCTAACGTAAGGATTTATGCATAGGGCCACAGTATCCTACAGGTCTTCTTTGAATATTGCTGGCTGGAGAGCGAAGGAGATGCAGGGAAGCAGGAGACAGAACAGAGCCCACCGTAATCAAGTGCACCGTATTTTGACACGACTGACGAGCGGCAATGGATTTTATTGAACTGCCATAACGTCGGTTCCATGGTTTAGTGACCAAGTAGAGAGATAGACAGAATTCCTGTGCCATTGTGAATACACAGAGAGTCTCACAGGGCTTAGGAATAAACTGTTGAAGTTCATCTATTATTGTCGGTAAGAAGCAAGGCATTTCTGCATCTGGAACAATGTTTCTGAACATTCCTAATACAAGGTTACTTGCAGTACTCTCCCCTTTCTCATCGGCTCCAGCAAAGCTCACTTCCGGTTGAAGCAAACTGTAAAAGTGAATAGTAAAAATGACTGCATCATCAACTTTCGCTTCCGAAAGTAAAAATAATTATTAGCCAATAGAAGTCAGCGCAACAAAGATTTGAGCCAATCATGAAGATTTGACAATGGAAACTTAGAGAACGGAACATTGTTGGAGTTGTGGCATGCGATGCCCGGATGACTGTGCATGTATGCGCAATGAATAGGAGTGGTGTAGTCCAGGTACCTGGGCAGTCAGTGCATCCTCCCACTGTTTGACGAAGAGTCTGTGCCACTGTGGGAAGTTGGCCATGCCGTGAAGACAACAGGCGATATGGTGACCTTCGTGCATACATCGGTTGGCCGGTTTCCCATGGAAGCTGGCGATATTCTGGGAAAAAATATTGACAAGTTAAATTTATGTAGCACAGAGGAAGGTATGAACTCACGTTACGAAAGATTGCGCCATATCAGTCTCTGAAATGATACTCTAATCTATCACGGTTTGTTTCCAAGGACTACGTTATTTATAATATATAATTAAACCTTTCGCTACGTATAGTTTGCAATAATAATATGTACTTCCTGATCGTTTGTTACAAATTGATATGTCCCCGAAAGTAGCCCAACCGTGTCACATTCCGTGTACCTTTTTATTTACATCATATTTCTATAGACAGGTCAAAGAGCCCTGGCCATTCGCTGACATCAACATGTGAATAAACTATTGAAGAAAGTATATTACAATGCGAAATGCGAGTATGTTGTTTCTTTGAGAGGCTAGAAAAAAACTCACACATAAAATAATACGTAATGTAGAATGCACATCAATAATATACAATGCTCTTGTGCAGAATCCTGGTACCAACATCCCCTCTCTCCATCCTTCCCCCACCCCTCAAAAAAAACCCAACAACCTCTAAAACCATGTAAACATTGACAGCTGAGTCGAGTGATCAGGCGAGCAGAAGATTTTTTAAGATGATCTTGAGATTGGCTTAAATTCAAGAGAGTCACAATATTGCATAAGCGTAGACAAGTTTTCTGAGTGTTCAGTTCAACTGTTGGTGATGAACAGACATACTCATGTTTCCTTTGAGAATACCCAAAGCAAAAAAAACGGTAGATACACTGGACTAGTCAGAGCTAACCGCACAGTTTGATGCTGAGCCGTTATTGTCACCTCTACATCTTACACACGCAGGGACGCATTTAGACTAGAGTCTGCAGGGCCTTGAGCACTTAAAAGATGTGGGGCCCCTTTCATTACAGTCTATGACAATATTAAGGTAATTCTTTCTCTCTCTCTCTGTCTCTCTCTCCCTCCCTCTCCCTCCCCCATCTCTCATTCGTGGCATCTTTTTATCTCCAAAGTTCCTCCTCGTCCTTCCGACGCGAAGTCCCAGCTCCAGCCCGGAATCCTGAACACATGTCCTAAACACATGTCCTGAACACATGTCCATGGTGGCCATGCCTAAATCCGACACTGTAGACAAGTGACTTCTCTGCTAGCTCCAGGCCACACACAATCTCATGTTCCACGTACCTGAAAGCCATTAGGGCCGTCATCAGCCATCACCTTGCTGAGAGCACTGCGAAGATTTTCAATCTCTGATTCAGACAGAGTGGACACTTCCTTTCGGACACCGACACCGGCGATGGTACTGGAAACCACATCGGCTGCCGCCCCTGGAGGAAAAAAATCCTGTGGATTAGACTACTGTTCTAAAGCTAAAGAGTGACACGCTCTGAGAACGGACAAAATGTTAATCTCTTTGGCGTTCTTTACCTCAAAGGCGTATTGTATATGGACCTCAAAGGCGTATTGTATATGGTCAGAAATTTTATCAGGATTTTCGGCCACAGTATAAACAGAATAAAGAGAATTGAAAAAAACAAAGGACCGAACTATCTATATCTATTTCAAAACTGCAAGAGTTTTTAACACCTCTAATCCCTAGTGTTTTGCTTGAGGTGGTGCGCGGTGCATTCAGTTTAAACTGCAGCTCATAAAATCAGAAAAAAATTTCGGCCGTGGATTCGTAAGGATTCAGATGTAAGACAGACTAACACTGTCGATATTTAAACAAAAATACCATTTCCTGATATGTCTCTATGACTTTTAGATGTTCCAGTTCAAGAAACTTTGTAAATCACGTGATGAGATGCAACATTAACTCGTGGATTGATAATTATAAGATCGTCAACCAAGTTCCCCAAAATAAGCTATACATATTTTGTGTTGTTTTTGTGATAATGTGATTTTAGAAAATATCGAGAGGTGAACTTGACACACATTGATGGGTTCCGAACGAATTTTAGATACATACAGCGGTTTCCATGTTTATCACGTTCGAAAACAGCGTGCCACGCTCTTTAACATAGATGAAGCAAAATTGTTTACTTGCACAATCCTATGACGTCATCTCGGATTATTCTAGACGACAGTGGTCATACTGTCATGCCGGGACTACAAATATTCGATCATCGGAAAAAACATTTCTGACTATTTGCGAAATTATGATCCTCAGTGATTAAAAAAGAAAAAAAAAACTTGTACAGAACCTGCGCACTTCCCCATGTATGAGCAATCTCGCTGTACACGCAAGAGAAATACAGAAGTCCTCTGAAATCTGAGTTTCTGGCCAGTTCGACATGTTACAAGATAATATTGTCTCTTTGTATGAGTCAGAGGAAACATTCTGGCAGCCACATGCCACAACAGTGCTTACCATGGGCGGGTTCAAAGATGAGGGTTGGAGGTGGCATGACATCCTTCAGGCTCAAGGCGTGTCCCTCCACATCATACACATGTGGCTTCAGTGTAAACAGCGCCTCTGCATCGAACACATCTTCTGGTTCGAAGCCAGCTTCTTTCAGGGCACTAGTGATATCCAGTTTGAAGAGACGGTCAAACGCCCAAGGCATTTCCAGAGGTCCACCCAGCAGGTTGAAGCGACCAGCATAACGACAATCTTCATGACGCTGTGGATATAAAGACATGCATGGCCGACGATTGAATGAATATAAAATATCATAATAAACCGCTATTTTACTCACATCTAACCACATAACTTCACTGACGAATCGCTACATCGGCAAAATGGTCTGTCTTTGCTTTGTTTCAATTCTATCTGGGCATCACCACCAGCACATCGTGCCATGTCAGTGAACTCATGTGTGAAAAGCTCTGGCTCTCCACCAACCAACTGTTGTTTATATCTCAAGAATAAATTAATCCTGTTAGAAACAACCCAAAGGTAATTGCTGTAGAGTCAAAGCTTTTCAAAACTTTAACGCAACTGAGGTGTCATTCTGCTGGAATTGCCCAGATGACAAGTTCTGACAGTTTATGAAACGTACGTATCAGCAATCTCAAGATGTTTATCATTTCTCACATCATCAAGCTGGGCGTCTAGATGGTAGCGTCAATGTTTACTCCTCTTAACCCCTTCTAGAAGAATCGCGCAACGACCAAACAGAAAGACAATCCATCTTCGAGTTCTGAGAACTGGTCAAGGTAAAGTAAGCCGATTCAGCTTTGAAGAATTCACTGAGTTCCCAAATGGCGTATAATCCTTATGCGTGTTAGCCAACAACACAGACAATCGCAACCAGGAGCTGTATACACAACTCTGAGTAACTTTTCCTCCTGCCGGTAACCATAGGAAATCCCCAATAGATTAATGGGCTTTCCCGTGGTTACCGCTAATGCACACAGACATCATTATGTATATGGTCCTGGAGGTCCGTGTTTTGATCCCGGCGCTAACCTGTGGGGAAGTGGATGGAACTTGGGACACTAGATAAAAATATACAAAAATTCAATGTTTTTTTTGGCTACACCAAAACTAAGAGCTCGGCAACAAAGCGGTCACCATCTACAGTTTCAGAATTTATTACTGGAACATTTTAGTCAACGGCTTTATGTCGGAGAACGATGTGGCCATAATTAATGATAACATTTAATTTAATTTATGAGGCAAAGGACATAAATATAGCATATACCTTTTGGAAGTCGGCTCACTCTTTTCTAGCTCTTCCGCATTAGTCGCAACCCTCTTAACTTGCTTAGAAACTCATACTCCCGTTGCGCATAATCTCCGAGGGAACACCCACAGAATAAAAGGCCCGCCCCTTTCGCGCTTCCACGGTGATCAGACAAACGTAGTTGAGGAGTCGTACCTGGGTTTCCACTGCTCATTTCGTGAGTTGGCAGTAACTACGGGAAACATCCAAAACATTGAGAACTCCCGCATTAACAACGGAATCTCTTAATACCGGAAGAATAACATAACCTGCATCGGTGCTGAATGCATTCTTTGTAGCGTTGGGTTTGAAGAGTTAATGCAATTCTTACGATGATAAGAGATCCCATCGTAATGCGATAGCTCTTAAAAGACATTTCTCGTAGTTCCCATCTGAGCGCAAAGTGAGGTAGCATTGTGCGTACAATCTCAGATTTCTTACCGGACAAATGTCCAGGACGACGGAGCCAGAAGTCTTGATTCCCTTGAGCAGGAATCCAGCGAACACTCGTGGTTTGCTCTGCTTGTGAGCGATCAGGTCTTCCAGCTCATCCAGGTTGTAGCCGCCGATCTCCAGATTGTCGTAGACATAGCCCAACTCTTCATAATGGAACACAGAGTTCGGGACAGCGTGTTCACTGGGTGGGTTAGTGAGAGAGAGAGATAGTGTCTTTAAATGTCATAACACAGAGTTCGGGACAGAGTGTTCACTGGGTGGGTTAGAGAGAGAGAGAGGGGGAGGGAGAGAGAGAGAGACAGAGAGAGGAGAGAAAGAGAGAGAGAGAGAGAGAGAGAGAGAGAGAGAGAGAGAGAGAGTGTCTTTAAATGTCATAACACAGAGTTCGGGACAGAGTGTTCACTGAGAGAGAGAGAGAGAGAGAGAGAGAGAGAGAGAGAGAGAGAGAGAGAGAGAGAGAAAGTCTTTAAACATCATCATCACAGAGTTGGGAAAGGAGTGTTCCCTGGGTGGGTGGATGGGAGAGAGAGAGAGTCATAGTCAGTATTGGATCCATGAATGTCTGTCAATACATTTGCACTCCAGAATGTAATTGTGTTGTTTTCATTTAGTGTTGTTTTCATTTAGTGTTGTTTTCATTTAGTGTTGTTTTCATTTAGTGTTGTTTTCAATTAGTGTTGTTTTTATTGTCTTGTTTTCATTTAATGTTGTTTTTATTTAGTGTTATTTTTATTTAGTGTTGTTTTCATTTAATGTTGTTTTCATTCAGTGTTATTTCCACTTAGTCTTATTTTTTATTTAGTGTTGTTTTCATTTAGTGCTGCTTTCATTTAGTGTTGTTTTCACTTAGTGTTGTTTTCATTTAGTGTTGTTTCCACTTAGTGTTGTTTTCATTTATTGTTGTGTTTATTTACTGTTGTTTTCACTTAGTGTTGTTTTCATTTAGTATATAATGAAAATGTGGACAGACTAAGCTATTGAGTGCACCGCTAGTCTATATAAGAATTTCTCAAGAAGTTGTGTTGAACAAGAAACAAAAGAAAGGAATTAGTAGCATATATATTTTAGAACCGATAGCTCCATTGAGAATGATGTCCTGCTTGTAATACAGGCTGGTTAAATTATTTACAAACTGAAGTGAAGAAAGCCGGCTCCCCAATCTTTCGCCTCATCGGTAACTGCATCTTGCTCGGCCCACTTGGGATCGCCCACAGGAGGTTTCAGGCTCGATGATTGATTTGTCACCTCGCCCAGACTGCACTTTCTAATTTACCAATATCTATAATAAAGACATGAGAGAGAAACAAACACACACGACCCATACGTCTACGGTATGACAGACAGAAGCATCACCTATTTCTAACACGGTCCTGGCATTGATTCCGCGTGTAGGAGTTGATGAGCGAACTTACCTGGTAAACTTGTCCAGGTTGAATCCCTCAAAACTGAAAGGTTTCATGGCCTCTGTCATGTAGTTGATGGCACAGTCCGCTCTATCGTGAGGAAGATGTCTTCTCTTCTGAAGTTCCTGCCACACGGCCCAGATCTTGTCCACGAACGAGTGGTGGATGAAGAAAATGGGGTCATAGGCGGAGTACTCCAGGGAGGACAGGGAGTATGTCTGGTGACCTCCCACCAGGTAGTGGATGGCGTTGTGCATCACTTCGAATTGAACCTAAAACAAAACATAAAAAAAAGAGATAAATACGCCTTTGGTTTTGCACATATTATTATTGTAATTCTATTTACAATTCCATACGATGTAATGAATTTCATTTATGATATATTCACACACAACATCACGCATAATATGTATATTAGCACTAACATATCATAAACAAAAATACAAAATCATTGCTAGTCGCCCCAGTGCAGGTCCTCATTCACATCTGAGTCGTGTGGGGGTAATGGGAGTAAAGTGTATTTTCCAAGGACATCACATTCTAAACCGCCCGGTCCATGAACTGAACATAAACTTTTACTTGACGGCCTTCATTCTCTGAGAAAACCTCACCAACAACACGGCCACGCTGTCTCGCTGCCATGGCCCCAAAACAAAACACTGATTCGTTGAGATATTGTCTACAAATTCATATGCATAAAACAAGTTGAAATGAAGTTATTACGAAAGCTGATTCAAACTGGTCGGTCACATCTTGGGTAGAAATAAAGTTTAGGTTAAATTAAGTGGACACTGAGTCAGTTTTGCTGAGAAGAAGATCTCTGTTGAGTATGATGGAACGTTGCGAACAAAACTGAGAGCATCCCTTCTCCCTGCTGACCAAATTTGTTCTATGGATGTCACGAGTAACAGACGGATCGGCAGAGCTCCTGAAACACGGTTTAAACGAACAAAGAGTCCAGAGAAAAGGCTAAACTGCCAGTTCTCGTCAAAGGGCTGTTCACCAAGGACTTTACGAAATCAGCGACATTTTCCAAAAAGACAGCTTGGTTTCCCAACAATCTGGGATGCCTTTTTCTCGTATGTTCTCGCATAATCTGTCACAGACTTCGATGATATATTTGCTCAACTGACAGTATTATGATTTATTTCAGTCGTGAATTACAATGATTGAGAGACATAAAGTAACTGGAATACTACCACCTCCAACATCATTACTATCTCCAACACCACCACCCTCCACTTTCTAAACAACTCTCTCAGCAGCACACTGAAAGCACAGCTTACGCAGCAGCAGATATACACCAGTAACCTACCTCGAAATCGCAGTAGTCGGTCTGTTCCAATGCAGAAATGACCAGTGCAAAGAGTTTGGAATGTTTTCCATCAGGGCTAGTTTCAAACAGCTCGTGTTGGACATCTCTGACAGTGTAAGCGTGCTCTGACTGCACATAGCCGTGGGCAAACGGATTGGGGTAGACCTAGAGCAGAGCACGAAGATAAACATGAGCATCTCTATCAAGCCACTGAAACATGGCAGTCAGCTGGACTTGCAGGGACCTCATCAACATTCCTAGGTTTTCATGTCGCCAGAGCACTTACACCAGTTGGCATAAAATAAGACCACATTCAGTCAGCTATGGTATTGCGCTTAATCGCATTCTCTACTTCAACACAACATATTTATAATAACAAAATATTGTAAATAACAGATAAACGTCACCGGATACTGGCAACTTTTTAAAAATCCACAACTTTATCTATGCTCTCGCAGAAGTCGTTGCTTTGTATCCACTAACATACACAGTTCTGGTACTTTTAAACATTGCTGAAAAACGATATTCCTTAGAATATTAAAGTCAAATATGATAAGTTATATGATTGTGACACACATTTGTAACAATCTAAGGCCATACATTAAAATTAAAACAAAACAAAACAAAACAAAACAAAACAAAACAAAACAGAACAAAAACCAAACCAAAACAAAACAGAACAAAAACCAAACCAAAACAAAACAGAACAAAAACCAAAACAAAACAAAACAAAAGAAAAGAAAATAAAACAAAACAAAACAGAACAAAAACCAAAACAAAACAAAACAATCACCCACGTCACGGACTGGCTTGTGAATCTAAATGGCGTGATTCACCTGACACTCCCCGCACCCCTTCTATTATGAAACCCAAAAAGGCGAAAGAAAGCGAGATAGACGAAAACTAGATGACTGCCCAAAACTGCCAAATCTATTGATTTACCTCGTCCTTCCAGACGTCGTAGAAATCTTCCTTGGTAAATACTTCCGGCAGCTCATGAATGTTGAGAGTCCAGTCCCAGTACGGGATGGCGATGGAACTTCCGTGTCTTCTCAGAGCTCGTTCAACCTACAGAACAGGAGAGACAACTCTCGTTCAACCTACAGAACAGGAGAGACAACTCTCATTCAACCTACAGAACAGGAGAGACAACTCTCGTTCAACCTACAGAACAGGAGAATGCACGAGTAACCGATACTGTGTGGCCATAAGGTACTGGCAAATCTAATGTAATTCTGCTGACATTCCTTTCATACTTCAAAACCATATTACGACATTTGCACACCATATTACATTTGTGCAGCATTTACGACATTTGCACAACATTTGTGAAATTACAGATACCGTTACAGCACATTTGTCAAATGTTGTTGGAAGTGCATCTGCCGGCTGGGGCCGTGAGTCCGGACATCTATATATGGTAAGTTGTGTATTATACTGGCAGTGTCACGCTAGTTAAAGTGGAAGGACTCTCTCAGAATTGAGGGTGCAGGTTCCTTTTGTTTGTTAAATGTTTTTTATACAGTACAGTATGTCACCAAAGAAAACAACTAGAGGTGTAATCAGATTGTTTTCAGCTTTCTTTCACAAAATCTCTACAAACTTCGTGTACTCGTGAAGTGCCTTGTCCAGAACTGCAAAGACATCCAGTAATTATGATTTGCACTGGGCTGTACAAGAGAGGTAACTCAATATTTCGTGTTCTGGTTATCCAGCACAACTAGTGTACACAATACACGTCCATATGTACTGTTTCACCACACACACTGCCAGGCGTTTGAATCTGTTGGAAGTCGGACGACGAGTGGAAATAAATATATGCAACGGACATGCGCACATCACGTACCTGCAGGGTGAAGAGTCGATGCCAGTGTGGAAAGGTGGGCATACCATGTTGACAGCAGGCGACAGAGGGGTGGTCAGGGTCGGGACAAAGGGCGGGTGCACCATGGAAGGAGGCAAGAGTCCCCCAGCCGTCTTTGGTCAGATCCAGTTGGAGATCATGCAGTGCCGCCTTGAGACTGGAGATGTCACGTTCCTCTAGAGAGCTCAAGTCACGACGGACATGATTGGGAGCCACACTTCGGATACTGCGGGAAGCTGGTAATCAGGACCAACATTTCAGCGCACATGTAGTTTTGGTAATAGAGAGCTTTTATGTTCAACTTCAGATCTCGCACTGACCGTATGCCAGAGGTAGGCAGTAAGTAATTATGACATCCTCAGGCTGTTATGATTATATTCCATGTTACAAACTAGAATCAGATGTGAATTTTACAATTTTTTTATGAAGGGGACACCAGGAAATGCTACATGTACTTGCGTATCTCTATCATAAAGGGTCTTAAGAGATCCCAACTTAAAAATAATGTCTTTCTAATAACTTATGGAAACAGTGATCTAACTCAGGATAACTCACTACACTATTATCGTACGCAAGCTTTCTGTGTTCACTAGTAGCTACGGTCTTGAATTTTTAAAAACTGCGGTCTACAAAGCAAAACAGCAGCGTAGCCGATTGTACACAGCCTTAGATTGCAGGTTCGCTTTCCGCCTTGCTCATGATCTAAATACCTTAGAAAGAATCTAAATAATCAGCGCCTGTAAACTGCAGAGGTAATCTAAGCCCCCAAGGTGTTGATAATGCTATTGATTGACTTGGTCTGCTGGGGTGAAAATAATGTGAAGTCTCGTGAGGGAGCACTGCTTTCATACGATTCCTGTAAATCTCATTATTAGCATTCTATGGGTGTTATTAGATAAAATACTCATTTACGAAGTAATTTATTTCATGGCCACCAGAAAATAAATTTAGATCCAGTGTTATTGTCACCGGAAAAAAACTAGAATCATAATGGACACTGACTGTCATCATGTGGAAAAGACTAGAATCATAGTGGACACTGACTGTCATCATGTGGAAAAGACTAGAATCATAGCGGACACTGACTGTCAAATGGCTTCACAAAAAAGTTTTGATGGAGTCTAGCTGCTGGCCATTAACACTATCTTTCAGACGCTATTCGAAGACGGGAATCACTAATCGACAGCCAGTGGTGCCAAGCAGCCTTGTGTTTGAGATGAGAGTAGGTAATCCATTTTTCCACAGAGAAAAAAAATAGAGCTTTCACGTGGCTAAACAAGGTCAACCGACGGTCACGTTTTATTTACTTCCTGACTCTGTTTTCCAGTTCAACTCTTGGTGACCAGAAAGTCTAATTATATCATTACTCAGTCATTATCACTTTCAAGCCTCAGTCTCAGGTCGAGGCAAAAACGAGATTATTTGTCCTGGTTGACTCATTGGGAAAGGTGAATTTCGTTTTAAACACAGAATGGCTACATTGGAAATCTGACTCTGAAATAACATAAAGTCGATCTTCGCAAAGCACCGGCCATGTTCAAATGTGACGTATAGTCAGCTTGGCCAATTACATGCGAAGACCGTCGATATTGAGATGGACTTTTCGATGCGAAACATTAGAAATCCCCATTGCGCATGTCCCCGTACTTACTCTTTCCGGGTACGAAGATGACGCTGGGAGTTGGGATGAGTTTGCTATCCAGGACAGTTCCGTCAGGGTGAGTCACGTGCACTCTAAATTCATACTCATCATTGAAATGAAGACCAAGGGCACTCAGCTGTCAAGTATTAAACAGGACGGTATCAATACATGCGACAAGAATGAATGCTACACAAAATTTATTAATTGATTTATTTCTTGACACATCCAGAGGAAGAGTGGCATGTGGTCAGTTCTGAAACCATTCTTCCAGTACAGTAGGTGGACTCTCACGAGTTTAGACCCCATATGCTTGAAACATCCATACAGGCGTTGTAAGGCCCTAATCCATGGTATCTTAAAAATTTCTAGATCAAACGCAGCGAACAATGGAATTTTGTTTAAACATTTCAAAACTGTAGCTTTCATTATGGCTTTGCGATGGCCAACAGGATATACAGCATGAATCTAAAAACAGATGGTAATGATTCGAATCCCTTCCCCTCTCTCCTCCCTCCCTTCCCCACCCCCTACTACAAAAAATGGAGTCTAACCAAAGTGTGTCCCAACCCCATTAAATTGTTAGGACGTCGTCAAAGGTCAAACGATCGACACGTTTGCTAAAGAAGGTTCTCTTCACCTGAAGAGCACTCTCTCACCTCGTTCTTCAAATAGGAGTGTGTGTGTGTGTGTGTGTGTGTGTGTGTGTGTGTGTTGACTCACCTGATCTGTGATCTCATACTTGAACAGCCTGTCAAATCGCCACGGCATCTCAGCAGAACCACCCAGGATGGTGAACTTGCCAGCTTTGGTACATGTGCCATTGTGGCAGATGTCAAAGTCGACAAAAGCAGATTTACCGAATCCTGACAACAGGAAGCCTGGAAACACAAGCAATAGTCCACATGAGATTTTCTTCTTTGTTTTGCATGAAGCGGTCACTGGGAATCGCGAACTAGCGTGGACAGTGGATTACCGGGGTTAAGCTCAGGATTTGAAAATTCTGGGTGCGATTTCTGTCATGATCATGTTGTAAGAGCCTTGGGAAATCATTTCATTCACATTTTCTTCAGTCCAACAATATGTAAAATAAATGCCTGGCTATAACCAGTGAAAGACATTGTCAGAGTGCTGTTGAACAGCGCCTTGAATAGGTAGATAAAATTACATGTCTCAACAAAAAGTGTGTTTTGTTCTCTTTCCGCAAAAATCTAAATTTCGAAAGTTGAGCTTGACTCGCAAAAATTTACTTCCGGTGAAAAAAATTCCGCTGAAATGTTATGGAAGGGCTCGCTTCTAGTAGGCATTTGAATAAGAGTTGTGTATGCGAAAAGAGAAACACAAAGAAATGTATAACTTGTTACAAACCGTCGACATATGGACATTATTGTTTATGGTATCTTCTTTCATCGGTAGGAGACAGGATTGCCGGTGTGGGCAGTCCTGTAACATCACTCCGAAGAAATATATAGATATCAGAATCTGCGCTCACAAACACATGAGAAAACCTCCATGCTAGTTTTGCAAAGAGTAGATCTTCATGGAAAGCCATTTCCAACTTTCCGTGAAAATTATCCCCTTAAGACAAGAAAATACTTTCGAAGCATTCATTACATTTTCCATCTTCTCTCAGCTTTGGTCATTTTGATACTTGATGAGGTTAAACATACCTGCCATGACTCGGTCCTTCTCTTGTGTCTCTTTGATGAAGGCGTCCAGAGCTGGGATGTTCATACCCACAAACGCCAGGTCGGTATAGCGGTAGTGGAAATGTTTTTCGTACTCAAAAGTGTCCTCGGATCGAGAGAATTCTTTGGTCATGGGGTTCAAGTTGTACGGAGGTCCAAAACTAAAAGGCCTAAGAGGTTGCTGTGAAACAGAGAGAAAGCAAATGAGACTGAAAAGTAACAGACCGAGGTTAAAAAAAAAAAAAAAGCTCTGGCACAATCCAGGTGATTGAAATTTAAGGAGAATAACTGCATGAACGTCTGACAAGAATTTACAGAGGAATTCTGTTAACACAAAACAATGCTAAACACAGTTACCCACACAGCACGCTTTCCTTTAACAGACACAATGGCTTTCTCTGTTTAGATCTTCTAATAACACACAACGTCTAGTGACACACAATTCCTAATAGCACACAACACCGGTTTACATGAGACACAACTTCAAATACCGCGTAACTTCCAATAATACACACCTTCTAATAACGAACAACTCCTATCAACACACAACTTCTCATTACATATAACTTCTAATATCACACATCTCAGTAGTTTGGTTAGAAAACTGGATGTGTTGTCATAATTTCATTGTATTTTGCTTTGGCTTCTCTGATTGAAAAAAAACAACAACAAAACAACTTCTGAGAGAAATTTCCCTCTCTGTCGGTCGTCAATTGCCGTAGAATAATGGTGGGAGTTTCATTCATAAAAGCAACTAAATTTCATTTCCCGTATGATTTATGTTGAAACGGCCATAGACTGACAGAAGATAAAAGCATTATTGAAAGAATTACAGACATCAGAAATGATTTATGTTAAACACCGAGGTAACACAGTTGTTTTTTTTTTTTTTGTGACGCTTTAAACGATGGTCCTACTCTATATTTCACTTTTAGACAGAAATAATCTGGAGCGTTTGCTATCGACCTACCTTCATCATATTGCTATCGACCTACTTTCATCATATTGCTATTGACCTACATTCATCATATTGCTATTGACCTACCTTCATCATATTGCTATTGACCTACCTTCATCATATTGCTATCGACCTACCTTCATCATATTGCTATCGACCTACCTACATCATATTGCTATTGACCTACTTTCACCATATTGCTATCGACCAAGCTTCATCGTATTGCTATCGACCTACTTTCATCATATTGCTATCGACCTACCTTCATCATATTGCTATCGACCTACCATCATCATATTGCTATTGACCTACCTTCATCATATTGCTATTGACCTACTTTCATCATATTGCTATCGACCTACTTTCATCATATTGCTATCGACCTACCTTCATCAGTTCCAGAGCACAGTGCGCTTCATTAGGATTATGACCACGATATTTCTGCAGAGCCTGCCAGACAGCCCAGAGCCTGTCTGTATTGGAATGGTGGACGAAGAAAAGTGGGTCATAGGAGGCATAGTGGAGGTGCCCCATGGAATACTTCTTGGATCCGCCTATCCAGGTATGAATGGCATTGTGGGTAATCTCAAGTTGTATCTCAAAGTCGCAGTAGTCTTCCTGTTCCAGGGCCAGCAAGGCACTCTTGAAGAGCCACGTGTCCCAGCCATGAGGTCCAGTCTCAAAAATGTGATCTGTCTGTTAGAGATCAAACATCCAAACGTGACAAAGTTATAGGTTGAACTTAGCCTCATCTCCATCTTTTCTTCTGGAAACAGTTTCATGGCCGCTGACGGGACGTGAAAGAAAAGATGTTCCTCGTCTTTCTTGATTTAAGAACTTACACATTAAAAATGGAATTTCTTACATTCGCAAGATTACCACTGGTGCATCGATGATGCTGTATGTACCCTCCCTTAGTAACGTTCAATATGCAGAGTTAATGTAATTTTTACAAGGGTAAAAGATTTAATCGTTAATGCACAAGTAAGTAATAAAACCAAACGTTCAGTTTCCGCCATTTTTACATCCATGCTATTAATTTTCATGTTAAATTTTTAGCGTTTCAAGCCAGGTCAAACTCGCATGGTCTATAGCAATGTTCATATAAAAGTAAACTTAGTGAAACTGAAATGTGTGAAATGTGCAAGTCTGATGTTGAGGATAAAGATCAATTTCATTCTGTCTTTTTATGCCACTTGTTACATAATGAGCTTGATAAAATGATTCTTTTTTACTGAAAGAATTCGACATACCCCGAAGTATTTTAAATGTTTATGTCACTTCCCCCCTACTCCAGACTACTAATTTCATTGAGTGACGAGTGTGATTTTTATGATCCATTTGCTGTAGCATCTTTTTCTGATCCTAGTGGAGCTTGGACTAAGAGAAAAATATTCTATAACATATAATATCCTGATAATATGTCGGGCTGCCTATAATTAGTCTCTGTATTTTATGTTCACCAAAAACAGTGAAAATAAGTCAGCTAAAAAATTCATAACTCTGAAACTAACCATCCGATTTACAAACTTTTTTTTCATTGTACTCAGCTGAATGAGCTCCATCTATTTATCTTCATTTAAGACTTCTGAGATCACGTTAATTTTTTGATGGTACCCCCTACTATAAAAACTATCTGATATTTCGACTAAGCTCACCAGAATATCACGCTCCACGTCCACGTGTTTGAAGTCGATCCTGGCCTTGGCGAAAGGATTGTCATACGATATACCAGTGTAGGGGTCAGTGATTTCAGGGTCGGTCAAGAGGGAAGGTATAGAGTCGCTGACCCTGGTCCAGTCCCAGTAAGGAATGCCCACGAGAGAACCGTGTCGTCTGAGAGCGTCCTCAACCTGCACGGTGTAGAGACGGTGCCACTGGGGAAAGGTGGCCATTCCATGAAGACAGCAAGCCCATCTGGAAAACAGATTTGGTATTTAAGTAGAATAAATTCATCTTGCAATCAGTGAATATGAGGTTGAAGCCTTTCTTTGGCTAAATCAAGTTATTGGTAAAATATGAAAGTTTCATGTATGAGACTGTAAGGACCAGAGTAGTGCCGGACAGCACAGCACCAATCAGTGCCATCGTAGTGAACATGGACACCGTGTGGGATGAACATGGTGGAGGCCAGAGCGAGGTCCGAGCCGGACTTGGCTGTCTCTCAAAATCAGATTTTGTTGTTCGAGCGCACATTTTCGGGGTTATTCGATTAGCTATTTTTGTTAGGGTGATATTTCTCTATAATGTATTGCCTATCTTTCTGTAACTTTATCAGCCGCCTTTATTTATTCTCTCTAATTGTTGTGTACGTCGTTGTGCGTGTTTCGTGTTGTACGTTTTGTGTGCACGTGGGTAGGGAGTGTATTCTGGAAGTAGCCAGCCCTAAGTAGCTTCCTTACAAGATCTCATCGATAATGCGCAAGCTCCCCATTAATTCAAGAAAGTTGTGAATATTAGGAACTGTGAATATTAGGAACATTGCTCGAGCCTGAAGTTTTTTTCTCCTCTGTGTTCAGTTTTATAGTACAACAGTCTCTCCCGACCAGCTCACACATGGGTCTGGTGAATTAGGTATTTTCAGCTCCATCACGTGACCTAGGAAATCTTGCTCACACGTTGCTTTGTTTACATGCTCTGCTTATATATAATTACTCGTCAGTTATCAAAATAGCCTAGCAATCCCTAGATCACGGGGTGTAACTGACCCGTCTGAAAATACCTCATTGACGTTCCAGACTGTGGCACTTGCAAAACACAGCACAAAGACTCTTAAATTATTCATGAGATTAAACCAAACTTAAAATGATTACCTGTGGACGGCTTCTGGACTGGGACACAGTGGTGGCACAGCATGGAAGGCCGCGATAGACTGGAAACCATCTGGTGACGAATCAGCCTGCATCTCTCTCAGAGCGAACACCAAGGAAAGTTGCTCACGAGGACTCAGCGAGTTGATTTCCTTTCTAACCTGGAAGGAGCTGATTTTACCATCGGGCTCTTGTCTGTCATCTGCAGTGGAAACCAACGTCACAATTCTAAAGATCCAATTCCTTGTATATACAAGACATGTCATTTGTCTTGATCTGAGTGTATATGAAGTACATGTCATTTGTCTTGATCTGAGTGTATATAAAGTACATGTCGTTTGGCTTGATTTGAGTGTATATAAAGTATATGTCATTTGTCTTGATCTGAGTGTATATAAAATACATGTCGTTTGGCTTGATCTGAGTGTATATAAAGTATATGTCGTTTGGCTTGATCTGAGTGTATATAAAATACATGTCGTTTGGCTTGATCTGAGTGTATATAAAGTATATGTCGTTTGGTTTGAGCTGAGTGTATAATATATTGTACATGTCATTTGGCTTGATTTGAAAGTACATGTCGTTTGGCTTGATTTGAGTGTATATAAAGTACATGTCATTTGGCTTGATTTGAGTGCATATAATGTACATGTCGTTTGGCTTGAGCCGAGTATACATAAAGTACATGTCATTTGACATGATTTAAGTGTATATAAAGTAAATGCTATTTGGCTTGATTAGTGTATATAATGTATATGTCGTTTCGCTTGATCTTTTTGGATTAAATTTTCTAACCGCGGTTAGGATACGACAGGGAATCAAATGAAAGCTTGCGCATTGACGATGGGATCTCGTACCATCGTAAGAATTATATGAATTCTGCATGATGAGAGCTACTAAGGGTGCACCCAGCACTGATGCACTAATGTCGTTCTGGCGATGGTAAGAGATCCCATCTTTAATGCACAAGCTCTCCATTGCCTTATTTCTCACGAAGTTGCATGTAAAAACTGTGCATCTCCTGGCAAATTATCAATTTTGGCAGATAGGTACAAAGGTATGAGTATTTCTTTTTTAATTTGCTTTGTTTTTGTGGTTGTTGTTTTTTATTTCTTCCTTTTCATACTTTCTGAACTGTTTATATGTATTGTAAAGTGATTGGCTTCGGCCTAAATAAACTTGAACTTGAACTTGAACTATAATCAAAGTTTATTTTCCTCAAAACTTCGGACACCCTCTGATGTGCTAGTGAGTGATCGGCTACTAACTTCACTGCCCATCCCATTTTTTAAAATAAATGCTCGCAGGCCTTTACTAGTGATGTGTTCGTTGCGCAATCCATAAAAAGAGAGCCCATAATTACAAACAGATACAATGCAGAAAAATATGGGAGATTGTGTGGCAAATAATACACCACAGAAATGACACAAAAGTCGACAACAGAAAAAAAAACCAACGGTACATCGGCAGCAGCGACCAAAGCAGCAGCAGCAGCGCTAGCAACAGTAGCAGCAAACACCACTACCACCACCACCACCACAACAACATCAAAAACAACAACAATAAGAGTAACAACAATGATGAAATAGACAGAGCTGGAATGAAAGCAGTCAACTTACGCGTTCCTGGCACAAACAAAATTGTAGGAGATGGCAAAATGTCAGGGTTAAGGAGAGTTCCATTGGTAGCCTTGATCTCAACAGTCAGCTCAAAGTTGGCAGCGCTGTCCAGGTTGAGGCCCAAGTGTCGGACAGCCTCTGTGATGTCATGTTTGTAGAGGCGGTCAAAGACGAATGGCATCTCCAGCTCACCACCAAGGATGGAGAACACACCCGCCTAAATATAAACCGAGTCACTGAGTATTAGAAAGTGAATTTGACCACATGTGTCTGAACGAAAGAATTTGGGCTGGGGTAACGTGCACTATAGACAAATGCGTAAAGAAGAAGAATAGGTGTGGTCAGTTATACCATAATATATTCCACTCTACTCTTACGCTGGGAGAAAATGTTAAGAAATGGTGATTAAATAGTTTTACATTATCTGGAAAGTGTGTCAGTAGAAACTTTTCATAACCACTGGACGAGATTAGTCTTGAAAAAGAAGACCAAACCATACTAGAGACTTTGTTGACCCGGCTAGGGATCAAACCCAGCTACTCTCAGCTTGCAAGTTAAGTTTACTACAGGGGAGGTAACATCACAGCCATTTAACTCTTCGTGGCTTATCCTGCGCGTCCCATTCTTTTGATACGAATTCCGATATTTTTATGAAAAAATAAACATGATCCATATAGACGCGGGGATTTGCAACTACAGCATCTATCGCCTTGCTGTCAACTTGGAATCATGCTGACGTCTGTAAATAACAACGTCGCAAGCGACCTATATCTGTCTTCTCACCGGTCCCACTCCCTATTGTTTTCTGCTGAGCCAATTTACCTTGTGGTCGCAGCTCTTCTCGCCCCCGGGCCCAGATGGCACACAGATGTAAATCACCACATCCGCGGACATGCCAATATTATGGAGAAGGAAGCCAGCAAAGATGCGTCCATTTTCCTTGCGCCTCTGGAGAAGATTGTCCAGCTGTGGGATGGTCATGTGATTGAATTCCAGCGTGTCATATTCGTACCGGAGGTGGTTTCGGTAGTCGAAGGTGTCGGCAGGACGGCTGAAAATAAGAATACCATGATTGATCTCGTAAATAGCACGACTCTAGCAATGAACCACAGTGGTTGGCAAAAATCCCCGGTGAAGTTGTGGCCAAAGAGACCAGTCTAGATTCAATGCATGCATTTTTACGACAGGTGACATTTAATTGTGACATGTAGGAAAAATGTCGTTTTGTTTTTCAGAGTGAAAATTTGCATATATACTAAATACTCTTACTGGTATTAAAAGTAATCAGAAGAAGCGAACAATCCAAGTTGTCCACGTTGGTGGCTCAAGTATTAAATCAAGAAGCCTCTCATGTGTCTGTGAATCTATTCAAGCAACTAACCACAATGACCAATGTACCCATAGAACTTGGTGAATTTTGCCCCTTATAGTGATGAATGCACGGTTTATACGGGTGTATTTCGGAATGGTGTTGAAGAATGCATGTCATGTACTTTGATTAATTACCCCTGGGAAGATAAAATGACGTCTGATGGTGTGCCATACCTGTATCTGTGAATCATGTCCGCCACGGCCACATTCTCGTCACTGAAGGGTCTGAGTGGAGTACTCATCAGGTTGATAGCACAGTCGGCCTCGTTGTATGGCAGACCACGGAATCTCTGCAGTTCTTGCCAGATGGCCCAGAGTCTAGGACAAGAGTTAGTCACAGAAGGTCATGACACAGCACTAATACTGAGAGCAAACATGTAGGATATTGCACCTTGTTCAAAAGAATCCACGGATTTCTCTGATGGCGAGAATCCTTGGACTCCACTATGCAAGGCTAAATTCCATTTCTCCCATTCGCCTTTGAATGTAAACATGTCGACTGCCCTAACCAGAATGGTATCCATAANAAAAAAAAAAAAAAAAAATTAAATGTAACGCAGTGGTAAGTGCGTGTTCTAAAATAGGAATTGCGTAAATAAGAAAGTAGAACTTGTTCCATTTCGGGTCTATCAAATATCGAAATATTCCTGAGCGTTTTCCGCCAGCATAGCCAGTATAGCTTGCTGATTGGAAAAATGATGTTTAACCTCAAAATGATCTGTCCTCAGAAACATTTGGGAATTCCTCGCTGACTTCCATCCTGTAGCCTCTCGTGACTCAGGTCGTCGTTTTGTTGATACAAGTTGAAGCTGATTTCAGAATCCTTTCATAACCAAATTTTTAATATCCATTCTACATTTACTTTTGTTGAAAAAAAAAACCTTCCAGAGGGCTGGAAGATCAAACTACCTGATCAGAAGTCTTGCTTCTGAACTTAATGTTTCTTCAGATGTTGTGCTCAGCCTTGGACATATCATGTATGTACCTGGCAGTTTCAATCTTAGCAATGCATACTTAGACGGCATCAGGCAACTAGTCAGGAACTTGCGGAGGAACGATGGGATCACTTATCAGTGTAAGAATTACATTAACTCTGCATGTTGAACATTGCTAAGAGTACATAAAGCACCCGTGCACTAATGCAGTTCTTACAATAGTAGCAGATACCATTGTTAACGCGCAAGTTCTCGGTTATCTCCGAAGTCTCCGCAATTATATCTGTGTCCTATGAATTATACTTCGCTCTTACCAGTATCAAGGCTAAACGACAAAGTGAACTGAAATAAGCCCAAACCACAAAGTGTCATCTGGGCATGACGAGACAGATTACACATCAAACAATAATCTAACGAATACAACTCAATAAATCATTATTGTGTTAGGTGACTCTTACAGACAGCTCACACATGTACCTGTCATCTCACACACGTACCTGTCAGCTCACACACGTACCTGTCAGCTCACACACGTACCTGTCAGCTCACACGCGTACCTGTCAGCTCACACACGTACCTGTCAGCTCACACACGTACCTGTCAGCTCACACACGTACCTGTCAGCATTGGAGTGGTGCAGGAAGAACACGGGATCAAAGGCTGAGTAGTCGAGAGACGCCATGGAATATTCAGCACGGCCTCCGAGCCGCGAGTGCATGGCATTGTGCAGAATCTCAAACTGGATCTCAAAGTCACAGAAGTTATCCTGCTCGAAGGCGAACAAGGCCTCCTCGTAGAAGTGGTCATTGTCAAACAGCTCGGGCTGGGGGTCTCTGCTCGGGACAGGCAAGGGGCTGTCNGGGGGCGGCGGGGGAGGGAGGGAGAAATAAACAATTGTAGAGTGATGGTTTTACCACTAAATACAATCAATTCCGCTTTCTCGCAACTCCTCGAGGGGCATAAAAAAAAGATTGTAATTAAAAGAGGTTGCGATTATCCGGTGAAAATATGTATAAAAGAAATATGACAATCTGTTACCCGCAAAAATGTTTACTAGTAGCGGAAGTTGGATGAATGAAGTCAGCCGTAATGTGAGTAAAAAAAAAAGAAGTGAAAGTTAGTGTCAAGGACAGAGGTAACACATGTATTAATGCTTTCAAGAGCGGCATCATCAAATTGTAGAACTAGACATATATATATGAAATTCAAACACTCATTCACTGCAACCTTATCAACACAAACAAACAAACAAACAAACAAACAAACAAACAAACAAACAAACAAACAAACAAAATATTAACTCAAAGTTTCTCTTCATGGGTTTTCATCTCATGAACAATATGGTACTCTTATTCCACTTTGGCCTAATTCTAGCTCAGATTTTTATAGAAGGACAGTATCGATATGATCACATGCAGAAGATTATGGCATTTTTGTTTGAAATAATCATTAACTCCAGCAGTGATGTACGTTGGCACGTGGTTACCAAGTATGATAAAATGACTGAAAATCAAACTTTTAAACTTATTACCTGGTGGTGACAGCGTCCTCTCCTGCAATCATGCCGCTGAAGAAAGGATTGGGGTCAAACCGCTGCTCTCTGGAGTTTATGTAGGTCGCCTCGCTGATCAACGCCGGAAGCTTGTGGATCGGTTTGGTCCAGTCCCAGTATGGCACAGCCACGTTTGAGCCGCGACTGAGCAGAGCTTCCTCGACCTGCAATACAGATAAGATGAATCATCAGGTCACGCTGCAAAGATATTTAGAGTTGAGGTCAAGAGTGCTGATGAGCTTGTTAGTAACCACTTCTACACATTTGACAGAATGCAGAGTTTTTTGTGTGTCTAACTACTTTAAGTGCAGCTTGACGTTGAAAGGCAGGGAATATGGTCATGCCATAGACCTGGCTGGAACTTTGTGACATTTCTGGGTGATTTTGATTTGGTATCTCTGCTTAAAATACCAGCTGGCAGGGAATTTGGATACTCTTTAACACGACACGAAACTTGGGGTCACATTTTTATGCATTTGGTTACAAAATGAATTTTTATTTGACTCACCTGCTTAACGTACAATCTGTGCCAGGATGGGAATGTAGGCATGCCATGGACACAGCAGCCAACTTTGTGGCCATTGAGCTCACACTGGCCTGGTCTGCCATGGAAGGAAGCGATTTGTTCATAGGTGTGATCTTCTTTGATGGACAAGAAGGCCGCTCGCAGACTCTCAACCTCGCCCTCGCTTAGGGACTCGAGATCCCGGCGGACGTGGGAAGCTGTGGTCACTGCATCACGGTATTCTTGGCCATACAGCTCACCTGTCGTCCACAAAACACGCACTTTTAAGGCAGGTATTCTCAAAACACTTATCTCAGCTGAAACTCCAGCTGCTCTTTTCTAAAACTGTTGGAACCACCGGATAACGAGGTTTATATTTTGCTCTCTAAACCATTTATCAATCATGAACTTAAACCAGAATCCACTATATTATCATATCTAGAACATTACTAAAGCTACTACTTTCGTGTACAGAAAACTCGTGCCTGCAGTTAGTCCACATGAAAACAAACTGTAGATAATTAGCAGAATTCGTATGGGACCCAGAGACAATTAAGGTGCTGCATTTTACGTGGAGCTCACAAAATTGAACTTCACCTTTCATGGACAACGAAACACTGGACTAGGCGCCCAGAATTTAAGAACTGCTTGCATGTTTCAGAATAACGTAAGAGGTCTTTAGTTGCAAAACGACATGTACTGTTATGGCAGTGATACCGGCAGATAGTTTCACCTGGATGATTGCAAAAGACACAACGAGGATAGTAATGACAGTCTTGGGAAATTAAAAAAAAATGACTTTTACCAGCCGCGTGGCGAAATTTGTTTACAATACCATGCAATGCTATACATTTCATTCATACTCGTAATAGTAACATATAAATCACTGCTGATCGCCCTTGAGGCAGCGCCCTGCTCCCTCAACTCTAAAGCCGGGTACTCGTTAACACCAATTATTACGATATGCCTCCATCTCGGCCTCCTACTCCTCTCTCTCCCTCTCTCTTTCTCTCATTTCTTCTCTTCGCGTTACTGTTTAGAATCCAGCCCTGTGTAGTGTAGTGTCCACTTACTGGTTCCGAGCACCCGAAGTACAGTTGGCGTGGAGAAGACGTCAGTGCTGATGATGGTTCCATCGAGGGCGAAAACTTCATATCTGATGTAGTAACGGTCATTATAACGGAGGTGCAGGTCCTCCAACTGATGTGTGATGTCATACTTGTACAGACGGTCATAAGCCCAGTCCATCTCGTTAGGATCACCCAGAAGATAGAACTCACCGGCGAAGTTATTACAGTCACTTTCACTCCTGGACAACAGCAAGGAAAATAACGAGAGTAAAAAAATCTCTTTGCTGAAACTCTTGCTGCAGCAAAATCTGCATTTTGCTCTTTAGGGAATTCAGAAAAAAAAAATAGACACATTACGATTGGAAATGTCAGAAGAAAGCTAAGTATCTAGAGCCGTCTACAGTCCAGTCATATTTTGATAACGATCATGTAGCAATTTTCTATATTTGGTATGATCTAGCCTATCTATATTCTTCCATTAATACGCGTCTATTTTTTTACATGGCAACATATACATATGTATATGTGTGTGTGTGTGTGTGTGTGTGTGTGTGTGTGTGTGTGTCATTTGCAAAGTTTAGTAACGTTTTGTTCTTCACGGTAAACTCGTTCTGATAATAGTATTGAGATTCACGTGCAACCTGTAAATCTTAGGAATATGATGATTCTAGGAGGCATTAAATCTAGGTGTTTTACAGTATTGCTTCACTCCAAAATTATGTTGGATGCAGAGCTACACGTCAACAAAATATAAACCAGTTGAGTCTACTTATCAGCACAGCTCAGCGTCAGTGACAATCTTGTTTTCAAATCCTTACAGTGACAAATCCCCTTCCGCAGTCATGCTTATCAATATCTAATTAATTGTAACCATTTTCTGTATACAGCTTAGTTTCAGTCACGCAAGAAAAACAGTGCCTTCGTCTTACTTGCAGATGTAGAATTTGACCAACGCCGATTGGCCGATATTGTGGAGCATGAATCCAGCAAAGACCCGACTCTGAGCTTTGTTCTGTTCCAGCCTTCTGGCCAGTTGTGGAATGGTCAGGCCATTGAAATCCAGATGGTCGTAATCGTAGGAGAACATATTGCGGTAGTCGAATACCTGGTCAGGTGTGTGAATAATATTGGAACAAGCAATTATCAAATGATTAAACCACATCATATCATTTTAAATACTTCTGAATTTTCAACAAACCAAGGAACGAGCTAAAACTTAAGCACATCTAAACTCTGGACGTATTTTACATTACTCTATCAATTCAATACACATGTCCTGGATCAATTTCACTGAACGTCTCTAAGTTCTGTTGTCTGAATTAGAGGTGACGGGAGGAGAAAGAACACTGAAAAATATCTTGCTCAAGATCCTGAACAGGTAGACCATAAGTCTTTCAAAAGTGACAGTGATGAAAATGACGTTCTTGTCACTCTTTGTTATCGTAGCTTCAAATCCAGTAGAAAAGTTCTGTTGGATTATCAGCCTACTTAAAAAAAAACAAAAAAAAACCTACTAGGTAATGAGGAACTATGTAGAGATTCAAACATTGCTGGTGTGAATATTCATATTTCAGCATGATATATTCATGTTTCAATTTTCTTTTACATAGTTTCAAATGCATGGTTTCATCAATATGCAGTCCTTGAAAATATGTATACTCTGGATATCATAGATATAATAATGATAATGATGCTGGAGAAGAGAGGAAGGTAAAAATGATAATGATAATAATAATAACTCACCTGGAAAGGAACTGNAGCACATCTAAACTCTGGATGTATTTTACGTGACAGTATGAATTCAATACACATGTCCTGGATCAATTTCACTGAACCTCTCTAAGCTCTGTTGTGTGTGAGTATGTGCATGGGTGTGGGTGTGTGAGTGAGTATTTGTTCGTGTGTGTGTGTGTGTGTGTGTGTGTGTGTGTGTGTGTGTGTGTGTGTGTGTGTGTGTGTGTGTGTGAGAGAGAATTAGCGTGCGTGCTTGTATATATGTGTGTACGTTTATGTGTGTGGATATTGAATTACCTTGATGTTAACACATAATATTGTAGTTATTCAAATTGGCTGAAGGACTAATATTAAAATTGAACTTGAACTTGAACTTGAACTTGTTGTCTGAATTAGAGGTGAAGGGAGGAGAAAGACCACTGAAAAATATCTTGCTCAAGATCCTGAACAGGTAGACCATAAGTCTTTTAAAAGTGACAATGATGAAAATGACGTTCTGGTCACTCTTTGTTTTCGTAGCTTCAAATCCAGTAGAAAAGTTCTGTTGGATTATCAGCCTATTTAAAAACAACAACAACAACAAAAAAAAAACAGTACTAATTAATGAGGAACTATGTAGAGATTCAATCATTGCTGGTGTGAATATTCATATTTCAGTATGATATATTCATGTTTCAATTTTTTTTTTACATAGTTTCAAATGTATGGTTTCATCAATATGCAGTCCTTGAAAATGTGTATACTCTGGATATCATAGATATAATAATGATAATGATGCTGGAGAAGAGAGGAAGGTAAAAATGATAATGATAATAATAATAACTCACCTGGAAAGGAACTGAATGCTCACGGGTCACAGGGTCCGGATTGACATCAGAGGACAGCCCAAATGGTGATAGAGGTTGACGCAGCTGACCAATGGCGCAGTTGGCACTGTTGTATGGTTTACCGCGGTATTTTTGAAGAGCCTGTCAAAAGACATTCACAAAGAGTCGAATGGGTCACTGTTCCATATCGAGTTTCTCTGAGCAACCAACTTTCGGTTATTTGGCCAATGAAAAAACTTTCAAACCTTAATGAGCTCACATGGACACGCTCTCTGAGCTTTAGGTGATAGGAGCCATGTCAGGGAGACGGGGATAAAACAAGAACCAACCGGCCAGTTGGAACCCGCCGTCTCGCCAGCCAGCTAGCCAGTCAGCCAGCCAGCCAGCCAGCCAGCTAGCCAGCCAGCCAGCCAGCCAGCCAGCCAACTGGCCAACTGACCGACCGACTAACCAACCAACAAAAACAAAAAACAAACAAACAAATTTATTTAGGACCCTCTGTGTAGGTTTTGGTTTTGTTATTGTATGATGCACTACCACCACTGTGTGCTATTCCTATTATCCTTGACCCTAAACAACCTGAGAAAATTCATTTTCTTCTGACCGACTCACGTTTTCTTAGCTCCGGGATCTCTGTCAAATAATGCACGAATTTTGCCTTCAAAAACCTGAAGAGTAGTCTACCAAAGTACCCCAAAACTGCAATAAATTTTCTTTGTAACTTTTGGACCTAACCAGGTCATTGGAAACAAAAACATATTTTTCTGCAGAGCAACACTGCAGCGCCCTCTTGGGACATGTAAATTCTTACCGATCCTAAATTACTCCTGAATCACATATAATTATTACGTGCAGTGTGATTTATCTACACTGTTACAGCTTTGTCTTTCTCCTGTTTTCCGGGAAAACAATGTCTCCAACAGGATTATGTACTATAAAAGCTACGACAACACAACCCACATGAAAAGATAAAGAACGTTTATACTGTAGAGCTGTGAAAAAATGAACATGTCTTAATTTGTCGTACAAAACATTTTGTCTTAAGACAGTAGCTTCCTGTGTGACTTGAAATCCAAAGAGCCTCAAAGAGCAAAGTGTGAGCCTCACCTGCCACACAGCCCAGATCCTGTCAGTGTTAGAGTGATGGAGATAGAACAGAGGATCATAGGCGGTGTACATGAGGGAAGCCATGGAGTACTGCTCGTTGCCACCCACCAGGGCGTGGATGAAGTTGTGGGCGATCTCAAACTGAATCTCGAAGTCACAGAAGTTGTCCTGCTCCAAGGCTAGAAGAACCTGGTGAAATACACATCAACATAAATATATTTATTAGGTACCGACAGCTTACAGTCTTACCCGAGAACCCTGCAATGCAAGGTGTTGTTTGTTGAAAGCCCATTACAAATACTGAGTGGACAAATGAAAGCTGCGCACCATGAGGTACTGTCCCAACATTTCAGCACTTAATTGACACACAGGAACTCCCAGATGACAAGAGAAATGGCGTCCTCTTTTTTTTTAAAAGGAAAACATTTTATAAAACGTTAAAGACACTGTTCTCAGCCCTGGACCATGATACATCAGCAGTTCCAAATGAATCTCTAGAGAGTTTCAAACCAAAACGTTTCCATATACTTCCCAGGGACATTTCATATTATTTAGGGCGATTTTGTGACTACGAGTGAGTAGATAAGGATATTCTTGTGTAGAAATTCAAATTATATATTCCTAGACGACAGTCACAAAAATAAATAAAAATATCCTTCGGTCATTTCAGTAGCATGGGGTCTCTGCCCCACTTGACAACCTTAGATCTGTAGATTTGTGACAATTCGTCTAAGCTTAGTAGACACTGTAGCAATTAAAGAGGACTTAAAGTGTTTTGCGAAAGTTGTCGTAAGAGGAGGTTTTAGTGTTGAAAAAAAAAGAAAAAAAAAGGTGTTGGATTAAAGAGCCGGTTCACAATGAGGATTCTAAAGAAGATGGTATGTGTGTCAGATACCTGTCTGGCAATGTCCGTGTACTCGCCAAAGGCTGGTTGTTGGTATAAGCTGTCTCGCACTGACCGCACAGTGTCATGACCTACATCATCAATGTGAGCTCTGAAATGGCACAGGAAGTCAGATGATTCCAGACTTTGGTGACAATGTAGTAGAGAGAACTGAGAGCTTGCGCATAAACAGTGGGATCTTCTACCATTGTAAGATTTACAGTGACTCCGCATGTTGAATGCTAGTAAGGATGCGTACTGCAAAATGTAATTCTTACGATGGTAAGAGATCCCATCGGTTAATGTGCAAGCTCTCAATGTCTGGGTCACTTGAAACGATCAGTAAAAGTTCGGTCGTTACATAGCATCGTATTTAGTAAAATTTCCCAAGTTGAGGACACGAAATTCCAATAACTGAAGTGCACAATCATCTCCGCCCGTAGACAACTCCATGCAATCAGTTTCGGAGCCGTTTTGGAATATCACCAGTTTTAAGAAATAAGATATGCGATATTTGAAATGTTGATAATTTACTCAGTTTTTTAGAAATAAGGTATGCTATATAGAAGGCTGTTTTTAGAAAGCTGAAATATTTCTCCTAATATACTCGTTGCCTTTGATTTTCATGAACACATCATCTGGAATGATAAAAACTACAGTCTGATTTTACTCGTATATTTTGCAAGAATGTATTTAGAAGAAGCGCGGACAGAAGCACAACTACTGTGTGAGTGGAACATATTGAGGCATTGCCACAGACAAGGCACCAAGTTCTTCTTCTGCAAAGAGCGAAACAACAGGAGGTCCACGGAGGACTCCCCGCCTCCTTTTTCAAACTTTATCAGCATTTAAAACACCGAAAAGAGATCATCTTCTAAGAAAGAAAGATTACAGCCACTGGCGGCTGGTGACCTCTCAAACTACCCGCACAATCCCCCTCCCCCCTCCCCGACCCCAGCCACTTTCTTCCAATCACAACCATAT
>JAWQUT010000194.1:1082646-1108988 GCA_033807755.1 Ellobium chinense
ATATATGATCTACTACTCAAGCCCAGTTATAACTCAGCTCTATAATGTGCATAGCGTACAAGAACTGCAATGAATGAAGGACCATAAGGATCTATGGAGTTTTGCTTGGTCTCTGTAATTTTATACTCTGAGCTAATTTTGCCAGGCACTGCACGGTTTGCACTGAAATCAATGACACAAGTCACCACTGACTACGGTCAAAATAGCAATACGTACGAATGGAAAGGGTTCTCAACTTCTTGACCAGTACTGGGGTCTGTGTACGTCGCTGAGTTCACCAGGTCAGGTAAGTGAGTCATCTTATGAGTCCAGTCCCAGTAGGGGAGAGCACCGTCATAACCATGACGCCGGAGTGCGTTCTCTGCCTGAACTGTCCAAAGTCTGTGGAGAACAAACAGATATTATGAACGCACTAAAATCTTATCCTTTGTTTGGATAACATTACTAGAAGAATCTTTATTTGACTACTTTAGAGTCAAACTACTCTACTGCTACTGATAGTTCTATACAATACTCAATGGATAATCACGCTTGTTTCAATCGCAGTTTTTTTTTTTTCTGTGCTGGGGGAGAATTACGATTATGCAGACTTGACTGTTAAAACATTTTGTTATGTAGACAATGTTGCTCTTAAACACACATTGCGATGTTCTGGTTTGCAATTAAACGGAATAAACTGTACCAGTAATGTCACTGTTACGGTTTCTGCTAGGTCTGCCAGGTTAGACAGTTGACTGCCATAACAAGTTTAATAAGTATATTGTACATGCCCAGACCGTGCTTGTTGCGAACTCACCTGTGCCAGTGCGGGAAAATGGGCATACCGTGAGCACAGCAAGATTTCTTCACGTCGGCGTCTGGGGTCGGGCACCATTTTGGCGTGCCGTGATAGCGACCAAGATCCTGTTGGAAAGAAATACACACGGCTGAAAGATTTCCGTGCACGTGCAGAGACTAAAAGCAGATGCGATGATAGAAGAATGAGTGATTGAATGTTGATTTTGCAACATATGTGTCTTAAAGCCAGTCGGTTTCGACTTCAGCATGTTATTGTTATTATTATCATATGAGCATCGGATAAAAAATAATGATGTAACATTGTTCTGGCTTGAGTTAATAATATAATCCTTTGAAGTGGTAGCAGGTCAAGCCCTTTCCCATCTCTTTACATATTCAATAGTGATAAGTCAGAGAAAAACTTTTCGGTAAAGAACAGTTTCATAATAGAAAAGCAATCAATTGTACCTCACAAAAACTCAGATTTTCCACAATTATTTCACCAGTAGAATCAACATGTCTGTGATTTGCAAAAAATTAATCACCCCATATCCTGATCACCTACAGAGCTAATATTCTGGTTCCTTGTCTAGAGACATGAGTCTTATTTGAATTAGCTGTGAGACCTTTCTACCATGTTGACCCTAAGAAGACACTCTAGAATAAAGTGGCTGCTCACATACGCCAATGTAGATAATATGTATAGTAAGATCTCAGCTTAGACTCTCATGATGTCTATTGTAATCCATATACTCGTCACACATCCTGGTCCTGTATCTTTTGATCTTTACTCAACGTCTCGAAATTAAAAGCTACTGCAGTTCCTTGGAATTCAAATTTGTGAGATCCTATTGCGTATCAATATATTCTAATCCCAGTCAAAATAATCATTGTCTTTAGATCTCACCAGCTGAACGCCGCGAGTTAAAGGGAGAGCAACATTTTTTTCTCTATCACACGAGTGTGAAATAACCTTTGTTAAATCTGGAAAAGACTGCAAAGTCCCGCAATGAACGCTTCGGTCTACACCTCAGCTGGGATCAGTCCATTAAACAGAAACCCTGATGGGGATTCCCCATTTACCTGGAAGGCGCCAGGAGACTTATCTTCCTGCAAGTTGCTCAAGGCGTGTCTAAGAGCGAGGGCTTCCTCCTGGGTCAACTCATCCACGTTCTTACGGATATGAACATCCGCCTTGCTGGGGTCAGGAGCCGCTGTGAATGCAGTGGAACATATTATTGTGAAAAGGAGCTACTTCGCCGAGAGCCATCTTGCTTCCTTTGCTGGGCCCAAAACAGTAGGAAAGTATATAACAAGAAGGATTTCCCCATTTTCCGCTAAGAACAGAGACCGAAAACATAAACCTGAGACTCATTGAAGTCTCTTATCTCGCAGGTTATAGCTAGAGCTAATTTCTGAGCAAAAAAATAAGAAGATTATAGCAGGCACTTCCGACCCTTTGATTGTGCATTAACTATAGGATCTCTTGCCATCGTAAGAATTACATTGACTCTGCATGTTGCAGTTAATATATAGTATACTATATATATATATGTGTTAGCGGAACAAAACTTATTTTCCTACTCTTGTATGTCAGGCCCTGCCTAATTTTCAGCAAAAAGATCACTGAACATAGATCTAGTACTGTACACAATCTCAATCTGAGAATATACAAGCTTTGATATGAATGTAATCTGCGACACAGATCTACAAGATCTGTTATCTCTGAGATTAAGTCGATTTTGAGCAAGAAAACAATCTACACAATACTCGAATGTCTCAGGTTAACCTGGGTTAGCCCCACTCTACTCTCAGCTGTCAGTCCTACCTTGCTTGGGCTCGAAGATGACATGAAGTTCTCCAAACTGACTACTGTCAATAGCTGTGCCATCAAAGTCGTGCATTTCAATGTCGATTTCAAACTCATCAGACCACTGAAGTCCCAGAGCGCTCAAAGCAGCGGTGATGTCATGTCTAAAGTTTGATAACAAAAAACAATAGAAAATAAAAAACTTGAACGCAAAACAGTTTGACCAGCTATAGAGTTGTTTATAAATGCATGTATAATCAACTCCGCAAATTAAAATCTGTTGACTCACAATAATTATAATAGAACGTCCACTGAATTTCATATTTAGAAAAAAAAAATAGTCAAAAGAGTCGCTGGATAGTCGCAGCTTCTTTTAATTGCAACTTTATTCCTTGCTCAAAGAAATTGTAATAAAGCAATACGTTAGTACTTGGTGCATTCAAAAAATATCTTTAGAACATTATTTCATTTTCAATAAAAAGCTTGTCTTCTCTTCTAATATTTCTGTGGTGACTTTGTAATCAATGTATATTATTTTGAATCCACGTTTTTACATTTATCAAAAGCAACAAAATGATATGAGGGAATTAACATTAATTGCTTCTATTTTCTTTGGGGAGATGGTTGAGATCTGACACTGAGACATTTTGATTTGGAAGGGGGAGGGGGGGGGAGGGGGTCACTATGTGTCCTCCACAAACAAACAGATTTAGAACATTATTAATTCCTTCGCTTGCTTTTGGAGTCTGGTGAGGATGGTATTCTATTACACACTGAGCTTGTGAAAATTAAACTGCAAAATATCTAGAGCCATGCTACATAAACTCAAACAATACTCAAAAACCATGACTTTAGATAAAAATTCGTAGGAAGATCTAGTAATCCAGCCAACTGGTAAATGACTACGTTTTTTTTTCTAGAAAGACTATCATGAAAAAAGAGTGGATTTTATATGGATAAAAATGTCAGTCTAATGTACATAATAATATGTTATGGGAAATTTATTTCAAGGCACGCATGAAATTTATTTTACTAAGTATTGTCACTGTGCTATGAAAATGGCCGAAGTCAGCGTTAAGCACTTTTTAAAATAAAGAGTAGATCTACCATGTTGTTTATGAGACCAAGGTCCATGGTGACATGTTCCAAACTTAAACTGCGAGAATATTTTCCTTCCAAACTTACAGTTGCACAGATACACGCTGACTCCATTTCACTTTGCCATAAGAAAGTTTCTCCACCTCCTCCTCTCTCCCAAGTATGAATGACTTATGCCATTTTCAATGCACAGTGAGGAAATGTCACAGCACATTCCGCTCAGGGCTAGCCGCTACAGTACCTGTATAATCGATCGTATCTCCATGGGATCTCAGAGGGTCCTCCCAGAAGAGAGAAGCGACCAGCCTTATACGCGTCTTTACTAGGGGCTTTCACGAAAATGTTAGCGATAGCTGAAATATAGATTGGCATTTTGGGTAAAACGATCTTTTATTGCAGCACCTTGCTTGTCCATTCTCTTTTTCTCACTATCTCCCGCCGTCTCCTTCCATCCTGTCTAGCCATCCTCGTCTCTCAGGAAGATGTATTAGGGTTAGTGTTTAAGAAAGGGTTTGGGGAAAGCAAGCAATCTTGGACAATATCTTACACCCTCCTCTCTCTTCCCATTTCTCATCTCAGGAAGCTATAGTTCTAGTTAGTGTGAGATGGCTGGCTTAATCAAGACATGAGAGACTGACAAGGAATTCCACATTCCATGTGAATAAATTATGTCATTCCATCTGTTTTTAGAAAGTACGTCACCAAAACGCACATCCACATTGTCAAGAGAGATTACCCAAGCCCACGGCATTTCTATTGAGTATATACGCACCAACACGCAATAGGTTGTAACAACTCACCAAGGTGAAGGATATTAATAGTCATTGGGAATATTCAATGTTCATATATTCATGAAAGAGCTACTGCTCACACTGTTTACTCAGAGTCACCCGTAAAGACCGAAGCACTCACTGCTCGGCGGAAACTTGTAATGAGTGCATCGGTCTAAACCTCGGATGCGATCAGTCATCAAACAAAAACACTGGCGAGGATTCCGCATTTCCCAAACCCGTAAACGGGCCAGAGTCTTACCAGATTTCTTGATGCCCCACAGGGAGATGCCAGCGAACACTCGGTCCCTTGCCTTCAAGTTGGCATTGATAAAGTCGTCCAGCTCCGGAATACTCATACCACCAAACTCAAGATCGTCATAGGTGTAGCCCAACTCGTCCTCAAAATCGTAGATGTGGGTGGGTGTGGAGTGATCGTGAGTTTTCTCGTTGTTATTGAAAGGAGACTCGAAGGCGAAGGGCTTGAGTGGCTTGTAGGCGAAGGACTGGGCACAATGCGCTTTGTAAGGCTTGCGTCTGGAGGAACGAGAGATTGAGAGATGAATGAAGAATGACAAATGAAGAACAATGTGGAGATATTTGATTGAAGACACCGCACGTGGCAAAATAATTAATGCTTGATGGTGAAAAAGAATGAATGAAAGAAAGAATAAATGATTGATATTTTTTTAATGATTGAAAGACAGAAAAAGTACGGAATATAGATAGATAGATAGTAAGAATGAAGTGCATCACCAGTATTTCGTACACTACCAATAATCATCCAGTCGTCTCTCGCTTAATCGAACTTTTTGCCTCTGCCCCAACATTTTTTACAGACAAAACTATTGCAACTTTCTCCATGCTCCAGTGGAGTCACAATGGACTGCAGGGGACTGCACTGATACTGTTGTTGTCCATTCTTCTACTCATTTTATCTCTTCTCCTTTCTTGCATTTCGTTATCTACTATCACAACGACTTCTCCAGCTAGCCGTATCAAAGAACCGAAGTGGTGTCTTCTTTTGTAGATATCCTCCTCACCCTTCTACTATCTCTTCCTTCAACATTTTGCTACTCAGTTCTCTCAAGTGAATTCTTTCCACATCGTTGGATTTTTTTTATCCACCATAAACATTTTTTTGGTTGTTATTGCTACGCGTTTACCACTGTTGCTGACGAAAGTATATCTGCCTAATCATTTGCCTATCGTACTATCATTTTTGTAAAACGTACTGACTGTTTGTGATTCTACATTAAAAAAAAAAGAATGAAAACAATAGTCTGGACTACAGCGATAGAGATTAAAGTATATAAGACATAGTCTAGTATGGGCTTGTTAGGTTTGACCAGTGGCATGTGCGAGCTGAGGACCGTTTTTTGTCTCGTAGGAGTCACTGCGATGGAAGAATGGAATAAAGTGCATTAGGCACTACAACAATTTTGTTTTTTGTTCAACCCTGTCCGGAAACAGAATGTGGTGTCCGCACCTGTGTTGTTGCAGAGCTGTCCAGATGGCCCAGATTCTGTCCACGTTGCTGTGGTGGAGGTAGAAAATGGGGTCAAAGGCGCTGTAGGACAGAGACGACATGCTGTGTGGTGCGCTGCCTCCGACCAGACCGTGAATGAGGTTGTGAGCAATCTCGAATTGAATCTGCAAGAAATACAACATTGGTTTGTTTTGTTTGTTTATGTCAAGTTTTAATGTTCCTTTACAGCACAGTTATGACCTTATCAGAAACGAAGTATTAAAAACTTGCATGTTATGAAAAGATCAGCTAAGCTATTTCAGAACAGTACAGCTGATTGTCGACGAGGAAACATATTGTCGCATGGACATCTCGGTGTACAAGTGTTCTGTACTAACTTAACATAATTTTGGTACATCTCAACATGTACATGGTTCAGGGCGAATGGCAAGGTTAGGGTTTTTTAGAGCCATATTAAGAAAAAGAGAAGATCTTTAGATTTTCTTCAAGAACTCTCTGGACGGTGGTTTCTCTTTCCCAGCCCGGCTTCCAACGTTAAGGACTTTGGCTCCTATTGTCTTGTCTCTTTTTTTTTCTTTTTTGGGTTCCATAATCGCCCTGTGCTATTCTACAGTGAGTCTGGCATTTTTTTCCCATGAAGGTTAAAGTACTTTCATTGCCCTATTTTTTTTAAAGGGAAGAAAAGAAAGGTGGAAAGGAGGTAATGGAAGGGTGTCAACGCCCATAAATTTTCACAAATCTCTTTCAAAGACGGACACCTTCGTCTCTAATTTGTTATTAGCCTTGTCTTGACCGCGTGCAAATACACAGGCCTAACACAATATTTCTTCATTTAGGAGGCGCAAACTGTATCTGAAGTTTTAAAATTGGATGTCTTATCTAGATCACAGATCTTTTCACATCTTTATAACACCCTCAAATTGACTGGCATGGTCCACCAGATAGGATTGTTACATAATATAAGAGGATTAGTAGGCGTATACACAATCAGTGATTTTGGCCTATTAATAGATGCCAAAAATCTTCAACCAAATTTCAGCAGGCGAAACTAATAAGTGAACCACTGCCTGGGAATTTCTAGAGTTACGTCCCATACCCCGCTGAACAACTGACGAGCAAAGCGAGCAGGTTTTTTTTTTTTAGCCTCATCACGAACATAATTTCGCTCGTTTGTTTCCGGCAAGCGTGACCTAGTTATCTGATTGAATTTCTTCGGTTCGGGTGGTCTCGTTTCTGTTTGTACGTAAACAGCAGCACGCAGGTTAGCACGTGAATACCTCACAGGAAGGAGGTTTGTTTGGTCTACGTGGCTCACCAACCTGGAGTTTTCAGGACCGTGGATTAATATGGACAGGTCACCCCGCGCTGTATGCACTCCTTACCTTACCGCTGATCCACACAAGAATTTACTGGAAGAATTCCAGAATTATGCCAAGAGGACACAGAAACCTTACTCTATAGCGACGTACCTCAAAGTCACAGAAGTCATCTTGCTCTAGCGCCAAGAGGAAAGCGTCAAAAAGTTCCGTGTGATCTCCATAGGACGGGTTCTGAGTCAGAGTTGAGTCGATATCCCGCTCAGTGTGCACGTTGCTGCCCAGGAAGGCGATTTCAACGTCATGGAACGGGTTGTGGTTCTCGGCATTCCTGGATTAAAAAAAAAACAACAACAAACAAATGGTAGCTTGATGTAAGCGGACCAAGACCAGACTATTCAGTGAAAACCAATGCCTGGGGAATTGCTGGAGTGGCGTCCCTTGCTGTGCTGAGCAAGAGATGAAGAAGGAAACTAGTAAGCTTATAAACTTCAAAACCCATAGCCCCAGAGAGGACGACGTCTTTGTTGTGCGCAATCGTTTGAAGTAATAGCAAACTGACGATTGAAGAGAGTCAGCATTTTTTCTCACCTCGCCAAGAACTGCACCTTGTTCGGCCTAAGTGAGGTCGCCGATCTGGAGTTATCAGTCACGTGGAGAGGTCCCCCCTCCCTCCCTTCTCCCTTTCCCTCCCCCTTCACTTTTAATCCCCCTACCTTTCCACCGATCTACTCTGAGAACGTGGCGTAGAAATTCCATTGTTACTGTGTGATTTGTCACTATCGTATATCGCCTTCTCAGTTCACTGAGGTCTTATTTCAATTTGGTATAACACTGGGACTCTCCCAGATCTCAAACAACCTTTTCAGTAACGTGAATGGGCATAACATCTCCTAGTTTAAAAATGGTGCTCATAGAGGGAGACATAATCCTCTCCATGAGGATGTACTGCAGAAATTCTGGTGTACGACTCACCACCAAAAGTGCGTTGGAGTTTCTATAGAAACCAATATGTCACAGTACTGAATGGTTGAATGGTGCCCTGTTCTTCATTAAGGTGGTGAGAAAGAACCGTGTCCCTTCATGAACTCCCTAACTGTCATTAGAATCGGTGGAAACCTCTGATCAGAATGATGCCAACATTTGCGTACGGCACAAAATTGTGAAGTGTGACTTTAGTGAAAACAAGGTGGACATGTTTGACACATACGTGTATGGATTTAAGTAGGTCTCCTCAGCGGCCAAGGCCGGTACGTGCGTGTTCCTCTTGGTCCAGTCCCAGTAAGGCACACCAATATGTGCCCCGCGACGGGACAGGGCATCCTCAACCTGAAGAAACGAGAGACCCAGAAGTTAAGTGATCTGATATAACGAGACGGAAAAGCGAAGCAGATCTCGTGCATGTAGGTCAAGCATTTTAAATGTCCTAATCAGCATTTTGGTTATCTTCTTCCCGTTTCACTCAGTTCTTCCTCCTTCTTAACCCCCTCCCTCTCTCCTGAACTCTTACCCCCCTAGTTTCATCCCTCCGACTGTCCATCTTCAACTACGTAAGCTTTATACAGAAGTAGTAAATGCGATTAAATGCAAGTTCTCTACGAGAATTTGGCTTGGCTAAGAAATGATGTGAAGCTCATTTTGGCCTAAAGTAAAATTTTGATAAACTTTTTGCGGTTCTGGAGTACACCATCATCCACTTCAGGGTTGTCAGACTTTTTTTATTTTCTCAAGTGGGAGCCAGATCGCATATGAAAAAGAGCCAAAAAAAAAAAGTTAAAAAACCCATATCTGAAAAGATCCTACTTAAGGCAAAAAAGTTGACTACGAACTGTTTGGATATCAGATATACATGGGTGTCAGGATTTCCATAAAATGTCTTCCTATATTAAAACAACATAGTAAGGAATGATCTGAATGGAAACAGATGTCGTTCTTTGACTCGTGTTTATCGGCCAGTCTTGACACAAGTCTGATCACTTGAAATACCAAACAGTTTGAGAGAAGTGTAGGTACTTTTTGTAAAAAAAAAAATTAGTCAATTTTGACCTAAGTCCATGGAAAAAAACAAGAGCAAGTCAGTTATTTCGGAGCCAAGGGCTTTTAGAAGGAGTCACAATTCTGGTATTTGGCTCCAGAAGAGCCAAGTCTGACAACCTTGTTTCACTTACCTGTACAACCATCAGTCTGTGCCAGTGAGGGAAGTTGGGCATTCCGTGGTTACAGCAGGCGAATCTGTTGGGGGCGGTCGGGTAGGGACACTTGCCTGGGTCACCATGAAACTCAGCGATGGCTTGATAACCGTCAGTACTATGGTCGTTCTGGGCAGGAAGAAATACACATCATCCCAACATTTGTTTACAGGATGGTGTTAGATGATAGATGCTTCTTGGATGACCAGGGAAAGCGAACAAGAGATAGATCAGACCCTTGCTTGCTCCGCTCTACCCGCCGAGAGTCTTACAGAGATTTTAGAGGGGGTGGGACGTGAAGTTGGAGTGGGTGGTCCATAATTTCGAATTTATGAAGAGTTTGAATTCTTCAATAGATGTTGATACATAAAGGACAGACGTGAAGAAAAAAACGCAATGGAACTGTACTGAAATTCCTGATTGTGTGTGAGTGTGTGCATTTGTATCAAGCATGGTAGTATGTTTTGCTTCCAACTGTTCCAGTTAAAATAGAAGTTCAGCACTGAATTCATTGGCGTGAGTCTACGGGTTTCTGTATACAAGGTCTTCGGCAAAAACCAGGGACAAAATCTGATAGGTAAAGGTCGTAACCTTGATGACGTCAAGTGACCCTAATGTTTAAAGATGGTGGCATGGTCACGGTTAACATGGTCTGGTGTGCTAACAGCAGGCTGTGATCTCCATAGCTGGCAATGGAGTTTAGTATGAGTCTTCGCGGTCCAGAACAGATCATATCAGCGGTACAGAATCAGGCTTTTTGCGTTTCTACAGTATTCGAAGGCGAGTAATTTGTCCGTAGCCCCCCATCCCCCTCCTCCTCCCTTTCCTCCGCTCCCAAATAGTCACTTAATTTGTTTGCTTGTACAGTGATGGTCTCCCTTAGATTCTTTTCTAAAATTTACTCCACTAATTTCATGACTGTTTCTCAGATCAGATACTGCATTCTGAAGACCTAGAGGTTTGTTACATTATAAGATATACCTGGAATCTCTGCAGGGCCTCTCTCAGCTCAAAGGCTTCCTCTCTGGTCAGCCGGTCAACATCTTTACGGACATGAAGATCTTTGCTGTCCTTGTGGACAATAGGGGCTAAAAGATGAGATGATGTTGATATTATTAGATTGAAATTTATTGCATCAAAATGAAAATGCACGTAAAAACTCAGACAAAATAAATAATTACTGCTAAACTTCAAAAATGCTTCTTTCGGTTAAATCAGATGTGTTTTATCTTGTACAATACATTAGCTTCATTCAAGCTTACTGTGTTTGATAGACAGGAATATTTTGAATACAGTCATGTAAATAAGGAACATTTGAATGCGGCTACACGTTATACTTTGATCAAAGTGACGGTTCAAAATCATTCATTAAAAGCAGAAAGAAATGCTTTCTAGGTATAATGAAGTCAATCAGTGCTTTCCTTATCAACTGTTTGCACAACATCAAGCATTAACTTTCTCCAAAATATTTCCAAAATAAGAAAAGACGCTAACACACGGTCCACCACGTGCACTATGACCAAACTCAAAACTGCCTCTGGCCACCCTTTTATGTTTTGGAATAAAAGAAACAGAAGTGGCGCTGTGATGCGGTGTAGCCATAATATCCTTCACTGGCAATGGGGAGGCAGCGTGGTAGCCACTGCTTGTAAGTAGTTTTATCAAATAAAGACGGTAATGTCTGAGTAAGTGAAGTGTGACAAGACAACTGAAGTCTGGGGACCGGGCTCTTTATGTTTTGATGTCTTCTGGAAGGTATTTTACTTCCATTTCCCCCCTTGACTCAAATGCGAATGAATACCTGGCTTTCGAGCACGGGGATCACGGCGCTGCTTTGTGAGGACTAACAATGACTTTGTTATCAAGTTTGGTTTGTAATAACGTAGTAATATTACATGTATGCGCTATTATAGCATTGTGTTTCATTGTAAAAGAATCCCCTTCAGGCAAATACAGTTAGATTTTATCTTCATCTTATCTTATCCGGAAGTAATCTCTATTGTACTTTGTGTGTACGTACGGTCATATTTGCCGGCCGCAGGTCTGAAGGAAACATAGGGTCGTGGCAGGAGATTGGAAGGCAGTTTGGTGCCGTTGATGCTGTAGAGTTCAGCCTCCACACGGTAGTGGTCTGTCAGATGCAGGTCCAGCTCCAGCACCTTCTTGGTGATGTCGAAGTAGTATGGCCTGTGGAAAGCCCAGGGCATCTCCAGAGAGCCGCCCAAAATGAAGAAGTCTCCAGCCAGCACACAGTGAGTCCGGGTACGCTTGTCTTGTTTGGGTAAACACACCTGGCAGGAGGTACAGAAGTGCAGATCAGCTAGCAGAGTTGCAACCTATTGCTTAACGCCACCACAGAATTCAGATATTTGTTGTTCTTACACTTTATATAAATTGCATAACATATGAAGGAGTCTGTGTCAGGGGCGAAGCGTCCATGTAATCAAATAATCACTGATTACCAGCCGAAAATGCCGTTGGTCGACCTTGGCCTTCGCGGCAAATTAACAAGAACACCGCAGAATCCTACTTATTTGCTCTCTGTCAGGCCCATTTTTACTTTGACCCACGTTCAGAACCTGATACCCCTCAAATTTTCTCTGATCTATTCACTGTTTAAAGGGATAAAAAAGAACCTGGACACCCCTAAAGCTAAATGTAGAGTGGCCTCACAAAAAAAACCTCAATGAAAGCAAGAAGATTTTACCGGCTGGTCAAGAATTGCTGATAATCAAGGTCTCCGCTTGATTTGTGGTTCTTTCACCTATTGCGGTTTAATGTGATGCGGAACAAAAATAACATATTGGTGAAACAAGACACTGTTCTATAGCATTTAGTGAAATTCATTATCATCAAGGGCCTCTTTATTCGACAACAATGTACACTGTTGCTGATAAGTGACATGCCTTCAGTCACAAGTTTATGGCCACTATTTTTCGCTCAGTTTAAAAATGAATCCAGATTTACAGAAAGCCACATGAACAGTCACGCCACACGCATACCTCCATTCACAAGCCCAGTGCTGATGTTGCCAGTGAAATAGGTTGCCTGTTTTATAGTGCAATGTAGCTGGTTCCCAAAATCTTTGGTTGGGGAAAGCACGTTGGGGTAGATTTATTTTTTTTATAAAGGGCGGTTTCTGGCTTTATGAAACTTACAAACAAACTTACATATATATTATTAAATAAACATAAATGCATCTTGGGATATAACATGAATGACAGAACGGCTTGGAAAAGTAATTCAGTTGCCCCCTAGTCTCAAAACAGGCAAGTCTTGACGAAGGCATCACCCACATAGGCCTACCCATTTGCAAAAAAAGTGGGCTCGCCTTCATGGTGTAGACTGGGCCTGAAAATTACGTTTTCAATAAAATTAGTTTCTTGTTTTAGTCCTGGATATTTGGCTAGAGGTGGAAACGAGGGATGGGGAGGGAGTCGATGAGCATAGAGCGGTTTGTCCAAAGATGGTAGCCAGTCTGCTACCCAAGCAACCAAAGGTCATTCTTTTTAAAGCTTGACAGACTCAGTCTCTTACGGTCTGGATGGGTTCTTCCTGCAAGGTCGTATTCCCAATGTTTAGTTTATTAGCGTAGGGTCTAGGCCTGCTAGGCATAGCCTAACTGGACCTAAATTCTACAAGTTTGGAGCCCTTACATCTTGGTGAGTGATAATATACATGTATTTTTGTGCGACCGTGGCTCTGTAACTAATCTGTACTTTTTTTTTTAGCCTTTTCAACCAACATGTTTCTAACTACTCAAACTTTGTTTTGTAGATTTTCAGGAATTGTGATGATGCTTACGGATCTTTTAAGTCCATACCCTGTGTTACAGTATCATACTGTGAACATCGAATGTGACTCTACGAACGGATATTATTGCACTTTCGACTAATACCGCATGCGTGACTATAAGTGACCATCATGTTTAACTATATTACCCTGTTGAGAAAGTCAACCTCCGCCCCTGGTCTGTGTGACAAGTAATGAATACTGGACAATTCCACTTCACTGCTACGTGAGTTGCACTAATTTCTCAAAATCTTTGACTAATTGGCAATTACGTTTGGTTGTATCTAACAGGAGTTCAATTACTGCTGAAAGGTGAACCAAAACTGGTCGATGTAAAGTAAGAGCTTTTCAGAAATGAACGTAACTGGTGTGGCAGTCCGGTGGAATTGCCTTATTCTAAAATCTGATGAGAACTTTCCTAGGCAGACCACAGGTTTGTAGAATGTTTCTCCTAGTGTGAATGTAGACAAATGTTTCTTTTTCTTGTGCCCCAAGCCTACGCCCAACTTCTTCCCAACCGTTCTTGTTTCTTGTGAGTCAATATCTCCATTGAAACCATTCCTCTACAGCGCAAGACGACTCAGCAAAATATGCCCCTCTCCCACCACCAAACCCCGCCTGCATAAGATGACCACCCGGATAAAGCGACCACTTTTACATTGAAGGCATAGTGACAGCCATTTTATACCCAGATTCTACTGTCATTGGTCCTGTTGTTTCATTGTTCATTGTTCATTGTTCAGGGTTTGCAACATCACTGCACTCCGGGCAACCCCATAGGTGCTCCGTTCCCCGATCCAGGATCCAGCGAAGAGTCCATCTACTGATAGTTCCCACAGTTATTTGATTGCGGGCCTTTCGCTCCCTTCCAGACAGTTTGCATTGTCTGCCTTCCCCTTTCTTTATTCCCACCGCTATCATCCGTTGCAGGTGGTGGTAATCTTCCCATTCCCTCTCATCATCCTCCGTCAACTTCCTCATCAGATGATGAAAGATCCTGTTGTTTACTCACCTGGACTCTGACGTTGGCGGATGATCCGATGCCGTGGAGACGGAAGGTGGCGAAAGCGCGGTCATGGGATTGCTTCTCTCTCAGAAGAGCCTCCAGCCCTTGCAGGTCGTGGCCGTTCAAGGTAAGATTTTCATATCTGCGGACAGAGAAAATGATGGCATTCCTGTTCACTTGTTCACTTATTTGTTTACGTGTTCGCAGAAACTACATCACTGCGCTCTGAACAACTCCAATATCTACTCCTTTCCCGGAATCAAAACGGAAACTGGAACCAACGACAATACTAACTTCATGTCGTGTCGCGTCGCGTCGTGTCGTGTCGTGCCGTGTTATGTCTGTCGTATAATGTCGTGTCGGGTACTGTCGTGTTCCATTCAGATCAGTACTTTTCTAATGGCTGGTGTGGTTTATCTGTACTAACTAACTACTGCCCTGGCGCTGACTTAAGAAAGGCTAACATTTCACACACAATGGAGATGATGTAATGAAATGATACAAAAACATGTTCGACAGACTTCTCAGTTCCAGGTTCCAAGACTACTACAGCAGGCTATTGAGTTGTACATTGGTTCTCTGTAGGGGAGAAACACTGCAATGGCGGGGAGGAATTCCATATGTGTGCCAGAAAGATTTCCTCAAGCAACACACCGAACCAACAACATACCCTAACCCTAACCATAACCCTAACCCAGTGTCAGGGTTAGGGTTAGGGTTAGAGCAGGATTAGGGTTAGGGTTAGGGTATGTTGTTGGTTTGATGTGTTCCATGCGGAAATCTTTCTGGCACACATATGGAATTCCTCCCCAGTGGCGCTGAGGATGACGGATTAGTCTTTATTCCTGAGTCTACTTGACTGCAGAGAAACTATTTAGTTTTTATTGCTGAGTCTACTTGACTGCAGAGAAACTATTTAGTCTTTATTGCTTAGTCTACTTGACTGCAGAGAAACTATTTAGTCTTTATTGCTGAGTCTACTTGACTGCAGAGAAACTATCGTGAATATGGCAGTATTATGTTAACATTTTCCGACAAAACTGAAACAACCTTTCTACCAGTTAAACTCATCAGTGGTCTCCGCATGGCCAAACTAGGCCAGCGCACTAGGTCACTTTGTACTTTATTTCGCAGCTCTGTTGTCCAATCAGGTTTCTGACACCTACTAGAGAGGCAAATCACTCATTGTGTACAACCCAATTAATCCGCCAATATATAAAATCCCCCTTTTTGTGGGGCCCTGCCAGCCAGTGTGAGAGTGTAGAAATGTGTAAAATGACCTGTGATCTAAATAAAGCATCCAATTTTGAAGTTTCAGGTACAGTTTGAGCCTTCTAGATAAAAAAATATAAAGTGTGTAGGCCTATGTATTCGCACGCGGTCAGAACCAACCAAATGAAAAATTGGGGACCAAATCAGAATTCGAGGTGACCTTTTTCGAAAGACATTTGTGAAAAATTTTGGGCGTTGACACCACCCCCCCTTTTTTTTATCTTCCTGTTAAAAGATCGGGCAAAAGAAGCACTTTAACCTCCATGGAAGAAATTTTCCGAAATTACAGTGGTATATTAGAATAACACAAAATTAAGGTGAAAAAACAATGGGTGTCAAAGACCATCACAAGACTTGTTTATCAAGAACGACAACTATGAACATGGTTGAGGTCTTGATTGTTTCAGGTCTCACTCTAAAGGCATGGCAAAAATGAGAATGTTTGTCCTGGGTCGCTGACTGGAAAAGGTGAATTATTCGAATAATAAGCTCAAGATTTCAGATGACGTTTAAACGGTGGAGACAGCTGGAATCGCACACACAGAAGTGACCATGGAGAGGACATCGTGGGCTGAGAATTAACTGGTTCTATGTCCACTTTTTGGTGAACTGAGAAAATTTAGGTCAAAGTTTTGATTTTCTCTTCAAAACAGCACAAAGTTCTATAGGAGATCGCCTTTTTATTCATTCATATTATTACGTACAGATTCAAATTTCTCGGACATGGAACTTTGCGACTCAAGGTTTCTTGTTCAATTTCTACCTTTAAAAAATGCAAAACTGGACATAGAACCAGTTAATTCTCAACCCACGACATGGGTCTTACTTGTAGCCGTAGAGTGCGGCATCCCGGGTCTCGGTAACAGTGGAGTGGAGCCTGGTGATGGCGAAAGGGTTGGTGCTTCGGTCGAATGGCTCCAGGTGGGTCCTCAGTATCCCGGCATCGCAAATCTCGTGCTTGCCAAAACTTTCTGGTAACAAAATAAAACCATTCTGGATTAGTTAACTCAACAATGTTCTCCTTCGTTTAAGGAGTATGTAAACAGTGTGACAGCACAACACAGCTCGCTTCCTAGTAGAAAGGTTAGGAAAGCAGGAGGTGTGATAAATGTGGATAATATACAAGTGTTATCGAACTTTCGCAGATTGTAATAATGTGAATAACAGTTAGCCGATACCTACAAGAACTAAACACATTCGATTTATTTAGTTGCATATTTCCACATGAATAAATATGCAGCACTCTATACATTAGAGATTTTCAGGTGTTCGCCCGCTCCCATCCTCACTAACGACTTCGATAAAAACTACCACCCTTGTCAGGGACGCTGCTGTGATAAAAAAAAACAACAACGAAAAAGTGCTAAAAGGAATACGCTTTTGCTAAAAGATGAAATGACGTTTTTTTTTCCACTGCCACCAGTATGAGTGGGAAACAACGATGTCTCAGTGGGAAGACTTGGCTTGGCTTCGGCGGACTCGTAAGATCAACCAAGAGATCAGACTACAGAGCAAAGTCACTAAGAAAGTTGCTGCGTTTTTATGAAATCCACATTTCCCACGTGGCTTTCCACTTCATAAGTCTGCTAAAAACAGCTTGCTTTCGGAAGAAGAGAAAGAAAAAGAGAGAAAGTGATAGATAAAAAGAGACAGAAAGATATATATATATATATATATATATATATATAGAGAGAGAGAGAGAGAGAGAGAGAGAGAAAGGGAGAGAGAGAGCGTCTGAGTAATGGAGTTTACTGAAGGGCCGGACGGACGGACGGACGGACGGACGGACGGATGGATGGATGGATGGGATGGATGGATGGATGGATGGATGGATGGATGGATGCATTGTTCATAAATTACATATTTCACTGTTTTAGTGAGCTAAGTACCCAATGAATGATGAATTTTCTGATAGATTTCATAGATCCTGTCAACGTTGGAGTGGTGCAGGAAGAAGATGGGGTCATAGGAGGTGTAGTCGAGGTGTGAGAGTGAGTACTTGTTCCGGCCACCGACCAAATAATGGATGGTGTTGTGAGCGACTTCAAACTGAGCTTCAAACTGGCAGAAACTGTCGTACTCGAGTGAATCCAGCACCATCTCAAACAAGTTGGTGTGTTCACCTGGCGCCACCTGAGACAGAGGTGATAACACATTTGTAGGGACGATTATTTCACGAATCATGGCATATTAATGAAATATATTATAATATTACAATTATTATTTCAAAGTCAATACATTTAGCATGCAAAATTGCTCACTAAAGTGCCAACCAGTGCTTTCCTCCCTTTGTTTGGGTGATATCAGGAAAGGAACTATTTCAAAATATACTCGTTATTTCACCACCAGATTTCACACGTGCATCTATGACACATTACTCCCTATTCTACTGCACAGGGATTTTGAGTTGTATGTATGAAGAGTAAGCATTGAGGACTGTTTCTCAAAGTCATAGAATAAGAATAAAATTTCGAAAAATGAAAATTTTCGGTATGATATGGTTGAAATTAAATATGATTCCAGCCAGCATTTACACAAAACTGATGAAAAGTATATTATACTGAATTTTTTTTTTTTTAAATTGTCGGCGTTTCTGTCCAAACAATTCTTCAGGACTGACAAATCAAATAAGAGACATACATAGAAAAACAGGTGTACGGGATTCCCAAGGCCGACAGAAATAGAAATAGAACAACTGAGAGACAAACTGAGAGGGCATATTATAGTGATATGCAGTAATTGCGAGCTTGCGCATTAACGATGGGATCTCTTACTATATTAAGACTTCCATTAGTGCATCAAAGCTGAATGCACCTGTAGTAGCGATTAACATGAACAGTTGATATAATTCTTATGATTCTTATGGATCGTTAATAAGAACGTTCTCTAATATATTGTGCGATACATGTTCAAATCGGATGGCGATGTAACCATTGCAGTTTGAGCTAAAGTTTTCCAAGATCAGCACCCGGAACAAAAAAAAATGTACTGTTTAGTAATCTGGTGCGTAAATTTGAATGCAAAATGTACTGAATTAGAAAAGGGCAGTGCACACCATAGAAAGACAGTATAATCTACGAGGGAAGAGTTGTGGAGTTACTTAATTTGGAAATGGATCTCTTCATCCTAGCTAACAAAATAATAGTAGGTCTGTGCTATTCACTTTTTTCTAAGCTTCTCGTTTATGGAACATAACGTCACTTGTCATTACAGACAACGTCTAATGTCTAAGGACTTTGGAAGCGGGGTTTTTTTCTGCCTCGAGAACCGAATTTTTGAGAATTGTGCACTTATATCAACGAATGCCAGCGAAAAAAAGTTCCTTTCTTTCTCAGTGACGTTCCTCAATTCTACTACAGCATTATACACCTCTGTTATTCGCAACAGAAAATAAAAAATAGTGTGCACTTGACTCTAGTGAATGCAATCATGTCCTGGAAAGTACGACAGCTTTTTCACTGCTGGGATTCATCAGTTAGTCTTTGTACGTATGAGCAGTCGGGAAGTGTGTCAGGATCATGGATGAGCACAAGGCTTACACCTGGAAAGTGGGGACCAGTGATCGTATATGCACAATTCTTACGTAAGTTAAAGTACTGTGTTAACTACAGTGAACACTACTAGTATTTAATTTAGGGAATTTCCCGTGGTTACCGCAGTGCGTTAACGAACTCTACATACAGCCAGGCTTGAGGCAGTAGGTATTTAAGGCTTACATTGGTGTGAAGTTAGCGTCCTTGTGGTGTAGTGGTAGAACGATAAGACTTGGGAAAAAGCCCTAATGACACACTTTACAAGATACTGTGTAAGAGTTAAAAACTAGCAGTTAAAGTTCATATTTTTCTCCCTTAATGATGATGAATACTAGCTTGCTATAAGCCTGACCACCCAGTCACATTTTGGGTAGACCTTGAAGTTTGCTACATGAGAGTTGACAAGGGGAAGAAAACGGAGGAAAAGGAGAAAAACATAAATCAAATATTTTTTAAAACTGTAACGTTAGAGACTTACTCCAGGCTTATACGCTCAAACACACATGAGAAACCCATCATATGGCGCTCGCCAAACTTCGATCCTCGCCAAAAACCGCTTGCAATTTTTCTCAAAAAATAGATTGTCATGAAAAAAGGAAATCACTTCCACAGAAACTCAGACATCAGTTCCGGCTCACCTGCTCGAAGAGACGATCGTCTACAGCTCTGGCCGTGTGGACAGTTCTCCCGTCAATGTTGATGTCACCCTGGTACCAGACGTTCTTCAGAGCTCTGCCGCCGGCTCGGTCCAGGAAGACCTTCTCGCTGACCAGATGGGGCAGGTGGGTCAAAGGTCGCGTCCAGTCCCAGTATGGAATACCGATGCCGAGACCTGAGAGAGGCCAGTAAGACAATGTGGCTTTAGAACTTCGTGTCAAGGTTTGACGAAAATCCAGTCGTTACTTTCTTCTGGTTACTGTAACATTTTGTTTTTGTTTTTTTCGGCCTTATATACAAATTGTGTTATTCTACAAATTCTACTGTGATTTGGGAATATTCTTCCCATGGATGTTAAAGTACTTCTTTTGTCCGATCTTTAAAGAGGAAGAAAAAGGGGGTCATCAGCTAAAATTGTTCGCAAATCTCTTTCAAAAATAGTCACCTCGCCTTCTGATTTGGACCCCAGCTTTTCGTTAGGCTGGTTGGTTTTAACAGTTTGGCGTAAGCCTAACATACTTTGTTTTTACATCCACAAGGCTCAAACTGTACCTGGAACTTAAAAAAAAATTGGATGCTTTGTCTGGATGACAGGTCTTTTTGCATAACTCTACAACACCCTGACATTTTACAAACAAACAGTCGCCTAGGAACTAGTTTCGTGTGTCATTATTCTGAATAAATCATTTTAAACTTTCTTTGTTCGAATGCTCTTCTCAAGCTCTGTAAATTATAAATGGTAACTCCCGGAGAGGTCAGACACTGGGAAAAATTTTATATGCTGGTGACGTACAACTATAAATGACGTGCATTTATTATTTATCATCAAGCCGAAAGGGGAGGCGAAGTATTTACGGCCCTGAACTGACCTTTCTCCTTCAAAGCCTGCTCCATCTGCACGGTGTAGAGCCGATGCCAGCCAGGGAACGAGGTGGAACCATGCCTACAGCAGGCCACGTCTTTGTCTCCCAGCTTGCACTGCGCTGGGTAGCCATGATAAGCAGCGATGGCCGCGTATCCCTTGGACGATTTGTCGTCGTTGACCTGTCCTAACGCCTTCTGGAGATTGAGAATGTCCTCAGGGCTCAGGTGTTCCACATCCTTTCTGATGAGGACAGACCCAGTCAGGCTGACCTGAATATGGATAGGAATCGTATGTCATTTTCGATAAACAAAAGCCTTGTTGATTTCATTCGATATATTATGATAGGCTATTGACAGTTGATCGAGTGTCATCAGCTGTCAATGTTCTTTGATAACACCCGAGAGATGTCGTCATCAGCTGCCAGTGTCCTGTGATAATGTAACGATTGAGGGAAAAAAGACTTATTTATGTTCCATCATTTTTTTTCCCGGTCAAAAATTCCCTAAAACACCAGACAATGAGGAAGATGCAAGGGAGACAACTAACACATGTACTTATTTTCGTAGAAAAGTGCCGTGCAATGCACGTACAGTAGAACCTCTGTAATAAGTATGCCCTTATCATGTATACTTATCATTGAGAAATACTCAATATCAAGGTCTCCCTGAGTATTGAAATGATAGAACGATCTTGAATCAGTTGATATTAAGTTCATACAATAACAAGAATGATATCCTCATTAAATACTTAAGAACTCAATATCGAGATTCCACTGTATTCATCCATCTAAATGGTAGTCGTGCTTCCGATGCCTTACTATTTGTATGTAAGTCTGTTGACGAACTGAAGTAAGCTTAGGCTTAAAAAGTGATACAACACGATATTATTACAACAGGCTTATTCCTGAACCTTGCAATGCAGATTATTGTCTGCTGAAAGCAAACTACGGTGAAGTTCCTAGAGATCATCAAACACAAAAGTTTCTGTATTTTTCCACAATGGACCAGTACGCCTTAGATTCGGAGCTTTCTGTGACTACGGATAAAGCAGTGAGGGAAATTCTTGTGTAGAAGTTCCCTCTATGTAACAAATTATTATACAAGGGGTGGTCGGGGGGAAATATCCAGCTCAGTGTTCTCAGAGACAACGGTTAACACTATTGTGAAATGCTGAACGCAGACGTATTTCAATTTTTATTTTCAGATTCGCCATGGGTTATCGCATTTTTAAAAACGTTCTTCAACTATATTGTTCTGATATATCATCTGCATTAAGTAGGCAAATTTCTTTCGCCACATTTTGCTTTTGAAAACAACAGTATGTGCATCCAGCACCGCCGCTAATGCCAAGAACGCAAGACAAAATCCTGATTTTTGTTTTTCGCAGCTATGGTTAAACTTACTGGCCAGAAGAAGTGGCGTCACTTTCTTTGTTTAAATTTGTAACCACTGGTACTGTAAAGGGAATGATTTTCTGAGCTGGCATTTTAGTCATCTACGTTCCGGTTTATAGTTCATGGCTTCCTACTAGTTTTATCTGAATTAGAAGCAAGTTAATGGCTTGACTGGTTAACAAATATGGAAGGTATACTGAGAATCAAAAGTAAAGATACTTTGATTGAGACTTATTATAGTATACTTATATAATTATACAGGAAATTTGAATATCGTTTGACGACGATTTCGAAGACTCTGTTTTGCAGAGAGCGGAACGGCTGAAGGTGTCCAGATGTGCAGATCTGGAACATCCAAAAAATGGCTGTCTGTCCTGTCCAGTGATTTAGAAGTTCCTGTTCGAACGTTGAGGTCTATTAGGATCGCGAGATAAGCACGTCATGTACCAAAATCCAACTGATATTCTTCACTTTGGCAAACAGTGACTTGAAGCCATGCACTTTGAACCATGTTAATAAATAGTTTGAATGATTATCAGTCTGAAGGGCCCAACTTAAAAATTTGAGTCAAAGACAATTAAGTTCAGATATACAATGTGCTCAAGTATGCAAAGGACTTGTAGATTGTAAGACGAGGAAATGGAATATCTCCTGTGAAGTGTGCCAAATATATTGTGCTGATAAAAACCGTTTGTTTATTAGTTATTATGATATGATTTTCATGGATGCTCCCCGCTTACGACAGGGCCCGGACGGTTAGTGAAATTCTGATGCCAACCCTCAACATGAATATTGCTTCACTCAAGACTGAACAGTTTTTAAATGACACGGAATTACCACACCAAAAACCTTTAAAATTTCAAAAACCAGAAGTATATGACATAAATCATGCCAAGGTGGGACTGGCCTAGTGAATATGCATGAGATCTTATCACATAGTTAGCCACTCATTCTAATGCGAGGAAGATGATTTCATAAGACGTTCTCGGTTCTTAGAAAGTGCGCGGTAGAGGAACTGTGTACCCGTCTTTGGTGTTCAGTAAATTCACTTTCATAATTTAAATTTGTGTCAAAGGTTATAAAAGGATTATACAGCATGCCGACCGAGGCAACGAACATTTAAAATATAAACACTTTAAGATAGTAAAAAGGTTTTAACTAAAACTTGAAAACATACAAGGCAGAGTGCGACCGCTACCCCAGACCAGAAGCGGGCCATGGCTGTCTCTATCGGTAACCTTCGTCCCGAAAAAGACGACCTGAAGATGTCCTCTTGTGACAATCTTTTTATAAGGAGGACCGCACGTACGCCACTCACGAATCAGAACAGACAATGGACGAGCTCATATTTCATGTCTCGGGGGTGACAAATAGGGATATACTTGCCAGATTTAACTAAAATAACATCCAAACATGATTAAATGTTCTGCGAATTAAAGTTTCATTTCAAACGAGTTGATATTTTCCATACTGATAATTGATGAATCCATTTAGACAACATAACGAACTTATAAACTCTAAATCCCACCCCTATCCCCTCCATCTTTGTGATATGCACATGTCCCATTGATTGGCTGTGGGTCAGTCGGATCTTATGAAAGGAATAATTTGCTATCAGGAGTGAAAGACAATATGTCATGCACAAACAAATAATAGTTATGTCCAAGGTTAAAGGCTTTGGTAATGCCGCCAAAATAATCTGCGTCTGCGTGGTCTTTGGGTCAAAGGCATGTCAAGTCATGAGCAGAAAAAGCTAGAAAGAAATCTGTGCTAGAAGTAGAACAACATAACCGAAAGCGGACGGTGTCTCACTGACCTTTGTCTATTTCGCTGAGGTTCGCGTGATTGCTGTGTTACCGTGGATGACAAGTCTTGAGGTCAGAGTTTTTTATTCGTTTTTTCTAGGCTAGTAGGTTGAGTAATTTGCCAGCTCATTGTTGTTAAAGTGTCTAGATCTACCTAGAAATTAAATATGTACTGTAATTATAGAGGGAAGATTCTGAACAGGGTGCGATATGTACTGCAATTATAGAGGGAACATTCTGAACAGGGTGCGATATGTACTGTAGTTATAGAGGGAAGATTCTGAACAGGGTGCGATATGTACTGTAATTATAGAGGGAAGGTTCTGAACAGGGTGCGATATGTACTGTAATTATAGAGGGCAAATTCTGAACAGGGTGCGATATGTACTGTAATTATAGAGGGAAGAAGATTCTGAACAGGGTGCGATATGTACTGTAATTATAGAGGGCAGATTCTGAACAGGGTGCGATATGTACTGTAATTATAGAGGGAAGACTCTGAACAGGGTGCGATATGTGCTGTAATTATAGAGGGAACATTCTGAACAGGGTGCGATATGTACTGTAATTATAGTGGGAAGAAGATTCTGAAGAGGGTGCGATATGTACTGTAATTATAGAGGGAACATTCTGAACAGGGTGCGAATTCCAAACATCAAAACAGTAGTTTAGATTTCGATTAGCCTAGAACTGGTATAATGTGGTTTCGATTTCGATCCGCTTTCATTTAGAAACTTGCCAGAGCACATACTTACCTTAACACCGACGTCAAACGAATGTGACGTCATTTGTTCAGAATGTGACGTCCATTGTTACCAATGTGATGTCATTTTGATACGAATATGGTGTTATTTGTAACGAGTATGACAACATTCAGCGAAGGGCATACTTAAAGAACGATGATTATGTTTGTGAGATGAAAGCGCGTTGGATGGTTCATTCTACTCGGGTCTACACCCATTCCATTTTCAGCCGTATTATAGTAAAATAGCGTATACACCAAATTAATGAGATCAAATCTATGTTGTGGTATTTTGTGTATCGCCCCCGGAGAGTTTAAATGTCTTTTGTGCTAATTTGGGCAATATCGAGTTATCACAGGTTTTAAGTATATCGGCATTTGATAGAACCCATTCAACATTTTTTCACCTCCACACGGACAAAACAGTCTGAGTTTGTCATGTTGACATCCGCAGTGGACACAATAGGTCGTATAGAACTAAAATTCTTTAACTTTTTATCTGGAGTTTTCTCTCATAGATTTTATCAACCATATATCATTGATTCATTGATAAAGTGAATCTATACACCTGGGTTATTTTCCCTCTACTGTAAAATTTTGATTTTGGCACAGTAGGTATTTTCCCGAAGAAACGGCAGCTTTTCTCTCGTCAAATCACTTAAACAAGAGCCAACAAATTCTGAAATTTCAATTCTTCCCAGTTCAGAAGAGAACTGGAGTCAACGAGTTCATTCCTCTGGAATCCCACATGACCTTGCTAAGAGCAATGGAGAACAACTTAATAATAATAATAATAATAATAATAATAATAATAATAATAATGGGGTATATCATTAAGTCTGGCATCTAGGCTAAGGCCCACTCATACGACTTCATGCTATTATTACCCCTGCAGGTCTGATCACTCTCGAGCTTTCTCAACTGCCTGGGGGCATACAATGTCTTCATTTATTTACAGGGGGTAATGACTAGCATTATGAAAGCATCTTCGACTGCCTATTGCCAGGTACCCATTTTACAGACGGATGAACTGAGGAAAATGTGAATGAAATGTTGCCTCTAGGCACTTATAGGATGATGGTAGTCTGGAAAGGAAGACACGACCCTTAGATCTTGCCACCAGTGCTGGACACGTACTACCGCGCTCTGCCATCGTAAACATTTCTATAGAATAGAATAGAATAGAATAGAATAGAATAGAATAGAATAGAATAGAATAGAATTATTCGTCCTTTACAGGAAAAAAAACTTGGTCAGACACAAGGACATTTCACAGATTCAAGTAATAATATATATTATGACTAAGTAAAGTGCTCATGCGCGCGTGCGTACGCACACAAACAAACGCACAAACACACAGGCGACAACAATGCCATGCTGAACACATCATTATGCTCTCTGGATAATGGTCTGGAGGAGTTTTAATAGCTTTGAAACTGAAAAAATGAATTTAAAACAAAATCATATAAAATAGGGACGGTCAAAACATGAAATTTATTGTCGTCCACATCTAACATTTGTCCTGTCAGATCATTTGATCTGAGGTATTCTCAGGGAGTTGAGAAAGCTCGAGAATGATCAGACCTGCAGGGGTAATCTCAGAAGGATACCAGAGGAAGAGGAGGGGCTGGGGAAGAGAAGGGGGGGGGGGGTAGGGTTGGTGGAAGTTGGTCTGGACTGTCTTATTTGATTTTTCTGATAAAATGTTGAGATTTTGGAGTGTTAACCCTCTAGTGCCCAGCCCTATTTACAATGGCACAAAAAGTCCGAGCTCCAGTTTTTGGATCACTTCTGGATCCACTATGCTGGAACAAGCATCAAAATAATA
>JAWQUT010000194.1:1115447-1130602 GCA_033807755.1 Ellobium chinense
GGACCTCTGGCATGTCTCTCACGGTTCTTCTTTTTTGTTCTCTACCTAGACTAAACTAAGAAGTCCTGAATCACATCATAACATTGACTACAACCAAAAATAATCACGGCAAATCAATGTGTAGCTGTGTTTCACACGCTCTCTCTAAAAGCATAGTGGTTTCGAGAGTATGGCCGTGTACACAGACTGAACGGGTCCCGCCCGGCCAAGGCTTTGTTTCAATGTGCAAAAATAAATCTGTTTTTGTCCAGTTCTTTTACTGCGTCGTAGATAGGTGTTCACAGACAGCGCCCCCCGGCCAGCATCACCGGTAAGAACTTACCATCAACTTCATATAATCGCAACTTCTTCAGAGCATGGCAAGCGTTGCGATTAAAAGGAGTTGTCATTACCCATTGATACCACTGTAGATATATAACATTTCGTTCAGTGGAGGATGTTGTCATTAAGCGTTAGTTGCGATCATCCTGACTGTGACTAAGCGAAATCGATTGTATTTTTATAATATATTTTTAATGTCAGTAAAATTCTCAGGAACTTTCCTTTAGTTTCAAGTTTATTTATCTAAGTGTAAGCCAATCACATACAATGTAATGTCACATCAATACAAAGGAACAAATGAAAAGGGAGAAAAAAATATATATACTTAACTGTTACTAAATTACATTTAGTCATTGACATATCTTGTCTCTTTCTCTTTCTCTCTGTCTCACTCTTCCACTAACTTTCTCTCTCATTATCTTACATACTCACTCACTCACTCACTCACTCACTCACTCACTCACTCACTCACTCACTCACTCACTCACTCACTCACTCACTCATTCACTCACTCACTCACTCACTCACTGTCCCCATCTAATGTTAACAATTACAACTTCCACAACATCTCATTTGAACAAACCCATATATATAACAGAAAACTAACACCCTCCCCACCTCAATGCCAGAAAGGGAACTAACACTTGTGTCACTTAAACTGTTTTTATTCTCTTAAAATGTGATAGAAACCTATTGCTATGTTTTTTAATTCTTTATCATTATTTGAATTTAAAAGATTTAGGAATCTAGCCATACTAGTAACAAAACAACAGACAGAGCACGTGGTAACGGCTTGGAGTTTTTTTTACGAGTTTATTTATCTAGGCATAAGCCAACCACATAAAATGAAATGTTACATCAATACAAAGGAACAAATGAAAAGGAAGAAAAAAAAATATATACATACACATAACTGCTACTAAATTAAATTTATCATTTACATATCTTGTCTCTTTCTCTTTCTCTCTGTTTCACTCTCCCACTAACTTTCTCTTTCATTATCTTATTTACACACACTCTCTCTCTCTCTCGCTCACTCACTCTCCCCATCTAATGATAACAGCTTGGAAACTAAATGGTAAACGAACCAGAAATAGACAATGACAGTTAGAATTTCTGGATGGATATTAGAGCAAGTTGGATGTGTACGCAGAGCACTGAAGGAATTAATTCTCTAATTAAAGAGCGATGCCATTTCCCATTTCAAACATTCAACCATTGTCACGTTCAAATGAGGCTGTCCTCTACCGATGCTGAATCCAGCTCTATGGCTTTCAAACCCCAGGTGGTGGAGAGTGACTATTACAAATTGTTTTCCATGAACTTTAAGTCTAAACCGTGATCCAGTCATTCGAAAAACACCCAAAACCCGTAACCACAAATAACAACATTTGTTTCTTTTGTGTGTATAATCGGCTGAATTCTATGGCTTTCACGAGGTATTCTTGATGTCACAAACTTGAGACTGTATATTTGTAATAGATTTATCGGGGCTACGAGGGTAAATGAAGTACTAAGAAAATGCAATCACGACCATTTCTTGAAGTTCCACACTTCTAATTGGAATATAATATGTCAGTGATCAGATCAGTTCTAGTTTACTCGAAATATCTTTGTACAGAGTAATATGCAGAACGGGGCCCAGATTGGTGAATCATGCCACAGATTATTTTGTCATCTTTCCTAATTTATGAAAAAAAAAACTGAGAACTCCTCGATTTTTCTTTATTGCCATCTGTCTGGCCTTTTGCGCTTTGGAATCAGTTTTCATAGAGGTTTTCGCTGCGTGGCTTAAAGAAAAAATTCTCAGTGAAAGTATTTATATAAAGTTCAACGAATCTTTAAAATTATGACAAAAGTGTTGACCATTGTTTAATTCCTCGTAAGTGATAGTGTTGGCCCCAAACAGGCAAATCGAATGTATCGTTTGGGAGCTCCAGGCTGGTGAAATCACTTGTGTAAGGCTCGCTAGTACAGGCAGGCCACATGAAACCTTCTTCATTGAAATACATTTGGATTCCATTGACCTATCAAAACTTTTCTGCACGATCCAGATATGAAGATAGGGGAGAGCAAACTAATGTCGTAAAATTCATTATGTAATACTCCATTACGACATGTCGTGTGTGTTCACCTTTAAAGTTGAATTCCACACAGTGCCAAATTCAAATGTTGGTATCAATTTTGTTTAAAATGTTGACCTGGATATGACGTCAGCATCGAAACCCATTTTTATTTCTTTCTCTTTTATCAGCTCAGATCTGGATAGTGAAAACGCTTTCCACTTACTGAGCCTTTGTAATTTTCTCTTAGTAATGTAATGTAATGTAATGTAATGTAATGTAATGTAATGCAAAGTAATATAATATAATATAATATGATATAATATAATATAATATGATATAATATGATATATTATAATATAATATCTCTTCAAAATAACAAAATGGTTGCATGGTATTGTGTTTTTCGCCAAAATTCTAAGTGTGTGTGTGTGTGTGTGTGTGTGTGTGTGTGTGTGTGTGTGTGTGTGTGTGTGTGTGTGTGTGTGTGTGTGTGTGTGTGTGTGTGTGTGTACTAAATTAAATATCAATAAGGACGAAATGCGAATGAAGAGCTACACTTTGATGCTGAGTATGTTCTTCAAAATACCATTTGCAGCTCAGTCCAGGCGTTTTGTTAGATCACACAAGAACATGCCGCATTCAGCAGATCTGTATTTGATTTTCCAGATGTGTCAAGACTTGGAACTGTGTGGAGTTCTTGATCTTCGCAGGTGTCAAGCTGTTTGTTCTCACAGCTCACATCTTAAGGCAAAGTGGCACTCATGAATGTCAAAGGTCGCCATTTCAAATGGAGCAAAAAGTAATTATTGACCTATTCAAATATCTTTGGCAGTGAATTCTTTAAATCGATTCTACATCACAAAGAGGCTCGACCATGCCACTTTTAATGTGCAACCATCTAGATACTGACAGTGAGAAAAATGTTTGAAGATTTTTTTTAATCTCCTAGGGAGCGGGTGTGATTTGGGATGGGGGAAGGGAAGGGAAGGGAGAGGGTTCCGCACGACATTCCTTAGTCTGAGAAGAAATTGTGCACTCGTTGTTTACTCACATTTAAAGCTAATATTCTCTACCCTATTTTAATTGTGACAAAACTATAACAGTCAGGTCACTGACACTGATTTAAAATAAATTATTACCTCAAGTGGTTGATGTACTCAAAAGTTGATTCCAGTTTCTCTTACATTCTAGAAGTTATTAGATTTTTACTTCAGTACTTCTATTTTTTTTAAAGCACATTTACATTCTGAGTAGCAAAGTATTTCCATCATGAAGCTTTTTCAGATACATGACATAACTTTCGTGACGATCTCTGTTTTAAAAGTCATTCATATCGTGTGAACCAACAGCTTGAATTTTACAAGAAGGAATTTTTATCAGTGAATTGTTGTCTGTTATATAGAGTTGTATATCAAATGTTTAAAGTGTAGTTGACAAAAATGCAGGTAAATTTCACTTTTTTTTTTTTAGTTTCGAATCGACAAACTATACAACAAGGCCTACTAAAAGTATACGAGTAAACAATGTAACAATACTACCCTCCTCTCCCCCCCCCCCCCNCCCCCCCCCTTTCCACACACAGACATACACGGAGCTTGCAGCATATTTCAGTGTAAGAAGGGAAGGCGTCATGAGTGTGAGACAAAGAGATCAAATATTTAGAAGCCTATTACGATTGTGAAAGTAAAGAGATTTTTCAATATTTTTTCTTTACTGTTTGCGAATAAAAGTTGGGCAATAACTATGAAGGCCCAGTGTTGACCCAATCAATGGCATGATCGATCACAAATCGCTGATGGCATTTTGCAGTGAATTCAGTAGAACATGCAGTAGGCTGGAGTGGATATCGGATCAAATAATCGATTAAATGGATAAGAGTCAGACGCCTATTGAATCGGTTCCCAAGACTAACGATTAGTAAGCACGTTAAATTATCAATCGAATCAGACCCGCTTTTCGGAGCGAGTCTGCCAGTTCGAACGGGCTAAATCTCAAGTCTCTCAAGCTGAGCATAGATTGTTCTTAAAAAGTCAACTCCAATGAAGCTCAGTTTCAGGCTTACGCAAAATAACAGTATGATTGCGTCATCAAATGTTGCTTCCGAAGATAAAAAAAAAACAACAACAAACCATCAGCCAAAGCCAATGTAGCAGAAGATATGAGCCAACCTATTTCTCGAACAACGGATGAGTGGAAGGCGGAGTTAATAATTGTAAGAGTTGTGGCTTACAATGCCTGGATAGTCGTGCACGCAGAATGTATGAAAATGTCCGTTGGTTACATTTGGGGACACGTATTGAAGTTGCCTTAAATATAACGACTGACACAGTCTAGTAAGTATAGTTAGTAGCCTATGTAGAAAGATAGACTAACCTAGTCTAGGCTGAAATACAAATTTATAAAGCGGCTCGAAAGAACGTGATGACTCGCATCCAAAACGGTTCAGTAACTGGTCATCCGATTCTTAAGAAATGTATCCTGTTAATCGAGATCGAATTCTTGGTCAGATCTAATATGCAGCTTCTGTTTACAGCACTCCTTGAAAGATCCTTGCTTTGGTCATTGTTCAGAAAATAACGGCATAGACACGACAGATATAAAAATAGTTTGAAGTTGCTCGGGGGCACACAACTGCTAATGGAGAAATCCACTGAGTTTATATAGAGAGACAAAGAGAGAGAGTTTCTTCACGTGACAGTTGATGACATCTGGGCATGAACTTGGAGGAGATGGTACCGTGTTCTACAATGCTAATCAATACTACTTTCACCTTTGGAGAGAGAGGTAAGCGATGTTTTGGCTCTCTCAAGATGAAGTTCAATTAAGTCTATTCATATATTATCAATGGTCGTCTACACAAGCTGTGACTGGAACCACTACGATCATATTTTTATCAGTGCCAATCGATAGATTTACCTCAACGTTAATGCTAACGTAACTGAAGCCCTAGCACTTGCGCAGTGATGTCTAGAGTATCTACCTCGGCTCAGTGGTCGTATGTGCCAAAATAACGAGCTTATGTACATTAGACACAAAACACGTCTCACTACCTCATACTTGATCTATTTGCAAATAGTTGGTTCGCAAACTGCGTCAGAGTACCCTATGAAAAAATATGGAAAAATTACGCTCTATAAGCAACGAGTAAAAAGTTGAATTTGACCTATACAGGCATTAAATGTCTTTTTTTTAAAGAATGTCAAAACTCTGTCGCGCGACGTAGCTCAAACATGCATTTTATTGCACTACTTCTGTCACAGCGTGGGGAAGGGGGTTGGGGAGAGGGGAGGGGGCAGTGTATTGGACTGCACACCAAGCATGACACTGATAGCCACTGAACTGTGAAATGAAATAAAACACTGGTTTTTTTTCTTTTCTGCCCTCTCTCCTTCCTCGTTATATTTCAATCCTCAGACTAGTTTTACCAATCAGGATAAGGTGTAAGATTATGTACAAAGCATACATTTCTTTTGATCCCAGTCCCAATGATACTAAAGTAATTGTTGGTTCTTCTTTTTCTTTTTTGGAAGGGGCTAGGGAGGGTGCCCAGAGTATTTAAACAGAAAATATGATTGATGAGAGATGGGGTAGGCGCGGTATAGGTTAGTCTTTAACTATTGCGACGTTTCAAAGGGTGTCGCAGATCGTAAATAGTCATAGTTCTAGAAACTATTAATTTGTTATTAATCAATATTGTATTTGCATTTATTTGACACAATCGTGTTATAATTGCATCGCCATCTTTGATCTAGACTAGATATGCTTAGAATTTCTTAAGCGAGTAAACACCCAACACCAGGTAGACAGAAAAGGGCATGAGTTCAGTCGTTGTAAATCCATTGACCAGCGGTACACAGAAGGATAAGTGTATTTACCGCGATATTTGCTCTCAGGTATTCTGGGTCTAAGACTCATGAAGGGTTCAATAAGAACTAATATGATAGTCTTGTGCCTGTTATTTTATGGACTAACCTGGTTTCTCTCAACGCCATCGTCACAGCTTTTTTTCCCTTTTTTTTAATCAGTTCATTTAGGGTACCGCCTTCACTACGTCATATTTTTCAAGTGCTGATATCATCAAATTATCATGGGTTCATTTGCCTGTGAAAAAGAATTATTCATTACATACGAAATATGACAAATTGATCCGCCTTATGGACACAGGAACGCTGCTACCAGGACATATAGGTGGGCCTAGGAACTGTTCTAACAAATGAGTCCATCTTTTAATCAATACTTTTCAGGATCTGCTTCAACACAGTCATTCTACACACAATACCTGCCAGCTTTACTATGCTGTTACTTATATAGATATGTGAAATGTTAACGAAATTTGACACAATATATAAGTGGAATAACAGATGTGAATCATTTTGCTCAGTCTTTTTTTGTCTTTCAAGTTGATGGATGTATACGGTCTTGGAGCAGTTTCTAAATCCAAATAATTCCCGACCATTCCGCTCTCATTTTATGAATCATTGTGTATTTCTAATTTCAATGTACTGAAAGTATAGCAAGTCCATAGAAATTTTGAACAAAGTAGCATTTTGTTAGAGTATCTTTCTTTCCTAACTGCCCTAGACGTACATCATCTTAATATAGATAACGCCAACCAACCAACCAACCAACCAACCAACCAACCAACCAACCAACCAACCAACCAACCAACTGTAATCCCCAAACAACCGTTAAAAACGCCCATAGAAAGTACCCAGTATTATGTTCTGAGTATTCACGACCAAAAAGTACACTGACTTACGTTATTTCATCCCTTCCAGCACAACCACTGTGTTATCACTATTATCGCTTCAGACACGTCATCATCATTATCATCATCATCATTATCATCATCATCATTATCATTATTTGCAGAACATTTATCCGCACTGGATATACATAAGTAAAGAAAAAAAAAACTATAACAATTTAACAAATTATACACAAATTTTCGGACTAGCGTCCTTCTTCAGATGTAGAAAATCAATGAACTAAGAATGAAATGTCTTGAGAAGAAAAATAAACTGATCAATAGTCATAAAAACTGAAAAGCTTGAACAGACACATAATATATCCATAGGACGGAAAAAAAAAGGCGAACAATAACAATGAAGGAGAACAGCTGATCAGGACTCAGCAAATATAGACTCTATATACACTAATTTTTTTTCAACAAGATGTCATCTTCATCATCATCATCATTTGTTTCACACAAAATAAAATGAAATAGCGTCCACCAGTGTCGTACTTTACAATTTTATTTAAATTACAAAAAGAAGCACACAATAAGGAAATGTCAAATTTTCGGAATTGAAAATTCCTTCATCAGGAATAATAATAACGATAATGATAAGGAAGAAGAAGACATATGAAGAGACCTAAGACTTTATAAGGGTGCTAATTTCAAAGGATTCGATAAGAGTTCACTAAAGAAAACGGAGAATGAGAGAGAGAGAGAGAGAGAGAGAGAGAGAGAGAGAGAGAGAGAGAGAGAGAGATGAGGGGAGTTCAGATAGAACGAGAACAAAGGCGTCACCCAGGTTTTGAGGAGGTAGGAAACAGACATCATCATCATCATCATCATTTAAAACTGAGAAAAATTAAAAGCTCAACCTTAATTCAAGGAATTTATTAAAAATCTAGTTGAGAAATAAGACCGAAAATTACTTCTAAACGTTTCGACTCTAAGGCCTTTATCAATATCATCATCATCATCATCAACATCATCATCATCATCATTGTAAAAAAAGGCGAGAAAACTATTTCAATCAGACAATATTAATGAACATTTAATAAACGAAGGGTAAAACAGTCTAGACGTTTCGGCAATGAACCTTCTTCAGAAGAAATAAAAGAAATGAATGAAATCTTAATGAACGCAGCCATATAAAGTAGGTGAAAAGTTTAAAAAGGTGTGTAGGTAGTGAACTAGAAATCAGGTTTAGGTGAAATTTTAGAGCTGAGGTTTTAAAATAGCTGGTAATGATATGAGTTAAAGGGAGATCACGAGAAAGGGGATAAGACAAAAAAAAGTGTGCGGGTTCACCAGAGAAAGAAACGAAACTAATTTATAGCACAAGTGGAGGTAGGAGGTAGAGGATCCGCGTTCAAAGGTATAAAATGAATTTTTATGAAGCAATGAAAGACTTTGTCAGAGTGCCAGTGAGCCACGCATATAGACAAATAGTATATAACACATTGTAGGCATCCCAGGGAAGCTGAGAAAGTTCCAGAATAATCTGGCCTAAAGGTGTAACAATAGTATAAAACTTCCAAAGGGGCACCAGCCTGGATTTTAGACTTGCAAACTGTAATTTAATAATGTACAGCAATATTATATTATTATTTAGTTAATAATTAGTGTCACGTCAAGAGGGCAACAACGACAAAAAAGAAAAGGGTAGCGAAATTAAAAGAAGGAGACGCATAGGCGAGCTCTCCGTACGCCATAAAAGTACAAACATTACCATCCCGACATGAGAGAGGTACCATCTAACACTGATATTCTCACCCACAGTCAACTACCAGCATCACACGAGAAGGGAGGGCGCAGAGGGTTAATTTTCAAAGGGAGGTTGCTGAGAGGAGGAGGGGGGAGGGGGGGGGAGAGTTCTTCAATGTTAAGGCAAGGCCGTCGTGGCTACGGTGGGATCCTAGGTCCCACATCCAATAAGACTCCATCACATTGAGGACAGTCCTACTGGAGGAACTGACCACCTGTATGTCCTGGAGCAACATATCCCTCACTCCGCTCTGGCCCGGGTAGTTTGAAGTGTTGGCAGACAGGAACTGATTGGTTGTTGATCTTGACGGTATATCTGTCATTGTTAAATCTGATTCTTAGAGCAGTGGCACTTTGTACTTTGGTCTATGTATTGTTTGGGGGCATTATTTGCCGGAAATTAGATGAGATTCTGAAAGCTTCAGTGATAGTTTCAGGTAGAGGTTGTTTGAAATTAGCGGTGGGACTGGAAATGAAGTTGGTTTTGATCATAAAAGGACAGATTTTGCACCTCAGATTGCCAAGGGGTGATTGTTGGTGGTGTGGTGGTGATTGTTGGTGGTGTGGTGGTGATTGTTGGTAGTGTGGTGGTGATGTGATTTACACTGTTAGGAGCAGGCTATAACGGCGAGAGAGTGGGTTTAAATAAGCCAGGCTTCCGAGGTTGGGGGATTGTCGGAAGGCTATTGATGGCGATTTGTGGAACAAAGATTTCATTTTGACGGATTTTCCTAGGATAATTTGATTGTCTTTATGAAACTGTGAAACACTGGGAAGCTTTTGTGAAGAGTTGTTGTAATAACTGTCCGTTCATTTCTCGTTTGTTTGGGTTTGTATTCCGGCAGAGGCTCGCGGTCCGGACTTTGAACTTTGTTCGTGATTTGGCGGACAAAGATTTCTCTCTACCCGCTGCGGACCAAACTGGCGATGAAATTTAGCATGATATCATCATCGTCATCATCACCAAACCATCATTATTGTGAGCCTGTCTGGCTGTCCTGAATACTTTCTAATGTAATGGCATTGAGTATAATAATATTTATCCTATAATAAAGAACATTAGTGTCTCATCGCCACTTGCACAAATAATGGAACCCGACGCGGATTTGTTCCTTCATTTCCAATTATGTCATTCTGACACCCATTGCAGCCAATCAAATCTCGCCTGACAGAACCTCCATGTTTAACATGTCACCATCTTATTCTGTATCAAAATCTTTCAAACAATCTCTTGTGTCTTCTTTCTTTTTCATGTTCTTTTTTTCTTTTCCCTCTTCTTTCCTAATTTCCCCTCTTTTTTCTGTCTTTTCTGTTACTACTTGTATTCGTAGCTTCTAAAGTAATGTACAATTGTCTTTGAAGCATTATGATCCTCATATAAAATTCAGTTGTGACATCGCTGTTGTTACAAAACTGTTAGTGTTTCCCTTAAAGACCCGTCCGCGGTATAAAAGAAGAAGATAGGCAAGATGGCATATTTCACTTAATTGAATTCAGTCCATCGAAGCTTCATACCAGAGTGCTGTTTCTTCCGAATTTCGTTAGTAAAAGATCTTATTATATATACTGTAGAGAAAATTTGCAGAACACTGGTTTACTCTCCCTCTCAGCGTCACAGTAAAGAACTTTGATATAACACATACAGTAGTCTTTGAAATAAAATAGCAAATGTTTTCTGAGTCGAGACGGTGACAACGATCACGTGTAGACAGAGCTTTGCTTCGATCGGATGGCGCAGTTCTAATTTATCTGATCTTTAAAGATGTTTACAGCTTTCCTTGCTGAAAAATGTCGGGTATCACGACTTTTAGCGTGTTGTTCGGTCCATTTTGCGGCTACAGCGTGATTCTAAATCAAGTCATCGGTAAAATCGATATATGGGTTATTCGATAGAAGAAGCAATAGTATTGTGAAAGAAAAAAAAATCGGGCATGGCTAGGAATCCCGGTCTTTCTGCAATTATTATGGTAATCACGAGGGAAACTCATTTAGTACTAGTAACCGATACTCTGGTGCATTTTAATGACACATCCCAGGAGAGAACTCCATTTAGCCTCGGGTTGCAGAGTTGTCGTTCGTTCAGTCCTTTGATTTCATCGGCAGTCATGAGGCCGAGCGAGGAAGGAAAGATCTTAGAATCTGACAGACCGGCAGGTATTCCCCGGCATTTTAAACAAATAGACATGGTTTTGTCAGATATTTTCTTGTGCATGAAATTCAAAATGGAAGTGTCCAACGTATCTGTAGTAATTATCTATTTCTTACAGTCAGATATCCATCTATCTATGTATGGACACTTCACACTTAGGTACGAATTAAAAATAACGATGTGCTGATGAATTATGAATATAATTTGATAAAGTACATAAAATATATAGATTAAAAAAAACTTGAACGATTTAGAAACAACGGACTCCATCCTTGAGCACCGTTCTCTTGGTCCATGGCGGCTTTTTAATCTGTTTACTGACAATCACAGAGAGAGAGAGAGAGAGAGAGAGAGAGAGAGAGAGAGAGAGAGAGAGAGAGAAGAGAGAGAGAGAGAGAGAGAGAGAGAGAGAGTCCAATATACAGCACAACAAATAGTTTACCATTCAGATCCACGCATTATTTCTGTGACAGTCACATCTATCTATCTATCTATCTATCTATCTATCTATCTATCTATCTGTCTGTCTGTCTGTCTAACGGCATGAATAATGTGTATGAATAACTTATTTAGATGCAGTCTCTTATGCTTTCAACAATTTGTCACCCGAGTTCTCGCCCCTGTCCTGTTCTTAGCCTTGAGATAATTTGGTCTCCCAGGTGAAGTTCAGTTTTGACTGTAAACAGGATAGACGTCAATATCTGAGTGCCGATGGATGAAAAAGGACGGACGGACGGACGGATGGACGGACGGACTGACGGCCAATCAAGCTATCTATTATGAATAAATATTAATGGTGTATTTGTCATCATCTAAGCTGTTAGTATGCCATGTAGGAGCTGAGGGTTGTGCTGTCGTGATCAAACCAATTTAGAATTATACGCGAAGTTGTCCTTGCACGGCAGTGGATGCCGAGATCACTACGAGTGAACTCTCTAGTGAAATTACTTGCTATTCTTTCACCCTGATACATAGTCATGACTTGTACACTGTGGAGATAGTTGTATTTGTTCGAGGCAGAGAAGGTCAGGGTGTGGGATGGATGTGGGTGTGGGGTGATGCTGGTGGGTGTGCACTCTTGTGGACTGGCGTCTTCTCTCGTGGCCTGTGGGCAGAGTCACTATGTACAATAAGTGCCGGAGGCTGGAATCCACGCTCCCCCCATGATCTGAGGCCCCTGTTCCTTGAAGCACATGCATGTATTGGTGCTTACGTGTGTGTGTGTGTGTGTGTGTGTGTGTGTGTGTGTGTGTGTGTGTGTGTGTGTGTGTGTGTGTGTGTGTGTGTGTGTGTGTGTGTGTAGGGGGTATAATTTATGTGCATGAGCGACAGCCTTTCTAAATGCTCGTTATCTCTCTCTCTCGTTTTCTCTATCCTCTGTCTGTCTGTCTATCTGTCTGTCTGTCTGTCTGTCTCTTTCTCTCTCTCTCTCTCTCTCTCTCTTTCTCTATCTCTCTCTCTCTCTCTCTCTCTTGCTCTTTCTGACTATTGCTCGATAACATTGCCTTCGTTGTGCGTGTGAATGCATCTTTTTTGTGTGGAGAAAGGAGAGAGAGCTATATATCCATATAAAGATCAAAATACCTGATGAGTAAAATTAGTGATTGCTTCTCACCCGGGCAACTAACCCGACGGAAGACATAGTGATTTTTACTCACAAACGTACCACGGTTGTCGCCTGTGTTTTGGTCAGAAAAGACGTCATGTTTTTCGCCCATGATTGGCCAGTTTTGGGGACAAGGTAATTTTTAAAATGGTAATTAGGTTCAGTAGCGACTTCTGTCTACGATGTCGCTGTTGTTATTCAAATTTAAAGTGTTCTTAAATTTGTTAAATCATGCCTCGTTTAAGAGATGCAGGAAGGAGAAGTTGGGATGCTTCAGGCTGAGATATCAGCTAGAAGAACGTCAAGAATCTCTAATTGTACACATCGCACTTTAGACAAACTGCGGAACAGATTCTGAACAACTTTATCAGTGTCTTATTGGCAGCGATTCGAGCACCCACGTGTCACTGGTAAGAGGGAGGACAGACAAATTGTATTGGGAAAACAGGAAACCAATCAGCGACCATTATTCGGCATCGCTCTCTAAGCGCAGATCTGACATCAAACGTCCATATGTTGGTCAACAGCTCAATCACAAACATGGCTAAACACGATTTCAGTAGGCCAATTAACAAAAACGGTGGCTACTCATCGGAATGGCGTTCTATTCTGTGACGAAAGTCGTCTCCATCTGAGCGGAGCTGATGGGCGTATTCGTGTGTGGTGTCGGCAAGGAACTGTTGTGTCATGGAGGCTGATCGCTGGAGAGGAGGCAGTGTACATTTATGGGGAGGCATCAGCACCATGCACCGAACAATCTCCCCGTTTTCAAAGGACTTGTTAACGCCCATACCTTCAGAGCCGACGCACTGTTTGACATTATCGTATCTTTCTTTCATCTGTATTAAGAAATGACACATTCCAGCAAGACAATGCACGACCTCATACAGCTCGAATGCATCAATAATTTCTGCAACAACAGAACGGTGAAGTTTTGCCGCAGCCAGCCTCTTCTCCAGACCTCTCCGTCAAGAATATCACCGGAAACATATTAGCCACAGACCGAAACAATGGTGGGAACATTAAGAATCTGCAGCAGCAGAAACAAGCAATCACACAAGACTGGAGTTTCCGCAACAAACAAAGAGCAAGCATGAGACGACTCTGTTCAGCTTGCATTCAAGAAGAGTGCTCACACAATACTGACATTTTCATTTTGAGGGGTGTCCATAATGAGTGAGTAAAGAATCATTCATATCAGTGTGTAGTTTGTTGAGCTTAATCTTAATGTTCGAAGTCATTCCAGTGTACCATTTGAAATAAACAATGTCCGTGTTCTCCCACTCATACAAACACAGCGCAGCAAAATGGAAGTGGCTTCGTTTTTGGAACATGTAACTGCATCCATGAAAGCAGAAAGTGGCAGAGACTAACTTAAATGCATGTATGTAAATGTACATTAGTCTATATATGGCCACGGCATGTGCACGTATGGTATGTATTGTGTACACGTGAGTTGTGTACATGCATAAATATGTACTCACTGACAGCACCAAGACCACACCAAATACAGAGCTCGCTTTGATCACCTTGATGTCCAGTGCTGGTCTAATGGTCAGCCGTGAAACAGAGGGCACTGATTTGATGGCCGTTGTGTCTGACTTCTGGTGTCTGTACTCTGTGGTAGATTTTGTTCTTGCCGCTTATTTTACCCCATCTCATATCTTTTTATTTTGATTTTCCTATTCTAGTATAAATCTTTTCATCAATAGTTCTCTTACAAATTTCTGCCGTTTGCTGAAATGAGGCCAGTGAGTGTCTCTGGTAACCAAGACCTGCTATCGTTGAGGTCCGATACACAAAGAGCTCCTAAAGCAGCTGAGTTCACATAATGAATATGGCTTCCCATGCGCCACTGAGTACAAACTGAGTTCGCCGTCTGCTGCTATAGTTTGACTCAAGTTGGGTCCGCCAGCAGCTGACAACACGAGGTCAGTGAGTGTCTCTGTGGGAACTAAGTCCAGCCACAGTTGAGGTCCTATACACAGTGGACTCCAAAGTACCCGATGAATCAGTTCAATAAAGCGCATCAATGTGCATCTAACATATATATATGACTTAAAATAAGGTCCGCTGGTAGCTGACGATGAGGGATAAGTAGAGGGTCTCTGTGGACTACGTCCAGCCACTGTTGAGGTCCGATACACACAGGGGCGAAGGCTGGCTTTCTCAACAGGGTAATCATAGTTGAACATGACTGTCACTTATAGTCTCGTATGCGGTAACAGTCGAAAATGCAATAATATCCGTTCGTGGAGTCACATTTGATGTTCACAGTATGATACTGTAACACAGAGTATGGACTTAAAAAATCCGTAGGCATCATCACAATTACTGAAAAGCTACAACAAAAGTTTGAGTAGTTAGAAACAGGTAGGCTGAAAAGGCACCAAAAAGTACAGATCAGTTACAGGGCCAGGATCGCACAAAAATACATGTATATTATCACTCACCAAGATGTAATGGCTCCAAAATTGTAGAATTTAGGTCCAATTAGGCTAGACCTAGCAGGCC
>JAWQUT010000194.1:1141484-1162477 GCA_033807755.1 Ellobium chinense
TCCTAATGATAAAAGTAAGAGAGGTACCAGTCATTAAACGCTAATTTTGAAATCGCATCTGTCAACCATATTTCTTGATATAAATTGCATTTCAAATGTGAGTAGATAATAATAATAAATTAATAATAAATTGTATTTGTATAGCGCCCAATCCCCGAGGTGGGCTCTAGGCGGTTTGACATTTTAACATTCTCTCAGATATACATGCAAGCTCACTTCAGTACAATAAGTATAAGAAAACACTCGTACCTGAACACACAAACACACACACACACACACACACACACACACACACACACACACACACACACACANACACACACACACACACACACACACACACACACACACACACACACGCACGCATACCTGCGCACACATATTCATACACAATAATATAGATCTATTCAAAATGTAGTTGTGAGAAAGTCAGCTATGTTTACCTAACAATCAAAATGTTTACTGAACAGATATGATCTAAGTGACCCCTTGAATGCAGCCAATGAGTCGGAATTTTTTTTGATATTACGGGGCAGGTTATTATACAGAGATGGTCCTACACAGAGATGGTCCTATACAGAGATGGTCCTATACAGAGATGGTCCTATACAGAGATGGTCCTATAAAACTCAAAACTAGATCACATCAGTTGTATCCATACATCCTGATTTATATCTATGAATATCCTGTAGACCCTCACTAGGAGAAGTCAATTGTTTTTTCTTGAAGAGGTAGGGGAGGGGTGGGAGTGGGGGCATTTCCTGTTTTACCAAAGGCGGAATTTGTGACCTTGATATAAAGGTACTAGGGACAGGGAGGAAGAGGAGATAATCCATCTCAGATGACGGCTCTTGCAGGGTAAACAAATGCTGAGATAAAAAGTGTCGCAGACACGAACAAAAATATTTCTTTACAGATAATCGAATGTCTGAGTACAAAGAAATGCTTTTCCCCCCTGATCTTGAAATATTAAACGCCAGGAAAGTACAAACAATCCTCAAGGGTTTGATCTTTGTGGCCCTGTTGATTCTCATTGAAAACATATTTTTCATCTCCAGTTAACACAAATATGACCGTGTCCGGGATTTATAGAGAGATGTGTTATAGATATTATCTATATTAATAAAACGCTTCAGCCAAATTTGTGTCACAGATTTCTTGAGAACTACGTAACGTAAAAACATGCGGTTTTCACCTAAATTCGTAGAAAAATGCACAAAAAGTAACTATACACATCAGGCCTCTTTATTTTTTTTACCCTTTTTTAAAAAAAAAGAATGTGTATAGCAACGAAATACAATCTCCGATAGATCTTTTCAATCCGCCCGATTCGCCAATCGTCCAACTTTTTCACGGAGTCTAATGCATTCGTCTATGATGCCTTTCGGTGCGCTAAGTATTCTTTCGCCGCTGGTGCGTTGCCTGCCTGCCCAGTTGTAAAATGGGGTGTTAGTCTTGTGCCTGTATAAAATAGATTTTACAGTCTTCCCCAGCCACTTCATTATCCAGTCTTGTCGGTTTTTTTTCGTAACGTCCCGGAGGTCACAGGATGTGACAAAGTTGAAGAGCGGAAATCCCAGATGTGAAGATTTGAACAACTAAAATCACAGGTGGTTCATTTTGGGTAGTGTGACCGACGTTACGGCAATCATGTTACTCCGGTCTCCTGCCAGGCAGGTGTTTGTGGGTGTCTCATCCACCTGCAGATTGTTCCAGCCAAGTGCTGGTTCATGATTCTTCCTTCTCTGCCTATCTTTGTAGTCTTTCTTCCAATTCCTTCCTTGAGTTTACTGGGTAGATCAAGAACAACATATGATCTAGGCCTCAGTGTGGATGCGAACTTCTTTATCTTGGCAGGGAAATAGTAGGAAACAAACTTATATTTTTTGTAGGTTTAACTCAGCCATCATTACCTAGAGCCAGCTGAAGTTCTGAAGAATAAAAAAATATTATACCAAAATGTGTGTATGGCTTAATTAGGGCATCTTTTAAATACATCACCTCGTGGGATTTGTTTGAATTTGAAGGCGCTCTTTCATGGGCGATCTTTTGTTATCCGCTCCACAGCAAAGAATTTTTCTTTTGTAAAAAGAGCGGGGAATGAGGTGAGAGGAATGGGAGGGAGTAGGGAGGGAATAAATACGACCCAGCATTAATGAGCAAAGCCAAATAAAAAGCACAAAAGCCATATGCTTGTGGGAAAGAATGTTCACACCGGCAAAGACCTTCACAAAAGAAGGTGTGTGTGTGTGTGTGTGTTTGGTCCGGGGGGTNGGCTAAAATGAAACAAAATACAAAACAAAGTGTCAAAAGTGGAAAATGATAATGATATTTTTCTTCTATTTCTGAACACGAGGTGTGTGTGTGTGTGTGTGTGTGTGTGTGTGTGTGTGTGTGTGTGTGTGTGTGTGTTTTCTTCTGGAGACAAGGTTGAGTTCAAAGAGCTGGGGAGAGTAAATCGTGCACGCACCGCGTCCTGTCACAGCGGGCGTGATTCGCGTTTGATCAATGATCTAAGATGCCATTTGATAAGGAGAATGTTTTATTATCAGGATACCTGAACGGGGAGGATCGCTTTTTCAAGAGGAATTCTGCGGAATTTATGGGAGAAAGAAACTAAATTGTGTGTATTACGTTAGTTTGGGTTTATTGTTTTAAATGAACAGCTACTATATTGTTGTTACAAGACACTGGTACGGAGGAAAGCGAAATTTCACGGATTTTCTCGTAAACAAAAATAAAAACTTTGCCCAATCGCTCATGAGCTGCTCAGTGGAATAGAGTGGGGTGGAGTGGAGTGGGGTGGGGTGGGGTGGAGTGGAATGGTGGGCTTTTGAAAGAATTTGCGAGCGAAATTTTAATCGCAGAATAGAATTCAAGAATGTTGACTAACTAAATTATTAAAAACGACATGATTTTCACAAAGTTTGAGATTGTCTAGTCATACCCCCGCTAAGAAGATTATTGTGTATTCTACCGGATTTGTTTGTTGGTTGTCAAATTTAAATGGAACTTATTGGAAATGCTGAAAGGATCATCTACACGTACAAACAAAACAAACAACTCTGCTCGCATAGACAAGCCTTCAAGCAAACCAGATTGTTTGGGTGAACAAAAACTGAAGGTTCAAGGCCAAAAATATCCTGACGTGGCAGCAAATATGACGCACTGCTTTTTATTTTATTTGTCCAGCCGATCTCCAAACCATGCGATGGTAGTTTACTTTGAAGTTTTCTTGAATATTTTTTTTCATTTGTTGTTTTGCAAATAAACAAGTATGATTCTTAATATAGAAACCATTTTTTGACAGCAATTCTTGGCATAGAGCCAGCCTCGAACTCTGGGTATCAGAAACTTCTCACTTTTTTAATGTAAAGAAATCTTAAATGTCTTTCTCTTGTCTTGAAACCACCACAAAGTAGTTTAGTTAGGCTGTGGCCATTCATCTCGAATTACAACTGGACAATCAACGACAACTTGCATCCCTTTCAAACAGTTAGGACTTTTCTGGACGACCAGGGCTAAGGAAATGATGTTTTTCATGCAGGCAACTCAGAAGAAGAAGAGGAAGAAGAAGAGGAAGAAGAAGAAGAAGAAAGAAAGAAGAGTTTAATAAGAGTCCTGTAAACTATACACCAGTAAAATAGGCAAAGCGTCAAAGGAGAGGATCAATACTAAAAAGCTCCAGTCTCTTTTCTCTTAGTTTATTCAAACCGGTTTCAGTGCTGTTCCAAAGAAGACGAAGAAGAAGATCTGACTGGTCTATTAGTGAAAAGGACAGGAAATTCAGGAGAGAGAATTTCGTGTGTGTCCATACCAAACTGTTCTAGTAGTTAGTGGGTCCAGAAAGTAACAGGAACGTTAATCGTGCTGCAACTAATTTACGGTTTTCGGATGAAAGAATTGGTCAGCTGTTGTTTGGAAGAAATGAGAGTGTTTGAAATATTGAATTCAGTATTTACGATCAGTGGTTACCATCTGAGACACTTTGAGGCCCTGTCTCACATCCTGTCTCACAGGAACCTACAGATCATATCAAAATAAGATCATGGAGATTAGAAAGTACATTATGGTCACTTTTCGGCACTCTTATTCCACATTCGTCTTAGTCATTTTTTGAGATTTTGAGAAAGTTAGCGCTCTCAATCTGCTGCTCAAAGCAAAACAGTGAGGCAAATGTGATTTAGCTTTTATAATTGGGCTATAATAAAGAGTCAAAACTTTGTTTAAATAGGAAAAAGAAAATACACGGAAGATCATAATAACATGAACAACTTCAATCATCCACAAACACAAAAATTAAGCGAATGTGAGATGAGCTTGACGTTTTAGGACATTTCTTTGAGCTTTTCTTTACAGTAGAGTTGTGAAACTGTTTTTAACTTTTTATATTTCAGTCTTCCCACTCACAGACATGTAAAACTGGTCAAAGAATGAAGTCACTGATGTTCGCTTCTCTCCCAGCGATTGTCGCATTGTGTGTGCAAGGTAAGTCAACCTTATACATGTATCTTTGTTGATGATCACACTTCCTCCCTATTCACAGATACCACCACTTTGCTCTCATCTCGAAAAAAAATCCTGAGATGTGAGAATGAGACAAATATGCGACTGTTGCAACAATTTTTTTGTTAACTTGAGATGTTTAGTTTGTGGTGAAGCTGATACGTTCATAGTTTTTTGAAACGCGTAGTTTTGATACAGTCATCAGAACTGATCAAGAATTCTGAACAAAGTGATACCAACATTTACATTTCCCTACATTTCACCTACTTTGTGCATTTCCATGTTCTGTGTCAACGTGTTTACTTATTCTATGGATACATGACACGATAGAGGTCAGCTGACTTACAACACAGTCAGGTCGCTGCTAAAGGCCTCTATCTGCGTTAGAGATCCCTTATTACAGCCTGATGCCGATTTTCGAGATGGAAGACAAAACCAACAGTATTTAACTTCTGTTTACACATGCAAGATCGACATCAGGCTAACGGGAAGTGAAACGAGTGGCTCCTAGTACAAGTTGAGTCCTATCTCAACAATCTACCTGCACTCTAGGCTAGTCCTAAAGAAAGAGCTCGGGCACTGGCAGCTCATCTGAGTGAAGACAGAGGGGATTAGTCACACTTACAGCCTTAGTGAATCTTTTCTTGTGCCAGAGATCGTTCTTTCAATCGTTCATCCTTTCTTTCGCTTATCCGTCAGTTCTTTATATTACTTATTCGTTCGTTCTCTCTCTCGCAAATTCAGTCCTTCTTTCGCCTGTTCATTCATTCATGCTTCGTATATTGCTTCGTTCTTTCTTTCGCGCATTGGTTCGTTCTTTCATGTATTCATTTATTCGTTAGTTCTTTGGCCTCATTCAATGTCACCTAGAGCAGTTGCTGCCTTCGGAAACTGTACTAGAGATTAGTTTTAAATTGTTGGTTTGAGAGAGGGTTTACAGCGCATCAGGGCGGGTACAGCTGGATTGTGCCTTATTGATTGTTAGACCAAATCATAGAGTAGAATTTTTCTATACATTCTGCCAAAATTTCAGCGGCCGCTAGATCTACTCTACAATTTGTAAACTGTCAAGGGACTTTTTAAGTGCGCAGTGTACTCACGGGACCTTCTTGTTTTCCACTTTATCCTAGTAGATTAGCCGTCGCCTTTCCCATCCTTATTGATTTTATAGGTATATCTGGGTTTGTCTTGGGTCATGTCTTTTCCACGTGGTGAAAAAATGCCAGTAGCCCCCCTAGGCAGCCACAGTTGACATGTATGGGTTCGATTCACAAGTTAATCATTATATGTTGTAGCTGTTGTGCCCTCGGCAAATGTACTTTACTCCTATCCCTGGCTCCGCTCAGATGTCAATCAATGCTTGACTTGATCGCTGGTGATCCGTGGGCTTCTGTTTCGCTGCCATTAGCAAATATATTTGTCTTGGATTATGTTATAATGTAAATTGTACTAATGAATATTATGTAAATGTATGAATGAGGTGACCCTGATAAATGTTATAAAAAGAGTGAAATGAAAAATATGAAAATATGAATGTATATGAATGTATTGTCCTGTACATGTATATGTCAAAAGACATTTTAAAGAGTTGAATTCTTTCTTATGTTGGCGTTTCGCAGGTAGCCTCGAAAAGTGAAACCTTGTTGTAGTGAGGTAGTGACGCAAATAAAATATCATTATCAATATTATTTTTTATTATCATAATTATATACATCTCCTTCATACCCGAAACATATATACTGGAGACACAATATCCATCATGTCTATATTAACACATGATATAAGAATGAAATATATAACAAAACATTGTAAGTCGCCACAGTACAGCGTCTTGATATCTTACATCATTAAAGCCAGGTACTTGTTTACCTCAGACTTGACAGCCTTCAGACTCTGAGAAAGACCCAAAAAAAGCCGCACGGCCATACTGTCTCCATGTAAAATTGTAATAACAAATTCCCTGTTTACAATTGTTCACTACTTCTGTTTTTGTATTGTTTTTGTGGTGGTCGGTTGGTCGATCAGTCGGTTGGTCGGTCAGTCGGTTGGTCGGTCAGTCGGTTGGTCGGTCAATCAATCAGTTTTTAATAGCCTGAATAAGATATGGTGCTGAGGTGAAGTCTGCTCCGGAATAGAATCCATTAGATTTTGGTGTGGATCTAGATAAAACGATGTATCCAGTTATATCTAGCAATTTAAGGTTATATCCATCCTTGCCTCTCTCGGCAGAAGAACGATAGAAGTGGCTACTTTAGCGAGGACCTACTTTTGGCGAGTCTTTGATCCGTGTGTAGGTTGATATGTTTAGCTAGTCGAGAATGGCGTTACAGGACAACTGAACACAATGGGAAAACAAGAATATTGTACTGAGGTTGCACACACTTGGATCAGCTGCGCACTGTTTTCTGCCCGTACAACTTATTCTGTAAATAACACACATTATAGTGGTACAAGGTGTTGTAGCCCTGGTTTTATACCACACTTTTTGTTATGTGGTACCAAAAATTCGTTGTTTTGTAACAAAAACGAGTACGATAACATAAATATGTTTTCCAATATTATCCGTTTCAAATGAAATGAAATGTTGAGTATCGAAAGCATGATCGTGAAAGATGTGGGGTTTATTTATGTGGGAACAGGGCAAAGGGGGGAAAGGGGGAGGGGAGGGGGAGGCGTTGATGTTGAGTATGGAGAGAAGAACATAAATAGAAATAAATAATTCCAGCGACAGTGAAAGGGGTGGGGAGTTCTCTACCGTTCACCAGATTCAGTATCCTTTTACCTGTAATAGAATAAAAGTTTATTTGTTTACGAAAAAATATTAAAATTATAAGCGCCATGTGACTACTCCATCAGCCGAATACACTACTCGAGTATGGTGGCGCAAAACCAATGGAAGTTGCTGAGGAAAAAGGGCCAAAGGGTGGGGAGAAAATTAAGGGAAGTTCTTTAAGGAAACTTGTTTTTCGCGGGAAGTAATTTTCGCCAGTGTTGCTCAGCTCGCAAAATTCGTGAAAATTAGATCCTCTCAAAAAAATAAAAACCACCATAATTATTATATGCGTTTTGCTAAGCCTCTTTATGGCTGTTTAGTCCTTGACCTTTCTCCTTTCTTTTCTCACGTGTCAGTGGCTGAGGGCACCAGTGGGAGGGACTTTGTGCTGGCATATCCCAAACACAAGTCTTCAGAGGCGGCGCCTGCTTTGATGATGGCAATGACAGGCTCCACCACTACCAGAGTGACAGTGTCGGCACCCAAGTCGCCCTCACTTTTTCCAGCCACCACATACACACTGGGCCAAAATTTCGGAAGTGTTCAGACTGTCAAGTAATTTTGTTATGTCTCATTATTTGTTTGTAAGGACTGCGGTGGCCAAAGTGTGAAAGTCGGAAGTGTGAATTCCTGTATAAGATAAGATAAGATAAGATAAGATAAGATAAACTTTATTTATCCTTTCACAGGAAATTTGTCTCGGACAAGTGCACATCAAAATCACGCTATACATAGGCAAGAGCACACAGATATAGATACACACATAAGTAAATTAATATAGACACACACAGATGCACACACATGCATGCATACATACGCGCGCGCACCCGCACTCTCTCTCTCTTAAAGTTGTTGGTGAACAAGTATTGGGTTTGGAAAACAGAACTGTCAAGTAATGTAATATTTAGGTATCAGCTGGCCTGGTACATGTATCGTTGCATGAACAATTGTTTTTAGCTTTAAGAAAGATTAGTTAAAAATATAGTGCTCTTGAACATTTCTGCGTAAACGATAGACCATGGAGCCATAAATATGTGCAAAAAAAATCCGCTTTCTAGACTCAGGAAATACAATTAAATTTTATTACAAACTATGATTTCTTTAACTTTTAGTAATAATGCAAAAAATAAAATTCATTTCTAAAGTGCTTATCCCTCACAAACATAGTCCAGGCTCTCTGTGCTTTTAACGTAGAAACACTAAAAACACCAGCATTTACACTAAAAAATATGACAGTATTGATTATACCGAATACTCACTCATCCAACACACAATGCCATCATACAAACCTACTTGCACATATGTTTATACGCAGTTGTTTTTTTTTTTTCTTTGGTTGCAGTTTAAACTCTAAGCTGACTTTGGACACATCAGGCGTGGACTCGAAGGCCATCCATATTACATCTGATGAGGATATTATTGTCATAATGATAACATCCCTGTTCAGGTAGCTTCCTCCACCTCATCATCATCATCATCATCATCATCAGCATCATCACCATCACCATCACCATCACCAATCATTATCATCATCACCACCATTATCATTATTTGCAAAACATTTATCCGCACTGGATATAAATAAGTAAGGAAAGTAATCTATAACAATTTAACAACTTTAATACATAAATTTTCGGACTGGCGTCCCTCTTCAGATGCAGAAAATCAATGAACTTAGAATGAAATGGCATAAGAAAAGAAGAAAAAAATGTGGTCAATAGTCATGAAATTTAAAAAAGCTTGAATAGATACAAATATCCAACAACGAACGAAACAAAGGCGAACACAAAGAATGAAGGTGAACAGCTGATCAGGACTACATTATTTTATCCTCGAAGTGCCGGTAACCGCTGTCTTTTTATCGACGGCAGTTTCCCTTTTAGATTTGCTTACAGAATCTTATCGCACTTACAGATTTTAATCAAAGACCATTTCCACATTAGATGAACTTTGTTTTGAGCGGCATAAGTCAATTACCGCCTTGAAATAGATGTCCATTGATCTTTCTGTCGATATTCCGCTATCTTCGGCGTCATGCCGATTACCGCCGTTTTACTTCCGGACCAGTATGCAGCGGTGTTGCCACCGGTAACGATTTTTCCCGACAAGGCAGGGTAAAATGGCTTCACGAAAAGCTATTTTCCTCACTAAAGGGGAACTCGCACCTCGTAAATTATTGGGAAAAAAGTGATGAGGCAGTGCGTAAAATGCATGGAATTATACTTTTCGATTGTAAACTTATAGTTGTTGTTTTATTTTTTGCTTCCACACCGTGAGTAGGGAAATGGGAAAAATAGCGTCTCACTTTTGAGAAAAAGCACATAACCAGAGTGGCAACACGGACATGCGGCCTATAGGTTACAGACCTGTAATGGGATTGGACCTTTTTTCCCCCTCTATGGGTTATATTAACATTCTGAGCTGCCCTCTGAACCCAAAGCTCTAGCTTTTACCCAGAGCCATACCAGATTGAAGCTCATCATGTGGACCAAATTTTAAGAGTGGCCCAACCCTAGCAGGCCCATATTGAGTTTAGTTGCTATTTGTAAACAGAGCCTACATTTTTCACTGGTCAACGCCAAACCCCTCCTCTTCCGCCTGAGCACACCCTTGACATTGCAGTTCCAGCCCAGGGCTAAAGAGTGCCTAGCAAAATAAAGTAAAATGGACACAGTTTCCCATGATATCAAATTTTCCCCCCTGAAGCCCTTATTACTGGACGCAAGGCATGCCAAAAGAGGGAAAAGGGAAGATGAAATATAACTCCTTACTAGTAGAACCCAATAGTGAAAGTACAATTGCAGGCCTGTAATCGATACCGTCCTCATCCGAAAGGGAAAGACTCCTCATTGTCGTTTTTTAAGCTTCACTGTGATTAAAATTCAAAATGGACTGACATAATGATATACGAATTTTCGAATCAAAGGTGTGATTCTTCATCAGGTTAAATATAAAATGAAATGAATGGGTAAGAAGAGACGTAGTATAAATCGATTTTAAAGCGTTCACAGAGAAGAAAGATAAAGAAGAAGCGAGAAGGTTAAAAACTGAATAGAGTAGTACCATAAAAAAGACTAGGAGAGCAGGACTATCATCATCATCATCATTATCACCATCATCGTCATCCTCATCATCTGGAACATATTAAACAAATTAAAAAGTTTTGCCCAAACCAGCGAAGGATTATCATCATCATCCTCATCATCATCAGCAGCAGCATCATCCTCAACCATCAACAAGGCTTCATCATGGTTATGTTCTGTGTTTTTATCTCAGTATGAATTTCATCTCCATGGGGTCGTTTACGGTCCTGCCTGTCCCCCAGCTGTCAACTCACGTTTAATGTCGTAGGTTGCTGACACAAGCGAGAGTGGGAGAGGAAGTTGTGGGCAGGGGGGAGAATGAGGCGAGAGAGAGAGAGAGAGAGAGAGAGAGAGAAAGAAAGAAAGAGAAAGAGTCTGGACAAGTCTGCAGTCAAACATCGTGATGAAAATCGGAAGAAAGATATTAAATAAATGTCAAGTTGGATTAAGATTAAAACATGAAGTCTGAAACATGATCCTCGCCATTTGATGCATGTGCAATGCCAAACAATGTAGTATTGTGTTCAGCGATTGCTTGATACCACGTGCAAATACACAACAATGAAAGTTTCTTAGCGACGGCTACATACAAGCAGCAATACACGACAGAAGCTTTGCAGAATTAGTATTAGAGCAGACCTAATGCGCGCGCACACGCACGCACGCACGCACGCACGCACACACACACACACACACACATACACACACACACACACACACACACACACACACACACACACACACACACAAATAAAACCTAGGATCTAGGAAGTCACTAGATACACCACTCCCCAATGTCGATCTAAAGTCAGGGCGTAGGTTGAAATGACTGTGCTCACTCACTTTCTGTAGCAACACAACATCACACGAGTTTTGAGACTATGTTATCAAACGGCAGGGCAGGCCAACTTATGGTGAGGAGAAGACGTGACCACAAACTAGGAGAATGATAAAAATGGTAGTTAAGGCTGGTTGCTGAGAGGAAATATACACTAGTACTGGTCTACTTGCGGTGAGGATAAAAACACCCAGTTCTGCTTTTTCACAATTTAGAGCACTAATCTGTGGAACCTTCGGTCTAACACGTACTGTACATTATCTTGTAAGAAACACTAAACATTTACAAACCATTCATGTGACTTTAGTCTCCCTTGAAATTTTCGTCGCGTCATCATTACCGTTACCATCCCCTTCATCATCATCATCATCATCATCATCATCATCATCATCATCATCATCATCAACTTCATCATCATTATCATCATCAACTTCATCATCATTATCATCATCAACTTCATCATCATTAATCATTATCATCAGCTGAAATATTGGGTTTTTTTTTAAAATTAAAAGCTCTCTCAATACCAGCAATGAGTTGAGAAAAATACTTTATATTTAAAATTCAAAATACACTTATATAATGATATAAAATAATTACGAATTTTCGGATCAAAAAAGTGACCCTTCATCAAGTTAAATATAAAATGAAATGAATGATTAAGAAGAGATGTAGGGTAAATCGATTTGAAGGCGTTCACGGAGAAGGAAAATAAAGAAAAAGTGAGAAGGTTAAAAACTGAATAGAGTAGTACCATAAAAAAGACCAGTAGAGCAGGATTATCATCATCATCATCATCATCACCATTACCATCATCATCATCATTCTCAACCATCGACAAGGCTTCATCATGGTTATGTTCTGTATTTTTATCCCAGTATGAATTTTATCTCCATGGGGTCGAATACGGTCCTGCCTGTCCCCCAGCTGTCAGCTCACTATCTGACTGTGACCTCTTGCGCCAATCTCAACTGTTTCATAGTCGTCGTCAGCTGCGGTGTGCCTGTCACTGTCTCTGTGACCCTCTCTCTCGAACCTTATGGTTCCGCCTTTGCCATCACGGTCGAGGGTAACAAATACAACGATGGTGACACCATAGTTCAGACCTTACAAGGTAGGTACATGTATTGCCTACAGTGCTGGTCGCCAGATATAACTCTCCACTGGGCCTCATTGCGAACTCTGATATAATTTTTGATTGCACAATAAGAGGAGAGAGCTAAATGTCCTGGTGAAATTTGTCCACACCGATATTTTATTTTCCAGCCGTCGATTTGCAAAATTTTATAAAACAAACAAATTGAGTATTTTGTGAGCTGATACTGATCATAATAATAATGATCATAATGATAATATAATACTGATCGTGTTTTTATTTTTATTTTATCTTCATAAGATATGCTTACATATTAAAGAGAGGATCAGTGGAGAGTTATTTTTGACGAATAGTATAAAATATGACTGTAAAACAGGACAGTGAAGCCTGGAATTTGAACAGGTCATTCACGAGCCGTGTTAGCAAAGAAACAAAAGAAAGGACCGATTAGTTTGATAATCGACTGGTCTAACTAACCATTTGCCAACTTAACTTTACTACCTAGTTAAATTTCTTTCTTTCTTTCTTTCTTTCTTTCTTTCTTTCTTTCTTTCTTTCTTTCTTTTCATCTATCTATCTATCTATCTATCTATCTATCTATCTATCTATCTATCTATCTACTTATCTATCTATCTACTTATCTATCTATCTATCTATCTATCTATCTATCTATCTGTCTATCTATCTATCTATCTATCTTTTTTTCTTTCTTTCTTTCTTTCTTTCTTTCTTTCTATCTATCTTTCTTTCTTTCTTTCTTTCTGTCTGTCTTTCTTGTTATAATTCTGTTATTCGTACATGTGACTGTCCCCCAACACGACCAAAAGAACAACCATCACAAGAAGAAGAAAAAGGAACAGAAGAAAGAGGAAGAGGAGGAGGTGGAAGAGGAGGAGGTGGAAGAGGAGGAGGTGGAGGAGGAGGTGGAAGAGGAGAAGGTGGAAGAGGAGGAGGTGGAAGAGGACGAGGTGTGGAAGAGGAGGAGGTATAAGAGGAGGAGGTGGAAGAGGAGGAGGATAAGAAAAAGAAGATGGAGAGCAAAAACGATGACCGTCATCACCACCAAAGCATGGAAAAGTTAGATTAAGAGTAAACTCAACACATCTGTCTGTCCTATGACTGTCCTACAGAGTGGAGCACACTACAGATCCTGGCCTACCAGCAAGACTTGACAGGCAGTGTGGTGCAAAGTGACAGCCCCGTCGCCGTGATCGCCGGCGGCGAGTTCGCTAATGTAGGAGGGGGGACTAAGGTGAGGATGTGCATGTATGTGTGTGTGTGTGTGTGTGTGTGTGTGTGTGTGTGTGCGCGTGTGTGTGTGTGTGTGTGTGTGTGTGTGTGTGTGTGTGTGTGTGTGNGTGTGTGTGTGTGTGTGTGTGTGTGTGTGTGTGTGTGTGTGTGTGTGTGTGTGTGTGTGTGTGTGTGTGTGTGTGTGTTGGAGAGCGACAATCCAGTGGCTGTAGTGTCAGAAGTAAGCTGATATTGGCCTATGTGGTGTAGCAAATATGAAATTGCAGTACTGTTGGAAGGCATTAAAATCTTCGTCTGTCAATAAACCTCAATGTTAGATCCAGGTTTGGTAAATTCTTAGGACAGTATATATTTGTATACTTCACAAGACACCTTATAAGTCACAACAATCACACACGAGAACTCAGCTTGTTCTAGGTGAAGAGCTGACGACAATGATTGTTGCGGTGTCTCCCGAGTTCAGAGCCACACTGGAACCTGATACTGGTACTGTAGAGTAGTTGCAAGATAAATTCGCTGGATTGACAGGGAGAATTTTAGTAAAAACAAATCATCACGTTCGTTCTACATTTGCCGAAGTCATTCTTCTGGTTGATTTCAATTGTTTATATTAATATGATCTTCCATTTATCTTCATTTTCCTATTTTTAAAAAAATATAGACTTTTGTTTCGTTATTATATCCCAATTTTACAAACTAAACCACATATGCCATATTGTTTTGCTTTGAACAATATATTGAGAGCGCTAAATTTCTTAAAACCTCAAAAAGTGACTTCGGTAAATGTGAAAATGAGCGTTACGACATGACTGATATCCTGAGCTACGTTTCTCGTTTCTCATCTCTTCTTCAAATATGAAATGACGTCATTTCTGGAATGAAACATGAAACAGGACGTTAACTTGAGAAAATGCCACCATACTGTGAGCAGGGTTACCAGACTTCTTTTCGAGCGGAGTCAAATCGCAGATGGAAAAGCCAAAACTTGCCTGGAAAGGGCATACTGAGCTGCCGTCTCTGACAAAAAAAACAACAACAACCTCATTGCATATGTGCCTTTTTGTCATGAGGTGGCAGTCAGGGCTATAATCCAAAACATTCACTGCTAACAGTCCTAATATATGTAGAAATGTTATCATAATCTGGTATTTGGCTCCGAAAGAGGAAATTTACTTTGGAAACTTTATTGATCCTAGTTTTGTTATCTATTCTAACTTTTAAACATGGCTATTGGCTAATGCAATGTCTAAGCTCCACCCACAAGTCGTCTAGTCTCCGCTCATTGGCTGTCTGAGACTAACAAGGTGAATGTGAAAGAAACAGAAAGGCAACCCTGAGTGATCAAACAAAAGAGAGATTTTGGTCATGTTTTTCTTGTTGTTAAATCGTTCGTTTCCCTCACAGGACATGGTTGTGGAGCAGATGCCCTCAGCGTCATCTCTCGGCGCCCAGTACGTTCTGACGTCATTCCCAACCGTCAGCAAGACCACAAGGGTCAAGGTCGTTTTCACTCAGCCTGGCACGACCTTGACTTATGACTCAACTGTTGTCAGCCTGTCCTCCGAGTACGAAGAGTTTGTTGTCCTGCATCTGATGATCGACTCAGCCACAGTCTTGGAGGCTTCCAGTCCTGTGCTAGTCACTCTCTTCTCCAAGGGCAGTGATGGTTGGTATTCTCAACATCAAACAACACAATGTACATAGAACTCTAGTCGGTGCTACCCGTACGAAAGTGTCCCAACTCCGCTTAACAGCAACTCTTCAGGAGTAAGGGACAACTTGCGATTAAGGGGAGTTGCGATTGTCCAATGACTTTTATATACATATATTATATAGTATTTTGTTATGTGGAAAAACGTTGCAATTAAGCAGAAATTGAAATTACCCCGATTGCTGTTAAATGGAGCCGTCTGTAATACAATAGAATTCGGTTGAAGCTGTGCCACTCTGTTCCCGCATTGAAGAACGGAGAAAAGAACTGTATTGTGCAAACCTGCAAACGAGAGAGGACCGCTGTGTGTACGAGTTTTCTGTGGCGGGGGTGAGCACGTGTTCAAACCTTGGTCTCTCACATAAAGAAATGTTAACAAATTTGAATGCATTATGTTAATATGTAAGCCAGTTGAAAGGTAGTAGGAGCAAACGGGGCGGAGTGACCTCGCCATGTCAGTCCATGTGCCTGGGAACTCCGGTTGGCCATCGCACACAGGCCAGAGAAGGTGTAGTCTTGTTCTTGGTGAAATGAAGAAAAGACAAAAAAAAGAGCTGGTTATCTTCACTCTACATTTTCTAATCCTTCAATTGAGTGTTTACAAAAAAGAAAAAGGACGTCACTCCCACGGGGGCTATCAGTTTTCAAGTTTGTATGCTTAGTTGCTTCCTTTTTCGTCTCGTGTTCAGCATAGCAACGGACGCCGCTTCAGAAATTTTCCCTGAATAGTCTAGTCTGATGAAATATAAAACCGGTATTTTGTTATTCTTATAATGTATGAAGGCTTAAAGACACACGATATCAGATGATTCCTTTTTTCTTATTCCAGACAATAGTGAGTATTTTGACCCGTCTGCCATCGTTCTGCTGCCTACTGTGTCGTGGATGTCTGATTACATTGTGGCTTTCACACCTTTAAAGGATGAGAAGCCATACCTCACTCTCACAGCTTCAACCAACTGCACCGAGCCCTTCTATGTGAGTAAGAATAAACCGTAGCTTGCCATTTTGACAGACTTCCTCGGACGGTCTGGAAACAGTATAAGAACAACAGAAACGATACGTTTGTCTCCCAGAAAGACAGGTTAAAGCTCGAAAGCCTTGCTTCTAAATATTGTAACTAAACTATTGTAACTAAAATATTGTAAATCGAAAATCGCACAGCTATCAAATCAGTTCACATTTCACAGGAAATGATAAACACACACTGATGTCCGTCGTTTGTTTTTTTTTAATTTATTGAACCCAAAACACATCATCCTACTGTGAGAAATGACAATCACCCCTGAAAAGTGGCCATTTTCGAAACTTTTGTTTGGTTCCTTACCGCTGAGTAAGAGTGTCTGGGATTACCAACAGACCGTTTTGGTAGAAGCAAACATGCGTATATAAGGAATTTCCTGTCACAAACTGAGAAATCCACAACGACCAAGAGAAGAGTGACTAAATCCCATTTAAAAAAAAAAAAATCCCACAAATTCCGCCAGATCTCGTATTCAGTATTATAAATTTTCTCACTTAAAAACTGACATAAGAACATTACTTTATACACTACTATTGTCAGTTTGGTATGAAGCAACAGCAGTGTTATTTGAATAACCTTTCGAAATTGAGTGTATTCGCTGCTTCAGCAAGGAATGAGTTAATCATTATACAGAATGGTTGTGACAAGAGCTGTCACTCTGTATTGCACTTCCCTTACAACTCTCACAAGGGACACAACCAGTCTTGGTGACGTATATTATATATATAGAGGATCTGTAATGAGTGTTTGTTTGATATCAGATTTATGAATACGTTATACATTTATCTATTCTAGAGCCTTTTTTAAAAAATCTTATAAACCCTAATTGATAAACAAAAATTAACTTGTAATCGTGAAATGGACCTTGAAGTGGCTCTCACCCTGTTTGAGACACATCAATCACAATTGACCTGAGTGAACCATGACCTGAATGAACAATGACCTGAATGAACCATGACCTGAATGAACCATGACCTGAGTGAACCATGACCTGGATAAACCATGACCTGAATGAACCATGACCTGGATGAACCACACAGTTACGCGACACAAAGTAGATTCACACAGCTGACAGTCATCGATGAAACTTTAGACCACAGAAACACTGTGACATTTCAAGTACTTTTAATTCAAACTTTTAACTGAGCTGAAATTGAAATGTGAAGAGAACAATGACAAGCGATAAGGAAGACAAACTGAATTTTTATTTTTTTCTGTTAATCTAGACAGAAAGAAACCCGAAGGGAGTGAAAGTAGTTTCAAATGAAACGACCTCGCATATTCAGACACCTAGAGGTTTCCAAGGCTTCCAATCAAAGTATTTTTGTAAGCAGGTCAAAGGTTAAACTTATGTAACGTATGACTCACCAAAATATTACTACACACTTTTATGTCACCGGAAATAGGTCCCGCTTATATGATAAATATATTAAGTTGGCATATCATGTGACATACTGATTGTTAGTCCGATCTTCTGAGACCGTTTTGCCAGAATATCAAAGCATGTCTGTCCACAGATGAATAATCGAGTGCTGGGCAGCTTGACCTGGAAGCCAGTTGGAAGCAGCCCGTTTAAGACGACCGCCTTTGAAATAGTGGACCGAGGGCGGCTGATGCTGGAGAATACTGGATGTCACTTTGGGGGCTTCGTCTCGGCGCTGGGCCAGAACAAGGCTTATGCTTTTACACTTGGTTGGAGAGCATTGCCGGTGAGAGAGTGACCAGTGACATATTTTATTGTTGGTTGGTTGGTTGGTTGGTTGGTTGGTTGGTTGATTGGTTGGTGTGTTGGTTAGTTGGTTGGCTGGCTGGCTGGCTGGCTGGTCGATCGGTCGTCGGTCGGTCGGTTGGTTGGTTGGTTGGTTGGTTGGTTGGTTGGTTGGTTGGTTGGTTGGTTGGCTTGTGAGCTGGCTGACCGATTGGTTGGTTGGTAGGTTGCATGACTGTCTGATTGGTCGACTGACAGGCTGGTTGTCACATGTGACTATTATTAAGGATACTGGTCTGTTATGAATGAGTGGGGTTGACTGCCAAATCGCTGTCTGAAAAGTGGACTAGCCAGATGTTGTTAAGTGTGTCCTCCTGTGTGTGAAACAAAGAGCGAGAATGAATGGGTTTTGTAAAGCGCCAGTGGGGGCCAGAGAATGGGAATTCGGGGCTACATACATAAACTCGATCTATCAATATTAAGTTCTTCACTGTCTTGTTTGTTTATCCAGGTGATCAATGCCTCATCTGTATCAGTGTCAGAATCTGATCTTTCAACGCAGCTGTTTGTATCAACTGATGTCTATGTGGACATAACACCTTATACCTTTTCATCTGTATTGGCATCTAGTTACGCCGACTTGCCAAGTTCAGTTCTTGACGAAAGTCTTTCCACATCTTTTGTGACTTCAGACATAACAGCCACCACTGCAGAATCTTTCACACAACAGTTTGTGACTTCATCATTGGTTGTTGAAACGCCGGCGACAACTATAGTGGCAGTCACTTCCATAACGCCATATCCCATGAGTCCTTCCATGACGCCTGGTGGAATCACTATCACCACGCGCGCACCTTCCCAGTGCGCATGCTCATGCTCCTTTCAAGCCATGTCTCACAACAAAACGCTGCAGAATGACGTCATAAAAAACGCTACAGAGAAGATAGTCAAAGAACTCTCGGTGAACATTTCCACTTTGTCAGCGAGGGTACGGAAGAAAATCTCGTCGGAAAACAAACGAGAGTCTGCGAGATACATTGGGAGTGTGATTTGTGCGGTGGTGATTTGTGTGATAGTTGGTTTGATTCTGTTTTCTGATATGTGCAGTGCTGTTTACTTTATATACAGGAAAGTGAGAGAGTGTTTACACAGGGACAAACACCAGCGAGAGCACGCCAACTGACTTGTGTGGGTCATGTTGAAAGAGAAGCAAATGTTCTTCTGAACCGAGGCTGAATATTCAGTTGCACCGAAATAACTGGAATCCAGGAGTCCAATCGACCCACAGTCCAAAGTTTGTCCGAATTCGCGAGTGCAGCCTGGCACAAAAATGGGGGACCGAGATCTTTACCACAACGAATGCACGGGTTGTTCGAGTAAATGAGGTTCAGGGTTGTGGGTCCTCCTAGCTATTTTATACCAATGAAGGTACACTGATGTCGTGTCTTAGAAAACAGACGAAAGAACAGGAAAACAGAATAAAAGAATATTCACCTTTGTAGGGCTACTTTCAATGACAATCTGTTCATCCGCTTCCAAAGCAGACGATGTTTCTACTGTTGTACATATGTATTGAAACAACACTCAATAACTTTCCGTGGCCGCCAACAGCTTTAACGAAGCTGGAGTTCCAGCACTTACATACAGTGGTGCTGTTTAGTCATGCCGAACAGCAGCCAACAGAGAGTTGCAACTGCACACAGCACGTTCTTCTCTCGGCCAACTGGACTGTGTCATGTCAGCTTCTCCATTTTGTTTACGAAATCTGCCGGACTTCCGGGCTTTAATTCCTGCCCCTATCCACCAGTACAGGCCCTTGGAAGAGTCCTAGAATATTAGTCTTTAATAATGATTGAAAAAACAAAAACAACTGGATTTTAATTTAACGCAACACCCCTGACACTGACACAATGTACATTATTCTCACTGTTTTACTTCCTTCACAGGCAAAATACTCTGGGCCATTCCCGCTTAGAGCAGGATTAGAAAAGAGAAAGCGACACATGAGAAGGTTCCTAAAGACTGTTTTAGCTTTCCTATTTCTTCCTCTACCCTGACCACAAGTCAAACTCCTGGAAATGTGTAGCAGTTGCGGATTCAGCAATGGTTCAGTGGAACGGCTGCTCGTCATTAAGTGCAAGCCGCGCTGTGCCGGGTAGAATTTAGCTTAACAACAAGAAAGGTAAAAAAAATAACAACCATTATTTGCCAAAACTATAGACGCCAAACCAAATTCAGATGCCCATGCTGTGTTATGTTTTCTACACTAATTGTTTTGCTATACTCATTACATAACCATATACGTCCTGGTTTGCCCCTTCATGTAATATGTTTATTTGACAACGGTCTCCGGGGAAATCTCAACCAATGTGCCATGGAGTGCCGTGGAAGAGTTGCACGGGTAGTTCTGACGGTCACGAGCCGCTAATGATTCAGTGCAGTGCCTTGTGTAGAAAGCAAACCTTTATTGGGCAGAGTTCAGACTGACAACTGCTCACCTAGGCATGCCTACAGTTTCTCATTCCATCATATCTTTGACGTCACCGCCTTGGCTACATTGCGTTAAGGTGACCTTCAAGTTCTTCAACTTGGATAAAGATAGAAGATTACTGTCAAATCTCAACATCCTCAGATTTACTGCTGGAACAGGAAACACATTAAATGTAATCGTGCTGAGGTGCCGTGAAATCTGATCTCAGATATTAACAAATCATCTAGTTATATTCGTTAACTAACATCATATCTGTTGTGTGTTATAAACCTCAGAGGTCAGAGTACGAATATTGATACAGAAGACCCATTAGGCTGAATAATAATTATTGTAATCGTTTGTATTTCTAGACGATATGTTGTATATACAACATAGTACATATTCAAACTTTGTTGATATTAAAACATTGCCTGTCATTGAATACAGAGCTGGATGATGGCTAGGATAGCGTACCCGTACACGTTTAAGAGAAAGAGAGCGAGAGAGAGAGAGAGAGAGAGAGAGAGAGAGAG
>JAWQUT010000194.1:1169289-1186180 GCA_033807755.1 Ellobium chinense
TGCTGCAAGACATCATCATGTGACAGCAAAGTGATAAATAATTTATATTCTGTACCTATAAATATGTGATACTGTCATGCACAACACTGTGTATTAATGCACTGTCATGTTTCGTCATCTCAAATCATACATCAACTGCATTCACACAATTTGTTTGTGCCAGGCTAGATATAAATGGGCCTGAGCAAACAAAAATTAGTGTTAAATATCACATGATATCACTTTGTTTTGATAATGAATGCTTGGAATGCGGTCAAGTGAATGGTGAAAGTTCTGCTAAAATTTCAAACATAATAACACACGATGGAAATGACACAATATACAGTAGAACTCACTTATACGACAGCCCTTTATCCAAATTCTTGGTAAACTTCACCGAGAAAAAAAATCCCTGCCTGAAGGCCCCCCTTATTGATAATAATAATAAAAATAATAATAACAATAATGCGGTTTTTAGTCTCATATCCAGGCTAATGCCCGCTCATGCGACTTCACACTATTATTACCCCAGCAGGCCTGATCACTTTCGGACTTTCTCGACTCCCTGGGGAGCATACAGTGCCGCTGCCATTTATAGGCGCTGATCACTAGCATTCTGACAATATCTTCCACTGCCTATAGCCAGGTACCCATTTTACAGGCGGGTGGACTGAGGAAAATGTGAAAGAAATGCTTTCCCAAGGCACTTACAACATGACCGTGGTCGGGAATCAAACTCAGGACAAAAACTGATAGTAAATTTTTACAATTAACCCATTAACAACCTCTGATATCATAATTCATGACGCACTGATAAGATAGGAAATAGAACGAGCTGCCTCCAGTAGCAATTTTTGCTTCCCTTGCCCATTAGTGACCTAGCGAGATAAGGACGTGTGAGTAGTGAATATTGCATCAAAGGTGATGACAATATCCTTAATCCCAACAATATGCAAGACTATCACCAGGTAAGCCCATAAAAGCCCTCACCTAGAAACAATACTGTCCAACATTTCTAAGGTTATTTCCCCTTACATTGTACAGTAAATAAAAAACACAAAGCTTGTTTAGCCCGCAATAATTTGACAGGTCCCTTCAATTTTGTTCTAACAGAGTTATACAGTATTTCATAGAAGTTATTTCCCTATCATATTAAGATGACAGTTCCTGAGGACTAAATCAAATGCTCCAGAAAGAACCCCCTGAAAATCTTTTCACTGACGATAAATAACGTCACAAGAAACTAAGCTTTCAGACTTATACAGACGTATTAAAATGTGTGATGACAAATTTTATTCTCAGGCTTTTTCACATAGTATGCCTTTCTTTAGTCTTCAGCCCCTGTAGAATTTAGATTATACAAAATATAACCCAATTCACATACATCACTTCTTTGGCTATAACTTAGTATCACATTGTCTTCAAGGGAAACCTCAAAATACTGGCAAAAATATAAGTTATCAACATTCAATACATGATAAGCCATTATAACAATAATCCCAACTGTAAAGGCACTAAAATATCAAATAAAGATTAACTGACATGCATGAAAAAGCATGCTGATATAGTAACATCAATTAGATATCTCCATATTAACAATTTCATCATTAAACAGAAATCTGTTTCTAAAATATCTCATACCTCATTTTATTCTACATCAAAGTCCTGCATAATAAAGCTCACGACTTTAAACAAAGGCTACAAAATTCTTCGGACAGAAATACATAAAGTTGTTTTCTTCACACTTTTCACACTAAATTCCAAATATTAACACACAAAGCTAATACAGACTTTGGACTTAAACTGCAGTTCATGTGTACATAACATTAGTATCACATTTTACAGATTATCACCATTTCGTTGAACTTATTTAGCAACTAAAAAATGTTTTCCACTCATTTGTGGTTAGAGAAAAATGTGAAAATATAAAAGCTGACCTAGAACATTATAAAAAGTCAGACTGGAGAAAGATGTGATTTTTCACAACATATCTGTACATTTCAATATCACATGCTCAAGTGTAATTTATTATATGAATAACATTAAAGGGGTGGGTCTCAGGTGGTTTTATGGAAAGTCCTTTTATTACAAATCACTGGCTATGGAGTCTTCCATACAGTTGAAAAATACAACAGAGCCTCACGACCTCGATCCTCATGATCTTGAAATCCCATGATCTTGTTGAACAACAACACTCGTCCCCAGCCCCATGTTTCCTATATTAAATTTATTTCATGATCTTGAATTTTCAAGCTGGTCCCATGGATCCCAGTCTGTGTGGTTCTATTGTCTTAAATCAGAAATTCAGCAGCAGTATTTTTTACCAATGACATATATAATAAGACTTACAAAGCATCAAAAGAAAATCTCTGTTCCTTGAGCAAAGGGAGCCAAAAATAGATCTATCTTATGAAAATCAAAAGGAATGTGTACTTCTTAGAGGACTCTTGGATTCCTCTAAAGCAGAGATGAACTTTGACATTATGTTTTCATCACCTTCCTCTAAAGCAGAGATGAACTTTGACATTATGTTTTCATCACAGAACTCTCCTTCCAATTCATCTTCCTTCCTTTCTCCTTATTACATGTCTGGCTTGACCACAAACATGAGGCTCAACACAAGGAGCACTAGGCACCTACTGGTCCATGCAACACCTTTGCCACAACACCCAGTGTTGTGCATCTTATTGTTTCATCTTTATGGTTGCCATTCCTGCAACTGTGCAGCTACAAGAGTTTGATGGTAACGTCCCTAGGGACTCATCAGCATGCGTGAAATTTCCACACTTGCTTTAAAGGGATAGCAAACCACTGAGTGCTAATAAAATGCTTGCTTCACATGGCTTAAGTGGCCTTTTGATTACATCCTATGCTCTAACATCAGCTATAAAAGTTTTGACCTCAAACTTTTCAGGCCTAAGGTACAGTTATTTTTAAGTGGCAGGGGGTCACCCTCACACCATGGAGAAAAAGAATCTGAGATGTCACATCTGCAGGGCAATCTTCCAGCACAGTAGCCATCTAATCTGCCTCACAAAACTTAAAATTTATCCAAAAAAGGGAACCATTCACTCCAAAAATTTCCCTCTGTGGACAAATAACATTATCCTTATCCTTATCCTTAACCTAGCTCTAAACTTCAGACACAGTACAATGATACTAACTGATCTGAGTCGCCACATCACAGCCTGTACTACAGTGCTTAGTTAAGTGACATAAGCTCATTTTGGCTGACTGACTGGCAAATTGTCCTGAAATCTGAAATATGGGTAAAAGCTGCACAGTATAATAAGGCATACACATGTCATTGCGTCATGCCTGGTCAGCTGCAATTCACTGTAGCCGACTGTGTAAAATCAGAATCATCTGTTCAAAGCCAGGTCAAATAGAAGTGTCCACCAGCTCCAATGCTACCAGTGCAAATAATGTCAGTTGGTTACAGTCCTCACTTGATGTATTCAAATGGCTCAGTCTTACCCTGTCTAAGGTACTCTCTGGAGTCCAGATCAGCCTGTGAAAAGAATTAAATGTCATGAAAGTACATCATCTTATGCTGCCTGGACACTGAAGGACATCTGTCCAAACAGCACCTGGATCAGCTTGGTGTAGCTGATGATAGATTCTCAATAAACTAAACCTCTTTCATCATACAGATACAAGTAAGATGCTCAAGATTTGTCATTACTGCTTATCAGACCCTGAGTTTTCCTATGTATCCTGTGGCTGTATTTCCCACAGACTCCATGCAATAACTCTGTAGAGAAGCAAATACATTCCTCTTTCAGTATCAACAGCAAATTTACAACAATAGTACAGTATATATTTATCTTTCATACCTTTCTAACAGGCTCTGGAATTCTGTATTTGCTACATTCCAGGGTGATCCACTTGGCACTGTTCAGGGTGATTTTGTGGCCCACAGAGATGTAGACAGGGTTGGGGGCCTTGTCATGGACTCGCAGGCACTGTAAGGACAGAATAATTCATGTCTGTGTTAAACTGTCAGAGTATAGGCACAGTCAAATACCCAATCACATCCACAGACTAAATGTCCATTGTCTCAACTTACTAATGCCACAACTGAAAGACAAAATGCTAGGTTCTTTTGGCAGATAATGTTTTCATGCACACTGCAATGAACAAGACTGATTTCTCTTGCTTCTGGTATTCTTATTGTGCAAAGAGTTCACACTTTCAAGGTGGGGGTCAATTTAATATGTAGTTTTCCTTGTTCATTAATGGATGTCCAGTTTCTATAAAAAATTTTTTTTTTTTTTAATTGAAAATGGGGGTTCATAAGCATGTCAAGTATAGTGTAGTAAAAATTTCAGTTTACACCAGTCATATCATTCAGGTGTATGGCAGACCATGTTCATCAAGAGTGCATCAGTACTCACAACAGCTTGACAGGACAGCCAATGAATATCTCATTTGCTAGAGGATGAAGATGCCATTTTCTAACAGATTTAATTGTGTATCTTGGCCTACAGGACATTATTCAAGCAATTAAAAGGTTCTGAGCCAGGATGAGTCATCTGAGAACAGTATCAGACCTGCATAGTGTAGACAATTCACAAATGTAAACCTTTGTAAGCTGGAAAACCTTTTGGAGTGACTTGGCATGGTTTGGAACAAGACTACTTAAACAAAAATTTGCTTCAATGGAAGAAAATATTCACTGTAACTCAGAGATGATTGCCTCAGTGTGTGTTAATTTAAGCTCCTTACCATGCCTAAGACAGTCCCAGAGTCAGACATCAGCTCAAGCCCATCTCCTGCCCCTGATAGGGTGCGCTTCTGCAGAGAGAAAGAAGAAAACATGGAATACATTTCAATGATAATCAAAGTTGCGAGAAAAAAGTTCAGGCTAAGATCAGATTTCCAACAATAGCATGCCCTTGTCAAATGTTTTGTGCTGTTATTCAAGAATATGACAGCAAAGATTTGCTAATGTGATTGTTATTTCATGAAAATGAACATACATTTTATGCATCTCAGATGGAATGTTTTCTAAAATGCCTTACATTACTATAATAATGAATGATATAACAACACACACATAAAATAATGTTACATATTGAGCATGAAATCCATCCTAGACTCACAGCTTGAACTCCAAGGCAAGGTTTCATAACTGAAATTGTCATCCACTTACAGGAAATCAAAGACACATATCATCCAGACTGGATAGTACGATCATAGAGTTCAAAAATATATAAAATGGTTGAAAACTTTATGAGTCAACTGTAATGCTGTGTCTCTGACCTGTTTCTTGTGGTTCTCGTCATCCACAATTCCCTGGGCTGTGATCAAAGTCTTGGCAACACCCAGTGTGGGAACATCCAGTAACACCCCCAGCTGACAAGCCAGGCCAAAACCTGTTGGTATGAAAATGAGCAAAACACCTCAAGAAATATTCAGCTGGTCAGCATCAATAAGTTTATATACAGCTGAACAACGTATTTCTCAAAACTATGCTTATCTTATACTCATACCACCCTGTTCAGTTCTCTTTTCAAATGTTTCACATATTTCTGACATTCACAAACAGATGAGATACATTTTCTAGCACACCATTTTAAAACTAGGTGTCTTCAACAGTATTCAAGATATTTTTTTAGATGTTCCATTAAGTCATTCCATAATTCTACCTGCAAAATAAAATACTATTATCTTGTGAATTCAATACAATGCATCTTCGCCAAGTTTCATTTGCACATCTCACAAGGCTTGCTGGAAGGAGCAGCTAAGTTCTCAGATACATAACACCAACTACAACAAGCAAGTGGTCTCTAAGATGTTTTTTGGCATAGGAATTGCAACACCAATGTGCACTACTCCAGAGTGCAGTGATGATGTTTCTGGCAACAAGTAATTACATAACAAGATCTCAGATGGATACAGTTCTGAGAGATTATTTCCAAAAGAATGTAAGGAACTACTTTCTGACACTGACCTCTTGGATGCAAAGTTCCATTACCATCAACCATGATCACCTGAAAGAGAAAAAAAGCATACATACATTAGAATTTTCACTCCCAGTTGTATATTGAAGCTTATAAAATACATTAAATAAACAAAGCACTATGAAAAGTCTTACCATTTAAGCAGTTCATCATCATTATTCAGATACAATGTTTGAATATAATGAAGCACTACTCAACAGAAACAGGACCTGAATGGTTGAGCAGTTATTTTGCTGACATCATTTCTGCAAAAATTCTGTAAACTTATTTTGAAAAATTTTGCCAAATAACGCATCCACACCCCTGCAGAAGGGGGTGGGGAAGAAGGAGAAAAGCAGGAAGAATTATGAAGATTGACATAAAATCTATAACACAAACATCCATAGAATGTCACTTACATCAGGCAGGTACTGAGGAGCAGCCTCTTTCAAACGAGTGTACAGCTGGAGCAGAGGCGGCACTTCACGGAAAGCCAGGAATCCTGGGATATATGGCTGTTTCAGCTCTATCATTTCCATCCTTTGGTATACCATCTGCATGAACATATGGGTAAGCAATAGGGACTGTATTTTATCTGAAAACTTACACTAGAAAAACACAGTGGTACACTGTCTTGTGCCATCTATCTATATAATTATTAGGTCTCCTGTCTGCCAGTCTGTTTGTGCTGGAATAATGTTCACACACCATTTTCGTGAACCAGACATTCTTCAAAACTATGCTTATCTCAAACCAGCCTGTTCAGTTCTCTTTTTTCCAATGTTTCACATATTTCCGGCAGTCTCAAATTCAACCTTAAAATCCTTCAACGACACAGGACGGTTTTATCACTGAAAAATGCCAATGCATGAATTTATAATATGATTTTTTAACAATTCTTTGCAATGAGCTATCAACTAACGTGCGGTCAATTCATCACTGATAAATACTAAATTATACTTGTTGCACTACCACAAGTTAACTCATGCCTGCTTAAGTTACCTCATGTTCACTTACTCTGTGCAAATGCCTGATGTGATGGGCAGATATTCTATATGTAATTCACTATCTATAGTATAGTAGGTATACACTTCCAATAATCTGAGAGAGGCAGAAGGCCCTACCGTACAATAAAGTGTAGATCTAAAGCCAGCACAGGAAAGAGTCTAGTCCAAAATCTACTTTCAAGATGAAGATTACAAGTACAATTCTAAATACAATATGATCTAGCATGACATTCTGAGATATCACTAACAACTGGAATCACTGACTAAGGACCTGGCAGCAACTTACACAGGAAGGTAGTAACATGGTGTAATGAACTGGCGCTCTCACACTGATGACCACATTGCGTCACAGGGATGAAGATATCTCCCTCTTGATTTCAAAGTTTCTTTCTGTTTAACTCAGGTCCCTGACTGCAGCCTACCTAAAATCATACTTAAATTTACCTGTAAATCTGGCATCTGAACAACCGTCAGGCAAGCACAAGCATCCACAGCATTTCCTTTGATGAAAGAAATGTCCACTCCACCTATATAATATCGGCTTCCATCACACTTTCTCCTGCGGCCGTTTACTAGTGCCAGGATCTCTGGAATGTCTTCTTGGATCATTCTTCTCTTCAATTCTGCCTGTTCTCTGTAAATACAGCAGGAAAAAGTTTGGTGACAAGTAAGAATGAAATACCTGGGTCACTAACCACTAATCATGTTTAAAGTTTCATGTTTTTTTTGGTTTTTTTTTAATTTAGGCTAGTGGCCAGACATTTTACATTACACAAAGTACAGTACTGGGGGCAAACAAGAAAAGGCAGAAAAAAAAACCAAAAACAGCCAGACCAAAATGGAATGTGAAAGACATGGCTTTAAAAAAATGGACATTATGGGGATTTCCATGGCAGAAAATATTAGACAGTAAATTATTCTGATAGCAAGAAAAGTTCTGAGACTGTTTATTTCATCAGTCATGTGAAGGATACTTAAGTGTGTGATAAACAATCTGATATAAGTAATTGTGCACACTGTTGGCTAAAATATTCTAATACTGTCACTTTTTCCCTCCTTAAAAGATTACGTAGTGGCCATTAGCCTGGAAAACTGCAGTGTCTCTCAGAATATTCTATTCCCATATTCTCTAGAATGTCTAGGTTTGTACAATCTAGGTAGAAAGTTGTAAGAAAGAAAGAGATAGAACACTCACTCCCAAACTCATAACATTAAGGTCTTTGTTGAAAAGCTGTTCAGTCTCAGTGTTATCAATTACTCTAGGATGTATTTAATATGGAATGAATGTAGACGTACATAAAGGATAATTATTTTGGATTATCCATAACATGGAAAAAATAGGGACTGGCCATCTTAATCTAAGTCATAGCATGACAACCAGGACTTTATATCATAAAGGATCATGCAAATTGTTAACAATGAATAACAAGCCTCTTTCCGGCCTTGAGCTGAGTAAGTAAAGGTGGAGTGGGTGGCTGATTTATTGTGAGTGAGAGAGACTCTGGTAAAATGCAAATAAAATAGGGCATTACAGGATTTAGAAATGCTATGCATAGGTTTTTTTTTTCTTGTTAAGACTAGTCACATTTCATCATGAGCTTAACAAATTATAGGTAGAAAACTTGAAAAACATTATGTGATATTGTTAGTTTCAAGTTAAGATTTTTGTAAACACATGTTCTGGTGTAGTAGATAATGAAGTAAATCACACACTCACTTGGCCCAGGCATCTCTTATTTCTTCTGCTACTTGATCTTCTTTCAGATCTTCCCTGGGAACAGAACTTAACTCATCAGTGAAAGGATCTTCCTCAAAGGGGATGTCATTGTCAGTGTCTTGTAAGTCTTCTCGAATACTGGTCTGAACATTTCTTTGTGGACTTTTCTGTTTACTCTGTTTCATTTTCTTCTGTGTATGTGCTGGTGGTGGTCTGCTGATCTTGTCTGATCTGTCTGAAGTTGGGATGCTGCTATGTCTCCTGCACAACTCACAATCACAGTGTCTTTGGTCTGAATGATGATCGGCATGGACACTGTTGATTTTGCAAGGATTACAGTAAGGAGGTCTCTCAGTTGAAGGAACAGGAAGGAGAATTCCACAAGAGTCACAAAAATCCATCCTATCTCTCTGTGGTGTTTAGGATGTGATGAATAAGTCCGTCAACTGCTTTGGCTAATGGCAAGATCTTGAACCTGAATTTTTTTATCAATACATGAAATTTGCTATCAAGCTAGATTAAAATACAGCTGTCAAAGCAGACAGAGTGAAAGGTAAAAACTTTTGACCGTTCTACTTTGGTGACTTTCAGTTTGAGTTTAAATGAGGGTTTTATGGCTTGTGAGCACAATTGCAGCTATATCGCATCTCTCTGACTGTGCTGACAAAAAGAAATTTACGCCAGTCATTAATATGGCTACGTCACTTGGTTTAGCTCTTATTAACCCCTCTGATAAACTGACAATCAATCTCCATCACAGAAAGACTTTATATAGAGGTTCTGTTTGTGACACTTTCAAAACTTGAAATACCACAACACTGCTTAGAATAGCTAACATTGAAACCTGACACTTAAAGTGTGCACTAACAAATTAGGCTAGGATTGGGAACTTAAATGATGCTCTTAAATAAAGTACTGCATGATTTGTCTAGCATTCTGAAAGTTTCAACAGATTTTGGATTCAAGGAGAGGTTTTAGGTTCCTTGGGACCAGTTTTAAATACACATCTCAGTCCCATTTTGAATCTATAAAATATAAATTATATCAGGCAGTCAGCACTATACATGCAATAAGAATTACATGACTATCAAGCTGGCAAAGTTTTGAGACAGCTTTAACATGAAACTTGCAATGCATTACAGTTGAGCATGTCAAAATTCATGGCACTGCTCGGCTCACTGCTGTCCATCTTCATTAACTTGATTAAATTATTTTCCAGTGATTGTGAAGACTAGAATTTTCAATGAATGGTTTGAATATTAAGGTATGAAGATGCCAACAGCACCTGACATTTTGATATGCAATTTTAAATAGTCCCTATAAAATCAGAAAACTGGCCATGGGGAGGAGGGAAAGGGGTTGGATTTTAATTTCAAAGGTTTAGATGTGCAAATACACGTGTAGACTCAGAATATGTGAGGTTTAGCCATTTAAGTATAAAATTTGTGGTTGTTGCTAGGTGGGAAGGGTTACACTGTTTACTGAGTGTAAAGACCTTAAAATATTAGGTAGTCTGCTTCACTGCCTAAATTCTCAAAAGCTAACTGGTTGAGGGGCATTTTTCTTCGAGTCAGAATTTGGAGGAAGAGCTAGACAACATGTTTGGAAAGTATGTTGGTGTGGGACCCCTGGATGAGTTAATGAGAGGTGTAAAACCTAATATAGCCAATAGTGAAGAAAAAAAAATCATTGGCATGTTCATACCATATGCTGCTGGGCCACTAAATAAAGCACTCTCCAAAATAGGGCACTAATAGCATTCAAATACTGCTATCTCCTGATTATTCTCTGGATTATTCTTTGTGTTTAGACTGCTAATTCCCTCTATTTTGTTCTGTAGTGATAGAGCGCCGGCTTTCAACACAATGTACTGTCTACGAGTAGACTACGCCGCAAGAGTACACTTGATAACACAACAACTAACACTATCTAACTGCTCCGTGCAGGCTCAAAACACAAGAGCAGTATCACTGAAAAGGGGTGAGACAAATATGTATTATAGTACGCATCATGCAAGCTTTATCAAGAAGTTCGAAGGATGTGTTCCTTTTGCAAGGCTGGTGCAACCTGCCAGATATTTTTGTAGCCTGACGCTTAGTCTATTTCCGTAAATAAACGGGGAGTAACTCTATCAAAATTTCAAAACGGTGTAAGACAACGAAAACTTTACGGTGTACTGTGTTCAGAAAACTACCAGTTTTCAGTGCCGCCTCCATGTATATTGCGTTGACGATGATTTCATTTTTTGCCTGTTTCCTCATCTGATTCTCATTACCTCATTTATGTTGTCTACAGTAATTTCAAGTGATAATTTGTTCCAGCTTTATCTCATATTTATCACCACGTCAAGATCCCTCTCCCATAAGAAGCTAGGCAAGGATTTCACCTCATGCAAGCTCAGTTTCTACTTTGCCTGATTTTGATGAGAACCCAAGCAACAGAATGCGAGGAAGCTCCTTGTACATCAGTTGCACTCTGTGGTGTCGCGAAGGTACATACCAAAGCAGGTGTCCACGAAAATTGAAAGATAAAGCCATTAAATTATCTTGTCCAAAGATACAAAACTGAAAATGACAAATTTAATAATTTAATGTCATTAAATCAGTGAAATGTAATGTGCTAAATGTGGTATTTTATCATTTACAAGGGCAGTCTCGGGCTGGGGGGGGGTGGTAGCAGGGGCACAAGCCCCTTAGACTGCATATTCATCTTGTTTTAAACGGATATAGAATATCTTCTATAATATCTTCTATATCTTTTATAGTATTTGTATTTCTCCAAAAAAAAAAGAAAAAAAAGAAAACGAAAAAGTAAAATAACATATTATAATAATATATAATAAAAACCATATGTTAAATAAATTTAAATAAAAACAACAACATGAAACATGTTAATGTAGCATATTTTACTGTTGCGCTTATAGGTCTGTTCAAGAGCATATTTGCATAACCTGACAGCGCAAAGGCTTACATAGTGTGAGCAAAAAGGAGGAGGGTATTTTCAGAAGGGAGACATGGATATGAAATTACCCAGTCAGCATCACCCTTTGTAGGGTCAGCCAATCAACGTCGAAGAAACTCTGCATGTAGTCGCAATCAATACAAACCGAGGAAAAAAAAATACTGCAATACAGCTAATTGTCGGAAATGCCCGTCTATCCTCTTACTCCTTACATGAACAAAGAGAAAGGTTCCACTGTATATTCATGTGCCTAAGTGTATGACACACTCTTTTAACGGCATAACGCATGCCAGTAGCTGTAAAGTCATCAAATGTTTGATGGTCCAGCTACGAGAGAATCTCTGTCTTATCACAATATGTCCTTCAGAGAGTTAAAATGAAACTGGTGTCACTGTATTAGGAACTGAGATGGTAGGCTTTGAAAATGACCGGAATAATCCCAGAATCAGTTGTTTGTTTGTTTGGTTTTTTTGGGGGGGTTACTGCTGAATTTGAGATTATAGTTAAAAGTGCTGATGATTTGGGCGAACGGTTAGCAATTCTGGATAAATTTAGATTTTTATGATGCAGAGTAGATGACTGCTCTAGTGTGATCTCATAATAATATTTGTTTTGTTTCTTTTTCAAGAGGTTAAACTTTTGCCACTTTAAACAACTATACTTCAGGCCAGAATGTTGATAGGACAAAACTTGTTTTCACCAGATGCAAAGAAGACACATTACGCCTAACATCTCAGTTCCTAATCTTCTGTGATTATCTTGATGTAGTCAGAATGAAGCGAGGGCCGAATCAGCTCTTTAGGATACGTTACTCCTTTAAACAGTTTTGCATATTGGTGGCGATCTGGGAGACTGCAGCGTCAAACTCATGGAGTCGCCCCACAATCAGAGAAACCGCAGTGTTCAGGGCAAAACAAGGAGACGGCCAACACTGGGTCAAGCGATGGGAACATTACGTGGGGCGCGAGTTCTTAGCGCTACTAGAATTAAACCTCATTTTGACTGGGAGGACGATATACTCGTATGATAAGGAAAGCGGGATAAAGATGAAATGAAGGAGAAAAAAACGAAGGAAACTTGATGTTGAATTTCATTTCAGCCATATGGGAATGTCAGAACCTTGTAATAAGTACATATTATTCCTTGTTGTTTGTTTTTTTCTTTGGACATAATTATATTTTCATGGATTCATTTGAGCAAGAGGCAAATATCTTTGTTTAATTATGTTAACCATATTATTTAAATCATGAGTCAAAATATTGCATCTGAATTTTAGACTTAATACAGTCAAATCCCAGAGTCCTGAATTCTACGCGAGTAGTTTGAAAATGTGAGATTATGAGGTAAATATAACACAGAAACATGATGCTCAGGGTTGGAGTTTTGCAATAAGATCGCAGGGATTTCAAGATGTGAGATTTTACTGTATTTTTCAACCTGTTAGAATCCTCTATAGCTGGTAATCTGTCTTAAGAAGGCATTCCATAAAACCACGTGATAGCCGTCCCAATGATGTTGTTTAGATTGGTAAGTTTGTGATACTTAAATGTACAGATATGTATTGTTAAATCACAGCATTCTTCAGTCTGACTTTCTGTATAGGCAGTAGTCCTGGATTTGTGCACAATCGATGTTTGCACATTTGGAAAATTTCTCCATTTATAACCCACAATTTTTTGTGTATGTTGTAATGAGAAAATTCCTTCATCTTTAATTAAACGCATTGACTCCATCTCTGAAATTATGTAGTCTGAAAGACCCGCCAAAGCTTAGAGCTTGGGTTTAAGTGAGCAGACATCGGTCCGTGGTGTTTCCAGGTCTGTTTTAATATTATTAATTTCTCTCGTCACAAGGAAGTTGATCACACTTTTTTATACGCTGACCAGGTTCAAGGACTGTAGTACGGTTATTTCAGGTTCATGTTACGTACACATGCCCTGCTGTTTGAGTTCAAAATCTGTGCTAACTCTGTATATTTTTTTTGACATCATATTTTTAGAAAAGTGTGAAGAAGATGTATTTTCAGCTTGAACAGGTTGGGGGTGTTTATTTACAGCCTTGATAGTCACTATACTTGTTTAGACATATCATATTGACAGGACTCTGATGTGAAATGAAATGCCAGATACAGCTGATTTCTGTTACATGAAGAAATTGCCCGTGGGATATGTTGATATGGAGATGTTTTATTCTTGTTACCATATCGACATTTTGTTCTATAGAGAAATTTATTTTAAGGTGATTCAGTGTGGGTATATTATGACTTATCAGCTACTCTTCAGGTGCCTTTGCAACTCTGATATCAGGTATTTTTAGTTTGGTCAAGTGATCAAGAGACTACCGCTCACACGATGGTATGTTTACTTCACTCATGTCTGGCTGTTGTTGATGAATGGTGAGCAGCAACGCATGCTCAGAGCATGTAAAAAACTGAACTGTTAGCAGCGACCCCATGGTCACAAGAGGGAACTCAAATTACCAAATATGTCTTGTGATGACCTTTGATTACTTTACTGTAATCTCATATTAATTATTATAATCTACTGTGTTAAGTTTCCATTGAAGACAATGAGAACTGAGTCACAACATGACTATCCTTCCATAATATATTACCAAAGTCAGACTTATTGAGGATACCATATTGTTTCTGAAATTGAAGACCATGTTGACATATTAAGAAAAGGTAAAATGAGCCAATATTTTCTCTCACAACTGCAGCTCTGTGGTCTTTGCCATTAAATCACGTTTTTTTCACAACTGTGAATAATGACTTGGGCTATCATGGAAGCACAATATAATGTAAAGCATGATACATTTTCTTCATGTCAGTCACATAGACGATTTTCATCACTTTCAATTTCCTGCCATGTTTGACTGAAGACTGTGAAAATTATTGATTTAAATGCATTTATGTGATAAAAAACTCTAGATAAAGTTTGTTATCACGCAAACTGTGATATATTAATCTGTAAACCTGAGAGCTTTATTCCTAAAGGCATTATTTTCACTTAGTGAGTAGAGTTTTTGTCTTTCTTCAGCACTGTCTCTGTGGGAACTACATGATCAAAACAGGGAATAATGTAATACAAGAAACGATGCTCGTCTTCAATAGGAAAAAATGTTCTTTGAATTTCTGAAGCAATCTATGCAATGCAGTGGACCACATGTCTTTCATTCACACACAATAGAAAACAGATACTGTTGAATTATTTAACAACCTTGTTTATTTGCTCATCTCCATAATACCGTGTACTCTCACCAATAAAGCTGTATACATCAAACCGATGTATGGCACATTTGAAAAAACTCTTGGCACATTGCAGCGAGTAACTGTGTTACACACTACATTATACAATAAATTTAACATGTTTTATTATTCATGCCCAGACCGTATTTGACGGTATGAGGGCGGTCAAAATCACATTGAACAAATGGCAGGACATCATAACAATAACCAATGGTAAAGAGAATAGACAACTGAACACACTGTAATGGTAAATAGAGTTCTTATAGCAAGCACTGCATATTTCAAAGATACCTTAGCATGTTGGTGAGGCCGGTCAAAACAGGTAATAAAAGTAGGATTGTAATTCTTCAGAGTGCTGGCACTACAACAACAAGTTACTCACAGGATCAAACAGCTGTGGGATGGCATACTCTTTTCAGTATACAATTATTGTACTGCCTGTTGGATTTGTTTATTTTGACATTCTGATGACATTTTTATTGCCTGAGAAAATCCGTTTATAATAATAATATAAAAAGTGAATGGACAGTACAGTGTGCTTTTGTGCTTTCATTGGAGGCCATGACAGTTATATTTATATTGTTCTGTACTACTGTGCAAGACACTGTTGAATTTCACTTTGTACGGGAAACATAATAAACAATGTATAATAAATATCACAAAGTATATTGTCAGAAATGCTCTGGCTTCTCGTGATGGATTTTCTTTCTTTTTTTTTATTTATGTTGGTTTATTTTAAATGTGTACAAGAACTGCTGTACTTTGTTGTGGGGCTGGTAGTGAAAGTAAACATTTCTGCGTCTTCATCTGACGATGAAACTATCTCTTACAGCCACTGTCTTATCTTCATACACTTGTTGTATCGCGTCCATCTTTAACACACTGTAAATCTTATAGCTGCCTGTAGGATTCAGTTTACAGTGATGTGGAGTAGCGCCTTGTCTTCACTTAACCAAACATTGATTATGGCTGCCATTATCCACTTCAGAAAGAACAAAGGGATTGGGAATCGAGACCTGTTGATGTTGTCACCGACACATGAAGTAATTTACAAACTGATCAACACGCCAGCTTGAACAAGAAGTAGAGACAGACGTACAAAGACACCACCATGATCAGTGGTAAGAATTGAGACACAACAGACACAAACCACACACAGTGTTGACTGGGTACTGACAACGTGAACCAATAGTCTTTAAACATGACTGTGACTTGTTTCCTCCAACTGTCAAAAAAATATTCTGAAAGTAAATAAAGCGAAACAAATTAGTCTTTAAAGCTGGCAAAAAGTACGGGCCCATCAAGAGTTTTGACTTATAACATTAGGGGGATGGAACAATAAGTGGTTTCGCCCAGAAAAAAAAAGCATAAACATTGAGGAAGAGAATACATGTGTCTTTTACAATGTTTCTCATGATCATACACAAGATTGTATTATGATGCACTTTGTCATTTGCAAGTCACATACACCTCTATAGTCCACTCCACTTCACTTCACTCCACTCATTCATTCCACTCCATCTCATTCCACAACACTCTAATCCATTCCACTCACTCCGCCATCCACCTACCAGTTCTCCACTAGAGGTGCTCACTCATCCTCCACACTGATCTGGAATCTCCTGCCCTCATCACAGAGTGCGTGGTCCTTGGAGACAAAGTAGTAGTCGCCTGGGTTCAGTCGGTACACGTGACCGAACTCGTAAGAATGGTAGGAGAAAGGAGGAATCTTGCACAAGGACATGGCGGTGTAGCTGCCCAACTCTTCCAGTGGCTCAGTCTGGTCGTCTGTCACAAACTTGACACGGGTTCCCTTCTTCACTACAATCTGAAATAATGGAGGACGTGCATGTCTGTAAGCCTCGGCACGAGACTAAATCGAAAAATGTCAATACGTGAGGCAGCATGCAGATAACATGACGATATCATTGCAAGTGTGAGCAGGTTTGGGAGAGGAGAAGCTAGTGGTATTTAGCTGAAAACCGTTGGCTAGATTTAATATCGGAATATAAAGTCATTGTTTGCAAGTTGGGAA
>JAWQUT010000194.1:1186225-1208423 GCA_033807755.1 Ellobium chinense
CGAAGCAGTTGTAATAAACACAATGAATAAACTAGGTACATCATTTAGTAAGATATCGATGCGAGATCCCGATCATCATTATGTCGCCAAATTTTAAAGTGAAAGTCCGAACTGATGACTCTAATTTGATGTGGATATTCGCTCTTTTAATAAAAAAAAACAAAACAAAACAAACCAAAAAACACAAAACTCCTTACATCTGATGAAAGGCAGGGAATGCATCCGATTTTAGATAAGATGGATCTCAGTAATACACCAACTTCCAAAGTCGACTTTTCTCCTACTTACAGAATAATCTTCCATGATTTGTTATATACCTATAGGTTTAGTATTTCATTCATAGAATTACAACCTGTGAAACTGAATTGAATAAAATGCAGAAAATCTCCGGTTTGTCTATAACAGACGGTTTAAGGAGACTGTGTTCTGCATTTGTACCATAACGATAAAAAATTTGATTTAGTGTTCTACGTAAAGTACTTTAAAATCCATCAAAATAATTGACTGATCGTGGATGTTAACAAGCTGCTGGGGCAGTGCTAGGATTGCTTATCTGGTGTATTATGAACATAATGCTAGCAGTGCTCACCTTGGGAATGAGTTCATTATGAACATAATGCTAGCAGTGCTCACCTTGGGAATGAGTTCATTGTCCGAGTTGACTGGGATGATGAGGATGTCGTAGTCAGCGTGAGCAGGTCTCTCCACCAGAACAGCCTGGCCAGTGTACTCTTGGAATGGCTTGCCGTTATAATGTTTTACAGAAGTCTTGGTCTACACGCCGTGGACATTTGGATAAAAGATCAAATTAGACTACCTATATTGTTCATAATTTAAAACATTAATTTATTCTTCCAAAAGTATTTGCAAAAGTATAAAACAATACACTAAAGATATCAATACATGTAATGTGTTTATCCAGTGACGGTGTGACGCTACTGTGTAGACAATGTGTACAATGACAAAAGGAAGTCACCAGTTAAGACTGGGCTGGGTTTGCTTAGTCCTTGCAAAGTGACAAAATGGCAACACACGCCTTTCTTGTATTCTGTGGACAATCCCTAACAAATGGTACGTTTTTAGTGGTGCGTGCCAGTCACGGTGAGGACGGGTATACACCTGGTAGAGATTTATTAAAAACAAGACAAACACCCCATTTTACAAATGGGCAGGCAGGCAACGCACCAGCGGTGAATGAATACCTAGCGCACCGAAAGGCATCATAGATGAATGCATTAGACTCCGTGAAAAAGTTGGACGATTGGCGAATCGGGCAGATTGAAAAGATCTATCGGAGATTGTATTTCGTTGCTATACACATTCTTTTTTTTTTTTAAAAGGGTACAAAAAATAAAGAGGAATGATGTGTATAGTTACCTTTTGTGTATTTGTCTACGAATTTAGGTGAAAACCGCATGTTTTTACGTTACTTAGTTCTCAAGAAATCTGTGACCCAAATTTGGCTGAAGCGATTTATTAATAGAGATGTGCCGTATTTAGTGCAGACTCGGAAGAAAAAGCTCGGCAACATGGCGGATATCATCTCTACGGTTTCAGATTTGTTAGTGAAACATTTTATCAACAGTTTTGTGTCCGAGGAGGATGTAGCGAGAATCAGCGATGGTATATTAATGAATGAGACAAAGATATAAGTATACCAAACATCACTTGCATTGTTTCCTGTCTCTTCCACATTAGCAGTCGCCATCTCGGCTTGCCTAGAAACTGACACTTCCTTTATGCCTTCCATTTTGTCAGATTGCAGGAACCAAACAAAACCGACCCAGATGACCATTTAGACCTCGTGCTAAGCTGTGAGTCTTTCTCTCTGTCTCTCTCTCTGCCTCTGTCTGTTTGTCTGTCTCTCTCTTCTTCTCCTCTCTCTCTCTCTGTCACGTTCTTCCTCGAGTGCTATCTATTCCCTTCTCGTTCTGTTTTCCTCTTTCCTCACTCAACTCTCTCTCTCTCTCTCTCTCTCTCTCTCTCTCTCTCTCTCTCTCTCCCTTTCAATGTATCTTTATCCCTCTCTCCCTGCATATTCTCTGTCTAATCTCTTTCCACTGACAACACTATTATCACCAGCTTACCGTGACAGGGTGGTCAGTATCGATGCCAGCATCATGAGCCACATCAGTGATATCGTACTTGAAGATTCTCTCATAGGCCCACGGCATCTCTTTCTCACCTCCAAGAACATGGAAATGTCCGGCACTGTGGGATTTACCGTCGTGATCAAGGACATCGATCTGAAATAAATAAACAAATACATAACTTGTAATATGACAATTACACCAGCCAATCTTCTCACAAATACACGGCGACAATGTTATGGTGTTATTACTGGTATCAACACTATTTCAGGATTCCTGTTCTATCAGAAACACTAGGGAAATATAACCACAGGCTTTATGCTCGCAGTGTTGTCAGTTTCTAAAGGAAGACATTCTTCATGTTAAAGGTTAGCCCAGCATGGATCAGTTGTGACTGAAATGGGGTGGATTTGCTTGACAGTGAGGTCTATAAAGCGCTTTTGAATGTGGGCTGCTTTGGTCACCTGATCTAATCTACTGTACTATTTTGCAATTTTGTGTGCAGTGTTATACGTTAAATCCATAGAGAGCTGCACCAGAGTTGCGCACCAAGACATGTCTGAAACAAACTGATATAAAACTTCGTTTGCTTTTTTTTTTTTAATGAGGTTTGCCTTGAACATGAGCTGGTGCGCAATTCTGCTGCAGTTCTTAATGAATTCAAAATGGAAGATTGCACGCCAACGTGTAAGATCACGTACATTAGTAATGGCGATATAATACCCTCATTATGCGAGCATGGGAAAGCTCTGCAAAGACTTCACCTCTATTCCAGAGATTGTACGCATTTAAAAAGAACTTGCTACTAAAACGTCAAATAACATGACTTACGTTGAACTCCAGTGTGCTCTGCATACCGTAGAGCACCATACCGAGGTAGATCCTAGTGCGGTCTCTCAGGTCGTGAATGATGTGGTTCAAATCGTCCACGTCATGGCCGTTCAGTTCCAGTTTGTCAAACTGCAAAGACGTTCATAATGAACGTTATTCAACTTCCTTTATTGCACATACTGGAAATGGGTGGAAGACAGAAGAAACAGATGGAGAGAATGGAGAATAGAGAATGTGACGAAATACTGAGGAAAGACTCTTAACTTTGAAAATCATGGTTATTGTGTACATGGAAAACCCTAAAATACTGTAGATTAGAGTAATCACAATTTTCACACTGACACAGGGAATGGCAAGAATTTGACAATATTTGTTTATTTCAAATAGTCCGGGTGCCATGTAGAGTACTGTCGAATTTATTGCTTCCTTTTACTTTTTGTTGCAGCGAAGATGATAATTATAGAACTGGATCAATTCGTTTGGTGTCTTTGATCTACTTTAAAACTCGGGTTCATTCTGGCCAGGCTCTACACAAAACTTTTTGAAAGATAAGAAATGAATCTAGTCAAAATAAACAACGCTTGTCCTATACATATTTCTCCAGGACTTCTACGCTCTACTGTAGCATAGTACAGTGAGTTGAGAATTAAAGGGTTTTATCAACATTTGCCAAAAAAAAAAAAAGGTTATCCCTGTTATGTAACTCATGACAATGTGCACGTGACTGTACCTTATTTCTAGGAGAAAGAATTATTTTGAAAATATGAATGATACAAGTTACGAATACAAATTTTCTTAAGACAGGGTTTAGGCCAGACAGAATCAAGAGCGCCTCCACCCCCGCAGTTTGTTTTAATTTTGGAGAGTTGAGTGAAGGCGACACTTTGGCTGTAAGTGACGATAAGAGTGATGCTAGATCTAGTTTTTCTTCTGCTGCTGTCGCTGTTTCGAACAATGGCGTGCATTGGTTTTACCTGGTAGCCGAGGCGGTTGTGGTCAAAGATGAGGCTGGGTTCAGAGTTCATGCGGGTAAAGTCGTTCTGGTTGACCTCGGGATAGTTGAAAGGATGCAGGGGTTCATCCAAAATGTGTCCAGCACAGCGGGCAGAGTTGAACGGCTTGTGACGGAGTTTCTGAAGTTCCTGTTAAAGAAGAAATTAAGACAATGAAGAATGGCTTATGGAGATATTAGCTGTTTAACAATCCCTACTCTAAGCACCGTGGCAACACATGTGTGATAATTTTATGTTACTGTATAATATACTAAGATAGCAACAAGAGAAGCGAACAAACGATGTGAGACTATTTTGCCCATAAAAGTAAGAGCATAGAAAAGATTAGAGAAACTACCCAGTTAGTACATCTGAAATGTGTCTTAAAAAATGAAAAATGGTTTTAAAGGAGTTACGATTAAGCGGATTTAACAGGTTTTGCAGTGAGAATCGTCCATGATGCAGAGTGAAACTCAAGGAGAGAGTAAGTATCTAAAGGGCTACCCAGAGTTCAGAGTAAGTATCTAAAGGGCTACCCAGAGTTCAGAGTAAATATCTAAAGGGCTACTCAGAGTTCAGAGTAAATATCTAAAGGGCTACCCATATTTCAGAGTAAGGATCTAAAGGGCTACCCAGAGTTCAGAGTAAGCATTTAAAGGGCTACCCAGAGTTCAGAGTAAGCATCTAAAGGGCTACCCAGAGTTCAGAGTAAGCATCTAAAGGGCTACTCAGAGTTCAGAGTAAATATCTAAAGGGCTACCCATATTTCAGAGTAAGCATCTAAAGGGCTACCCAGAGTTCAGAGTAAATATCTAAAGGGCTACTCAGAGTTCAGAGTAAATATCTAAAGGGCTACCCATAATTCAGAGTAAGCATCTAAAGGGCTACCCAGAGAAATAGAAAAGCCTGGGTAGTATTCGAGCGCTCTGACTCTTTGATCTATGATTATGCTATTATGGGGAAAAGTTACATAAGTTATTATAGGAGAAGTGGACCAGATATAGTAAAACCATTGGTTGTTTTTTGTAGTTATCATTGTTTTGTTGTTGCTGTTGTTGTTGTTGTTGCTGCTGCTGCTGCTGCTACTGTTGTTGTTGTTGTTGTTGTTCTTATTTCTCCTTCTTGTTGTTATTATTGATAGAGCTCTGTACCGCAAAACAAAGATGATCAGCCCTTATCAGCGTTGGAGGTTACAACCTCTAGAATGACTAAACAGTTCTATCCGGGAATTGGAGTCAACTCTGGGAACTTGTTTTTGATAAAACATGAAGACAATGAGGAGACAGCAGTCCGGTCCTATTGACTAGTGTGTCAACATGGACCACAGGGTTATCTATAGTATTAGAAAAGGTAAAAAGTGCACTAGCCTGCCATATGATCCAGATTCTGTCAATACTGGAGTGGTGGATCATAAAGACCGGGTCAAAGGCGGAATAGTCGAGAGTAGCCATGGAGTAGGTGCCGGTGCCGCCTAAGAGGGCGTGAATCTCGTTATGGAGCACCTCGTACTGCACCTCAAAGTCGCAGTAGTTGTCTTCCTCCAGGGTGGTCAGGGCCAGATAGTACAGGTAGTTGTAGCCGTTGATCTGATGTGGATTGTACAAGGTGCTCTGGACTTCTCTCGTGGTTTTCTGCAGGACGTGAGAAAGAGATTGTTTGTTTGTGTGAGGCACGTTAGCATCACTGTAGCAACATTGCATCTTTCTAGTTGTAAAACTAAATCACTGGGTAGAATTTTCATATCGATTTTTTAATTTTGCTCAGACAACGGCAGCTAGGCCTAGTCTTCTAGTACGAATTTAAAACTGTCAAGGGATTTAAACGTGCGCAGGGTGCACACGGGAGCTTCTAGTTTTTTGTCCTTCTCCGAGAAGACTAGACGTTTGCTATCCTACATTAAGTGTGACTTCCCTATAGGATAATCACTGTAACTGATGTCCCTGTCACAATCATACTCCAGAAAATACAACTTAACTCATCGAGAAATATATATATACAGAGAGAGAGAGCGAGAGAGAGAGAGAGAGAGAGAGAGAGAGAGAGAGAGAGAGAGACACGGAGAGAGACAGAGAGACAGAGACAGAGAGACAGAGAGAGACAGAGAGACAGAGAGACAGGATAGATAGTTGAAACTTGGTGTTTTATGGTTCAACAATACGTGAAACACACAAGCAATAACCAAATATCCATTTTGCTGACCACAGCTTTACAATATAAGGTAAGCAGGAAAAGAAATGAGTGAATGAATGAATGAATGAATGAATGAATGGAAAGTGATTAAGGCCAACCTTTCCAGCGAAAGAAATGAAGTAGCTGTAGAAGGGGTTGGAGCTGCTGTTGTCACCAAACAATGAAGGCAGAGCCTTGACAGGGGAGGTCCAGTCCCAGTAGGGTACGCCCATGCTGGCACCATGTTCTTTCAGGGCTTGTTCGAACTGCACAGTCAGGAGACGATGCCAGTGTGGGAAATTCAACATACCTGTGAAAGATGGGATAAACCACGGTGAAGTATTTCGAACGGGAATTCCCTGACTTCCCACATGGTCTCTTATATCGTTCTAGAGGGTTTTACTTATTTCTTACCTAGCCAGTGATGAGATGTGGGAACTTTCATTTTCAAGTTCGGATCTTTTAGGGAACGTTATGGCAGAGGTTGGTTTGTGCATGTGACATTTCCTGGTGTCACGATCATACTGCACATTGTGACCCAGATCTAGATCTACACCTGAAATTTACATCTCTGATTCTATTAGTTCCTAACGTGTAATATGATCTCAACCCCCGGAATTCTACATTATTATTTACACCCTTACCTCTGCCATTACGGTCTGTAAGAGAATGAATTCGACCTCGAACAATCTTTTGCGCTCACTATTGGAGTTTAACTAGCCACCACTACATTGTCTAATAAATGTACAGTGATGGGGAAAATATAACTTCAGATTTTGTTGAAGTTGGCAGTGACGTGCTACAAATAGAAGTTTCGAGTGGTTTTGATTTTAGCACTCATGTCCTACTGGTCCCAGCAGCTCCGCTTGTTGTGGCTCTAGACTGTGAAGAAGTTTCACCTGCTATAGTTGATCCTTTTCAAGTTTACAGTTAGATCTAGTGGCTTGGCTAATTACATGTTACAAAAAAGCAGTTTTGAGTCATACTTCTTACCGTGCACACAGCAAGCGTAATGTTCGTCTCCAGAGTTGGGGCACTTGAATGGAGCTCCGTGGAAGCCAGCGATGGCCTCATAGCCGCTGGGACCATGGTCCTGCTGAAGAGAGTTCAGAGCGTTCCTCAGATTAGCAGACTCGTCCAGGGTCAGGTGGTTTACGTCTTTCCTGACCAGCTTGTCGTGAGGAGCAGCAGTCTTCTTCTTCAGCTGTGTGTAGTATCCTGTAGAAGGAAATGTACTGGTTCAACCTTGCAATACGTTTATTTTGTGTGAAATACATTACTTACAATCTGTTCCATTGCTACGAGGAATACGCATAACATGAAGATATAGAATGAAGAGGACCTAATGATATGGTACAACGGTATTCTCCGTTCCTTGTAAAGTTGTATAATTTTCATTTCTCGCATTCCCCAAGAAAGACAGTCAGAGAGGACAGACTGAAGAGAGAGAGAGAAAGAGAGAGAGAGAGAGAGAGAGAGAGAGAGAGAGAGAGAAACATAGTTGGTGCTCATTCATCTTGTCTCCATGGATCTGTCATTTCATTTATTTCCAGGTGTGCGACCGTTTCTTCCCAGTGAGTCTGGCGTGTGTTAGTTCAGATCTTTGTTCACCTGCTCTGAAACCTTTCTTCAAGCTTCTATTCTTGATCTCTGTCTCAGCGTATAAATCTGAATGTACGATGAAAAACATTACTGAGTTATCCTCATCTCTGTCTTCCTTGGGAAGCCTCGCTGTATTATCATGAGAAATGAAACGATTGGAAAGAAAATCTTAAGTGTAAAGAGCAACTTACTGCTTTTGTGTGCCAATGTGGCTAATAAATGTGTTGCACACTTTCTAAAAAAAAAAGGTTTGATTCAGATGACACCTTCTTTCTCTTCATCTTCTTGTTCTTGTTCTTCTGCTTCTTCCCTTTCTTCTTCTTCTTCTTCTTCTTCTTCTTCTTCCTCTTCTTCTTTCTTTCATGCTCCATAATGGTGCTGACTGAATTCAGCTAGTCAGCGTTTCTCTGTCGATCAGCCACAGAGTCCTATCAGCCACAGAGTCCTATCAGCCACAGAGTCTATCAGCCACAAAGTCCTATCAGCCACAGAGTCTATCAGCCACAGAGTCCTATCAGCCGCAGAGTCCTATCAGCCACAGAGTCCTATGGCCTTATTTAGAAGATGTTCTTTGCTAATCAGATCTTCACGTCCCGTCGTCCGAACATGAACACTCCTCTATGATGTAAAAGAGAGTTTGCTCCCCTCCGCACTTACTAGTTGAAGTCTCAACAGTCTATATATAATTTTCAACAAATGAATCATTTTGATACTGCTCATGCTATCAACTTACCCTTAACACCAGGCACAAAGAGGACGCTGGGATCTCTGATGAGGTGACTGTCCAGCACGGTGCCGTTGACGGCCGTGAGGTGAACCTCGAAGTGGTACTCGGAGTCTGGTTTCAGGTGCAGCTTGTGGAAGACGTTGGTGACGTCATACTTGAAGAGGCGGTCATAAGCCCAGGGCATCTCGAGTGGACCACCGAGAATGGCGAAGGTTCCTGGAGGGACAGAATACAGACTCGGTCATTTGGTGAAGGCCTAACTTAAGACCACCAAAAGCGAAAGGGAAAAGCGAAGAAGATCCTGGTATTGATACATAGGTCACGCACGATCACTGCCTTAACACATAGGGAAAATGGAGAACATCTACAATAATGATTTCTTAAATATTTGATTTTTAATTATTATTCTATTGATTTTATATTTTTTTAAAGATTATTTTGTTTTTTGTTTCTCGGACAGTGGTACCTCGACATTAAATATTCACTTAATACATGTACCTTGTTATTAAGTACAAATGTCACAAGCTAGGAGTCATTATTATTCTATTATTTCATTATTCAGATGGATCTTGACATTAAGTTACGCTCAATAATTAAAATATCATTTACATGCACGGAGTGCATAATTTATACTAAGGTGCTACAGCATACTTTATACTAAGGTGCTACAGCATACTTTATACTGAGGTGCTACAGCATACTTTATACTTTATCCTGAGGTGCTACAGCATACTTTATACTTTATCCTAAGGTGCTACAGCATACTTTATACTAAGGTGCTACAGCATACTTCATACTAAGGTGCTACATACTTTATACTAAGGTGCTACAGCAAACTTTATACTAAGGTGCTACAGATTACTTTATACTACGGTGCTACAGTATTTCAGTTGCAGATAGGGTTGTTTGCAGTGTTTATCTACAAAGTAGCTTAACCATGTCACGTATGGAACCCGCGCAGTCATGTCACCGTTTTCTATGGACGGTTCTTTAAAGGAGATGTGATCAGATTTGGTCCTAAAATGCAAATAAAAGTGGTTTGGCAGTGCTGGAATGTTGACTACGCTTTACTTACGTAGCCCACAAAGGATGACATGTAACTGAGAGAAGGCACACTGACTTATAGTGTTATGGCAGACTCACTAATATGTAACATGCAGATGTCTGTTGGAAGCATTTTCAAGAAGAGTTGAAGAAGAATCATTTTGACCAACTCGCTTAGAAGCCGGGTGAGCAACAACTGGACGGTTCTGACTCACCAGCAAATTCACAATGGTTGTGGGAGTCACAGAGGTCAAAGGAGACGTCAGCACTGGTGAAAATGCCGTGCAGGAGGAACTCGGCGAAGATGCGATCTTCTTCCTTGCGTTTCTCCAGGAGGTCGTTCAGCTCTGAGATGGACAGGCCGTGGAAGTTGAGGTTGTCGTACTGGTAGTTCAGTCTGGGCGAGAGGGACAGAGGTACAAAAGACTTCAAAACAAATTATCTTATTTTATCTGGACTCCAAACGGTGTTCTGGACATTAAAATGATACTTCTTGCCAAATGCATTGTTATATTAAACACTCATAGAAAAAGTGGTTATAGGCTTCAAAATTTGACTGCATGAGCTGCATTGTTTTTTTCATTGGACGCTTAGTTTCTTGATCAGGCTTCACATCATGGCTTCTTATTCTATTATGGCGAAAGTCTTACGCCACTATGGAAGCAGCACAGTAATGACAACCAGGACATGCGGCTTTTTCATGGACATGAATTCCGTGGCTATGAGGTCCTTGATAGAATGATTCGGGACAAAAGCATTTTAACTCTCATAGCACGAGGCGCCTCAGGTCCAGTCTGTCGCTGGCTAAGTGATCATTGTTGCAAATAAAGATTGTTGCACGTCTTGTCTGCCGGCCCAGCAGCTGACATCGGCCTGCAAAATTTGACCGCCGCGACCAGGCGGAGTTGAGTATAATTCTATTGCCGCGTTCAAGTCTCAGTGGACGATAGAATAAATTCCATTATGGCATCAAGACGATTAACAGGATTTTGGAATGCCATGGGTACTCCGTCATGAAATCTAAATGTATTTGACTTCCCTGTAACTAAATGATTAGTTTCCATTATCACTCAGAATGAATGCTGGAGATATTTTGTACTTGCCTGTCATAGTCAAAGGCGTCGATGGCTCGCGAGTTAGCGCGTGTGGTTGGGTTGATGTTGTCTTCGTCACTGAATGGTCTCATGGGTTGGCGCAAGTGCTGGATGGCGCAGTTGGCACTGTTGTATGGGAGCCCTCTGAACTTCTGGAGAGCTTGCCAGATGGCGAACTGTCTGTCAACGTTGGAGTGATGGAGCAGGAAGAGCGGGTCGTAGGCCGTGTATTCCAGAGTGGACATGCCATACGGGGATCGTCCGCCGGTCCAGGAGTGGATGGCATTGTGATTGATCTCGAATTGGACCTGTAAGAGACAAGGGAATTCATTTCAAAACGTTGACAAGGGAAGGATTTTACCTACTATTGCCGTGAGCTGTACGTTCCATGGCATGTATGTTGTCCATCTCTTTAGTGAGATCAAACTTTGCTGTTGAGAATCTGAGATGGTCAGTACGATGTATTCGATATCCCAGTTTTCAAAAGCCTTGAGTCAGCGGTCAGAAAACTAATTCATAACAGCCAGCTATGTAACACATTATAGGAAATAATGCACATTGAAAATGCCACTTACATCACGGTTTTTGGTTTGTTTTTTTTTTTGTTCTAAACTAGCTCGAAGATCATCACCGCAAATAGAAAGCTCCTCAACATCGTGGCAACCATCTATGGTTTCAACTTTGTTAGTGGAACGTCTTATTTATTAATGGCCGTGTGTCGGAGGAGGATGTGGCAAGAACCAACAGTGATGGTATGTATGGTAATGGACGAAGGAAAGATATAAGTACAGCAAACACCATTCGTAAGTCAGAGCACTATTATATATCACCTACGTATAAGTCTCAGCCATCTTGGCTTGCCTACTGATACTTGCTTTGCTAGGGATTGGAAGGGGCGGGGCTTGACCTTTAGTCAAATTACAGGTACTAAAGAAACGCAGGCCTGGTACTAATCTGGCGGGCTAATGACAGATGCAGATTTACCTCGAAGTCACAGTAGTCGGTCTGTTCAAAGGTGAGCAAAGCCTGTCTGTAGAAGAAGGACTCAGAACCGAACTCGGGATCGTTGAAGAGCATGTCTCTAGGAGCTCTGGTGGTTATCTCCCCATTGTAAATCTTGCCGTGGTGGAAAGGATTGTGCTCTTCCTCCGTCACCAACGAGGGCAGCTCAGTGAAAGCTTTGGTCCAGTCCCAGTATGGGATACCGACCTTTGCTCCCTGTGGATAATGACGTTCATTGTGATCAGTAACGGAGCGTCATCGAAACTCGGCACCAAATGAAATGATGTCAAGACCCAAGTTTCTTTGGGATTTATATTTTTTTAGGACACCTCATAAGAGGTGAAACTGGAAGAATACAAAATTAGACGTCACCTATACTTTGGAAGGACAAATCAAGAAATTTTAGCTCTACACTAAGCGCCCCCCCCCTCCCCCATATCAGCCTTGTACTGATGCCGCTACTCCAAAAATTATTATTTGCCAACAAAAGATGTGTTCCTTGAGCCAGACGTTGCTCATAAAATTGTGTGGATCAGCATAAGGCTGCAAGACAGGAAATTGTGGAAGATGTAATATCAAAGCAGTTCAAAACAATACGTGTCGTTTTTGTGATTATTATCGGATTTTCCCTTTCATTGTGCTGAAGTGGGTAGTTAAGGAAGTGTGTAGAAAGGAGCGCTTTAGGGGCTATCTAGTTGGTGTCTAGAGGTTCTTTTTGTTCTTATTTAGATGTTACCAACAGATAGAGCATTTTCAACGTCGCTGTTATTTTATTTTTGAATTTCCGTTCCTCTTTCCTGGTAATAATATGACGTTTTGTAACAGAAGGGTTTATTGGAAAATGTGCCTTAGATTAAGACTAGAGACAATATTGAAATGGTGAACATAGAACAATTTCCTCTTCGAAGCGCAGGCATTTTTCCCAAACACACATTTCCTGACATACTCGAGGGAATACAAAGCAGAACTCTGTTTCAAGAAACAGGCACAACAATTCAAGAACATTGTTGATGACATTTCACCACCATCACCACCACAACCACCACCATCACCACCACCATCACCACCACCATCACCACCACCACCACCATCACCACCACTACCATCACCACCACCACCACCACCACCATCATCACCACCACCACCATCACCACCACCATCACCATCATCACCCCCAACAACAACGACAACGACAAAACTTCAACATCCCAGCATGTACCTGGGCAACCAGCGCATCTTCCCACTGCTTGATGAAGAGTCTGTGCCATTGTGGGAAGTTGGCCATTCCATGGAGACAGCAGGCAATGGGATGTCCGTCGTGTTCACAGTGAGCTGGACTACCGTGGAAACCAGCAATGTGCTGGGAATGAAGAATCACAGGTCAAATTCACATTTAAGTCTAGACTAGTTCGAGACGTGGAAATAATCGTAATACTAGGAAATGCCATTTAGCTCATAACTGTCTGTAATAGATCCGAACTTGACAATAAACGTTCACTCTTGTTATTTATTATAATTTTTGTATTATGTTGTTGTTTTTTTTATTACTACTACTAGACATTACCGAAGTAGAAACAATAGAAGAAGAAGGAGGAGGAGGATGAAGAAGGAGGAGAAGAAGAAGAAGAAGAAGAAGAAGAAGAAGAAGAAGATGATGATGATGATGATCAAGGTATAGCCATGGGAACCATGTGCTTCAGCATATGCAAATATGTTGATGCGGTGGCCATGGAATTGTAAAGTCTGCTGCTTCCGCTCCATTACCCAGCCTGTCTGGACCAAACGTTACTTCAATGATATCCTCTGCGTGTACCCTGACAATAAATGGGACTTTTTCAAACTCCAATATCTTAATTCTATTCACTCCCAAATAAAATTTACAGTCTCTTCCCACACAACTTGGACTTCCTTCTTAGACATCAACCTTGGCATCTCTAATAGACAATTCACCACCGATCTCAAAACGCCGGCTTGGCTGTAGACAGCACAACAATACTGACGTTATTAACATGGAAGTCAATTTTTTTTTAAATGGAACAGATTTTTCGGATATGGGAGAACTCAATTTCTACACATTTTGGAGACAGTCCGGAACCCCGCTGTTCAATAATAAACTAAGGAAAAGAAATAATCATGGTGGATTTGTGACTTACACAGCAATTTTTATGAAATCGGTAGATTTACGGCGTACATGGGAGGAAACGTTACTTGGATATTGGTAGAGCGGAGTCCTCAGCTTTCATCTTTCAAACGGAAAGCATCAGTTTTCGCACTTGTGGTTCATACGACCTAAGACATGTTCATTCTATTGAATCTGATCCTTTTCGTACCGATGATTATGTTGACGCTGGCGATCGACTCTTGATATTCTCAACCCAGCATCTGATACAAATGTCGCTGGTGCTCGGTTTCAACTTCGGGGACCGGATATAAACATTTCATGTCGAATCGCAATGACGTATGACCATCTGAAAACATTGAACTGGGACCGCATCCAGAAAGGAAGAAAATTTACGTAATTATCAAAATAATTTTACGGACCGTTTAAAGCTCAGAAATTACCAAAACAAACATCTTAAGACTAAGAGGAAGGTGTTTGCAAAATTTTAGGTCCGTTGGTGTTAGTGCACGCACAAATAGTCCAGATATGGCTCCTACAAAATTTCGTGAGTTATTTTTTTTTATAATACTAGTCAAAGCACCCGCAAATTTGTGGCGTAATCGTGCGACCAAACTACATCTACAACATTAACACCGCTGCTCTTTTTGTAATTATTGTGCTCACATACGTAAGTGTGTGTAAACATAACGGTTAAGCTAAAAAAACAAAAGAAACGCTAAAAAGTAGATTTTTCTCAATGCCAGCCTCTCTAAAAAACCGCCATATTTGAGGAATTTGACTTCAAAACACCAATTTGGATGCAGACACCACAACAGTAGTGACGCCATGAGCATAAACGTCAATTTAAAAATTGGAACAGGTCATTTGGATATGGGAAAATCTATTTTCTACATATTTCGGAGATAATCAGAAACATCGCTGCCCACCATTTTTTTTAAAAAAAGGACCAGCTAGTCTATAGTCGGTTTGTGACTTACACATGATGAAATATTATTAATGGAGAAATTAACCCGTACCATGTGCATGGGAGGAAGCGTTTCTTGGCTGTTGGTACAGCCAAGTCTAGGACTTGCATCTGTCCATCGGAAAGCACCAGTATTCGCACTGGTGGTTCACACGACCAAAGTGATGTTCATTCTGTTGATTCTGCTTCTTTTCCTAACGATGGTTATGTTCACTTTGGCGATCGACTCTGCTACGTACATATATTCTCGACCCGGCATCTGATACAAATGCTCAGTTTCAAGTTCGCATATCGGAAGTAAACATTTCAGGGGCGAACCGCAAAAACCAGTGACGTATGGTCCATTTAAGAACACCGAACTGGGATCGTATTCACAAAACAAAGAAAATTTACGTAATTATTAAAATGATACTTACGGACCGCTTAGTTTAGGGCGAAGAAATTATCAAAAGAAACATATTCAGACCAAAAGGAAGGTACATGCAAAATTTTGGGTTGGTTGGTGCACAGTCAAGATATGTCTCCTACAAAATTTCACGAGATTTTTTTATAATAGAGGACAAGATTTTTTTTAAAATTTCCACTTTAAATTTTAAATATTAAAGTGTATTTCCTAACCCTTCGTTGATTAGGACACAATTTTAAAATTTTTAATGTGTCCCAAATGATGATGACAATGATGAGGGTGAATGAGAAGAAGAAGACAAAGAAGAAGAAGAAGAACAACCTTCCCCTACCTGGAAGCCGTTTGGTCCATCGTCGTGCTGCACCTTGTCCAGAGCTTTCCTCAGATTCTTTATCTCCGACACAGTCAGCGTAGACACATCCTTACGGACACCAACACCAGCAATGGAATGGGAGTCGATGTCCACGACATGACCTGGCAAAAGAGAAAGATAAACATAGCTCTTTTGAGTAAACATTAAATTTCATTGAATTTTACGGAGTGAGTATAGTGGCTTGACGACCAGGTCAGCTGATTAAACTATGTTATTGCCACAGTGGGTCTGGTACCGCCTGACCACTTTGATATCAGGCGAGCTAGACCGGCCTGAGCTTCTCTCTGCTGACCATCGAATGACGATTGAAACGTTACCCGCGTCACTTACAGATAGTAATTTAAACTACTAAATCTAACGGAAGCACTACACAGGTTCAACTGACCATGGGCTGGCTCAAACATGATACTTGGAGTTGGCATGACGCTGTGGAGGCTCAAGGCATGACCTTCGACGTCATAGACCTTGACGTCCAGGTGGAACAAGTTCTCGGCGTCGAACACATCCTCAGCATGGAGTCCAGCCTGCTCCAGGGCCCAGGTGATGTCTTTCTTGTACAAACGGTCGTACGCCCAGGGCATCTCAGTGGGACCACCTAGGAGGTTGAAGCGACCGGAGTAGTGGCATTCGTTGTTGTTCTGTGGATGAATGTGACTTGACTTTATTCACATACGCCATTATTATATTTATAAATTTATGCTATTTTTAATTATTTTATAATCACTTTGGATGCTCGTATTATGTTTTTGTGACATGAGTGAAATAAGGTTCTTGAGTTCCTGGAACACGCATGCAAAAACGGTCATGAACATTCTCACGCCTTGCTATCTTCTGACTTCATCAAGATTAAAACAGGACTGTTCTGAATGGAGATATCTAATCACCAGGTCCGCTTTTCGAGAGCGTCATGATTAATTTTAATTTTGTCTTAAACTTTATCTTCAGAAATCGTGCAGGAAAATTTCACGATTGCTTACTACAACAAAAGATATATAGTCTATGCTATTTCATAAATACAGAAAGGATCTATCTCTCTTCAGAGTATAGTGAAGCTACCCAAGCCTAAGAAAATAGATAATTCACTTATATAGTAACCGGTGGTGATGCGTTTCCCAATGCAAAGTAATGAACCGTTAGGATTTCAAAGAGCACGCCAGAGCACTTTGTTTGGGAACTAAGCATAGAACCTCTTAGCTCCTGACCCAAAGTATCCATATGACCATGTCCAGGTGAAACCTTACCGTGCACACGTGGAGAACCACGGAGCCTGAGGTCTTGATGCCCTTGAGCAAGAATCCAGCATAGACTCTGGGGATGGAATATCTGTCCTGGATCAGCTTCTCAAGCTCGTCAGGGCTGTATCCGCCGATATTCAGGTTGTCATAGGCGTAGCCGAGATGTTCATGGTTGAACACGGTGTTGGGGACAGCGTGGGCCCTAGAGAGAACGAATCACCAAGTGAGCGGGCTAGTAGTAGTACGGTAGTAGTAGTAGTAGTAGTAGTAGTAGTAGTAGTAGTAGAGTGCTTCAGGATGGTGTGTTCGTGCGTGTGTTGGTCTGCATGTGTTTATCAGTCAGTCAAGCATGGAATTTTAACCATGAGTTTATGGTCTGAGGTCACGTCCTTTTGTCAACCTCTTCATTGGCTTTAAAGTATCATCTTGATGAATTTTCGTTTTACCCCTTTTCTGATAATGCATAAATATATTAAAAAGTGGGAACAAAACTTTTGTGAGCCACACAGTAGCCATATCAGGACCAAGGGTTTTTTTTTTAATGGAATTGAAATTTCCATGTAAAGCTTGATACATCAGTTACTTTTGTCTCTAATAGCGGCACAAGTGGCAGTCGAGTTGAAAACTTTCCCACAGAAGTTAACGGACAAATATCATTCCAGATATCGGAGTTGACTGGACGACATAAATCTCTGATCACAGAATTCTTGGGAGACACCTGTCCTTACTGTACAGGTAGAGGCAGTCGATGATCGTCGATGAAACTGATTAAAATGGGGACTGAGCAATTTTGGACGTGCCTATTTTGCAATTATACTGAAATCTGAACAATGAGAACAATAATAGTTGCAACCACAGCAGCAGCTACAACAACAACAAAAACAACAATAACACCTTACTTGGTGAATTTGTTGAGGTTGAATCCCTCAAAGTTGAATGGTTTCATGGGTTCATTCATGAGGTTGAGAGCACAGTCTCCTCTCTGGTACGGCAGATGTCGCTTCTTCTGGAGCTCCTGCCACACGGCCCAGACCTTGTCCACGAAGGAGTGGTGGAGGAAGAAGATGGGGTCATAGGCGGAGTACTCCAGGGAGGACATGGAGTAAGTCTGGTGACCTCCCACCAAGAAGTGGATGGCGTTGTGCAGGACTTCAAACTGGACCTATGAGAAAGTGAAAAGCGTATCTTAGGAACTAATGGACCGTCAGACTTCACGTCTTGGAGTTCAACTATTTATCCAAGTGTAAAACAATCAGTATGCAGCAAAATTAAGTCCAAGCACAGCAAGCAGAGTTGCTTTTAGATATCCTCTAATTACCATTACCATACATGACTGGAAGATATGTAGGTAATGCATGTTTCCATACTACAGTCACTCCGCAATGTTACACAATGATCATTTTATAAATATTTGTTCGCTATGAGATGGATTTATAAGAGCGGCAAATGATATGTTAACTCTAAGTAGTCTAACTCACATACACACAATCAGATCCGCGTTATAAATTAATAGGAGTAAAACTTGAGAATAAACACTTTCCACAAAAATAAAAATGTTTCCACAATATTCTTTTCACAGAAAGGTTTCAGGCACTTTTAATCCTAGTTCCGTTCGTCAAGAAATGTGCGTAGTAGCAATATGATACCTTGGGCAGTTGAAGACAGCGAAACCTCGATATTAAGCACTCATTTGATGAGGATATCTTGCTATTTTATCAGTTTTACACGCATGGACATCACTATTCCATCATCTCATCATTCAGACAGAACTCGACATTAAGGCTCTCCTCAATGATAAGTATACATTTTCCACGTACAAGGTCCTTTCATTGCACTGCACCTCATTACAAAGAATGTTAATATTTTGTTTATCACTCTTAAAATACATCATTATCAAAAATAGTCTGGTGTTTCATGATCTTTTTGACGACATTGTCATAGAACACTGGCTTCAGCTCATGCGGTCTTGGATGTCATTATTAAATGTCAATGGTCAATGACAAGTTTTGAATGGGAAAACAAAAGCATTATTTGCTTAATGATGCATGGCAGGTGGCATTGTATATTCAAGCCACTATGGGGGACAATTTGGTGACTAACCTCGAAGTCGCAGTAGTCTGTCTGTTCCAGGGTCTCCAGCAAGTGGTAGAAAAGTTCTGAGTGTTTCCCATCATGGTGAGGGCGATGAATCTCAGGCTGGACGTCACGGACAGTGAAGGTGTCCTCAGAGGCCACGTAGCCGTGGGCGAACGGGTTGGCAATCACCTGGAAGTTAATGAAAGTGTTTAATCACTCCATCTTATGACACTCACATCACTATCCTGGTCGTCTGGGTTGGACATGCGCATTACTACTAACGCCATCTGGGAAGGATCCACTGTTTAGGTTCATATGTATGTTTTTCAAATTATTTTTCCTCTCCCGTCCATGGAGTCAATTACCACAGTTGCGGCATGTCCTAATGCATATTATGTAATTTCTCTGACCAGTTTATGTTAAATTAAAGCCGCACCATTTTGGATCAGGAGCTGGAAAGAGACATGGTCTGCCAGTGAGCTAAGCTTTAATCCCTGGAAATAACCTGAGGCCTCCACTAGCTTTTCATGACAATGATTCAAACAAAGAGACAAAACAAACATGCATTTTATCACATACAAGACTAACACCCCATTTTACAAATGGGCAGGCAACGCACCAGCGGCGAAAGAATACCTAGCGCACCGAAAGGTATCATAGACGAATGCATTAGACTCCGTGAAAAAGTTGGATGATTGGCGAATCGGGCGGATTGAAAAGATCTATCGGAGATTGTATTTCGTTGCTATACACATTCTGTTTTTTAAAAAAGAGTAAAAACTATAAAGAGGACTGATGTGTATAGTTACCTTTTGCGCATTTTTCTACGAATTTAGTTGAAAACCGCATGTTTTTACGTTACGTAGTTCTCAAGAAATCTGTGACACAAATTTGGCTGAAGCGTTTTATTAATATAGATTTGAGGAAACGTGAGCGATGAAAATCAAGTAAAGAAAATGGAAGCCGGATGAATTATTTCGCTTCTCAAAGCTCATGGGATGACTCGGTCTGTGTTTTAAATGATTTCGAGATGTATTTATCGTACAGGACATCTGGACATGTCATTTGTAATTCCCGTGTCTCACACCACCCGAAATCAGGCTTATGTCGCTAGATATGGAACCGAGATGGTGAGCTCAGGGGATGGGACTATGCAGTTTTGGAGATTTGGTTGGTTACCACATTCATAATACAATAATTTCATTTTGATTTTATAGATACCGATTTTTATGCAAATGTGTTTATGTAAATTTCGAGCTTTGTTTTGTTGTGAGATGGATTTCATACCTAACACTATGAAAAAGATTTTTTTTGGGGTCCAGATTTTGTTTGATTTTCTTCCAATGTTCAACCACTTTAAACGGCCATAAGTCGTAAAAGAAAAAAAATTATATAAGCTCACATATTTCTTACCTAAAGCAAGTACACAAAATAAAATCTTCCTGGCACCAACTGATAAAAATCAAAAAAATGTTTCAAAAAAACTGTGATCTCATTTCCACTTGCCGCAAGACATATTATGTTACTGAACTACAACAAAGAGGAGAGGGATGCTCCCAGTTGCCACTTTATAGAGTGATCTCAGAAACCTACCTCATCCTTCCAGACGTCATAGTAGTCAGCCTTGGTGAAGATGCTGGGCAGGTCGTCAATTAAGAAAGTCCAGTCCCAGTACGGGATAGCGATGGCACTGCCGTGTCGGTGAAGGGCTTGCTCAATCTACAGGAGATAGAACAGCCTCATCTTAGACACCAGTAACAATAACAATAACAATAACAATAACAATAACAAGAGTATCTTTAGTTCAAGTAAAACTACAGTTATAAGAGCATGACTTACTACACAATACCATGACAATCTCCAGAGACAAATGCACATGCATGTACATTCTCACTAGATATTGTACCCGAATCCAATTCTGTAAGGGCACACACAAGAACTAATTAGTGACAACTTACATTCATTTTGAATGTGGTGAATAATTAAACAGCTGTGCTCTCATAATCTCAAGCATCATCTTGGTAAATCTAGACCGGTCTTTTTTAAGATCCTCATCCATCCTAAATCGCCGTAAATTATACACTGCAACACTGACATGAAATTGTATTCCTATAGAGCTTCATTAGAGGCGAAGGCGGAGTGTCGGTGGGCCATACGGGGTTTATGTTCTTTCACTATTACTATCTACTGTTGTGGGCAAGGAATAGAAGGGCTGTTCCGAGTTTTGTGGTATCGATCCAGTCAGTAAGTACATCAAGCAAAGGCCATTATGGTGTAATCCGATGTATTGTTGCAGATCAAAGTGATTTGACTGGCATCTATCTTGAGAAATGGTTTCTTTGGTTTCAGTAAATTCACACAACTGCTAGTAAAAGAAACAAAAGATTACCTGGAAAATAAAGTAAATGGTTTGAGACTTTTAAAATTTATAGTTTGTCAGTATAAGCAAAGTTCAGTAAATGACTTACCCACCTTTCAATTCACTTCGGAAGTTTGAAAGTGAAATTATAATTATCTCTATATTTGTAGCAAACGACCTGTCAAGGAGTTAAGGTTATCTGTCCCTAGATACTTGCCGGATATTAGAGACACACAAGGGGGGTAATCACTCTCAAAGGATAACACCCCTGATTCTCTCCCGTGTACTGGGCCTATACAACCCCTCCCCACCTTTAATTATTTCCTACATATGTTTTGAGTAGTCAGTAGTGATGCATTCTCTACTGTTAAAGTGTCTCTATCTTGCTTTTTTTTAATGACAGAGGATGATATTTCTGTGGTGAGGTATAGCTGCAGAGGGACACAGAAAATTTTCAATAGTCTCACTCACTGAGATGAATTGGATGAGGTGTTGGTAGCCTTTGTTAATTCCCTGGAGAAATATGCAACTGTCAGCTGTCAAGTGCATTTATTTCCCTATAAAGGTACCAATGTTGCTACAATATGTGTCTTAGATCATTCTTATAACCCAATTTAGAGTTTGATACCTCTCAAAATAGCCAATTCTCCTGTTGACATACCCTATGCAACTTTGAAAGCCCCCATTAACCTACAGTTCGACCCTAAAATTTTGCCATGGTAGCCTATTTGGAAGGGAAATAGTAGGGAATGGCCAGAGTGGAGTGACCTGGGGGTGATTGGGAGGGAAGGGGAAAAGTGACCCCCTCTTGACTGGTCATTGTTTCCATGTAAACACCTTGGCATGAGCAGGTAGTTTTTAGTTGACCATATTTGCAACCCTTTATGATAAAATCCACTTGTAACCACACATTTAAAACCTATAAGTGATCATATTGGCGTTTCTTAAAGGGTGATTATGTTATTGATTGGGGAAGAAGCCCTGGAGAAACAAAAGTTTGGCGCATCTGCCCAAAAGAATTTTTAAAAATGCAGTTTCCTTTGGCAATACCATGTGAGCCTATGGGGTGGGCTGAGAACGGGTGGGGTGGTGATTTTTCTTAAGAATAGGGT
>JAWQUT010000194.1:1208721-1240899 GCA_033807755.1 Ellobium chinense
GGAGGGGGGCTGGGGAGGGCCTCAGGGGGAGAGGAAGTTTAAAAGACTGTTCAGATAGCCTAGATGACCCCCCTCGACCGCCATGATGTAAACAGTGTGTTTCTAAGAGGAAACATGCCAGGTACTAGCTGATGGTTAAGGTCTTTGACACCTATTATTTTTTCTTCCTTTGGCCCTATTAACATTTTGTGTTATTCTACATATACCACTGTGATTTCGGGAAATTTCTTCCATGGAGGTTAAAGTACTTTTTTTTTGCCCGACCGTTTAACGGGAAGAAAAAAAAAANGGTCAACGCCCAAAATTTTTCACAAATGTCTTTTGAAAAAGATCACCTCAAATTCTGATTTGGTCCCCAAATTTTCATTTGGCTGGTTTTGACCGCGTGCGAATACATAGGTCTACACATTTTATTTTTTTATCTAGAAGGCTCAAATTGTACCTGAAACTTTAAAATTGGATGCTTTATTTAGATCACAGGTCATTTTACATTTCTACTCCCTAACACTGGCTGGCAGGGCCCCAAAAAAGGGGGATTTTTTTATATTAGCGGATTAATTGGGTTGTACACAATCAGTGATTTGCCCGTCTAATAGGTGTCACAAACCTACAAGAGAATATTATAAAGTATTATATATGTTGCAGTGGAGCCATGCAGGAATGTTGGTTGCGCTCACCTGAACAGTAAAGAGTCTGTGCCAGTGTGGGAAGGTGGGCATACCGTGGGTACAGCAAGCAACAGAAGCGTTAGACGGGTTGGGACAGCGGGCAGGGGCGCCGTGGAAGGAGGCAATATTAGCCCAGCCATCGTTGGTGTTGTCCAGCTGGAGATCGTGGAGGGCCGCCTGCAGACTCAGGATGTCTCGCTCAGTCAGACTATTCAGATCACGTCGGATGAAGTTGGGTGCCACCTTCTCCAGATTGTACTGGTCTATAGTAGGGAATAAGAATGGAAGCTTCTATACACTTTTGTGTACATATTTCTCAATGTAACAGAAAACATCTTCATAAGTTTGAAAAAGAGAATGGAAGATTCTTATATCCCATATAGTAAAATTCTTTCGCATTGTCTCTCGGTGAGTCTCAGACCTTGGCTTCATGTTTACCGGCAACCAGAAACTTGCTTTTTATCCAGTGATGTTTCGAGCTATTACATTTGGCAAAAGAATGTATGTTAGAATTAGACTTCATATTATGAGGCCCAACAACATTGTCAATGACAGTTAGTATGAAAATTGAAAAAAAAATACATGAGATGATATAGAAAAGAAAACAAATTTACGGATATAAAAGGAAGCATATCATGAAAAGAAATTATTTACATCAGTGAGGAGAAGACAACCCAAATTCACAGGACATGGAACGAGAGGGCAATAGCTGAAGCATTCGGAAACAAGTGGTAAACTAAACGGTAAACAACACAGAGAAAGACAAAGAGAGGACATTCTTAATGCACTGGCAAGGTGGAAGGGGGTACACATTTACAGTTAAATGTTCAGATGGACAGCAGACAGACACAAGTTGAGATCCATGACAGGCTACGCCAGTCGATACGGTCTTTCAAGCAGTGCTGTCATTGTCGACTATAACAAGGTGAAGAAACTTTTGACTAACGTTTAGCAGGCACAAAGATGACGCTGGGTTCTGGGATGAGGTGGCTGTCCATTTCTGTGCCGTCCAAATACTTCACAGTCACATGGAAATGGTAATCATCGTCATGTCGGAGATTGTGCTCCTCGAGCTGTTGGGAGAAATAAAAAAAAATCTGTCAGAAAAAAATCATTCAAAAATTCAGGAGTACACCTCTCCACCTGAGAACCCACTTATATAAGAACCCGGTCCGCTTAAACACCTGTTCCACAAGAACACGATCTGCTTAAGAAAACGATCCGCTTATGAGCAAGATCTTATAAACTCACACCTCCTAAAAGCTCAATATGCTGAGACACCTGAATCGCTATACTTATTATTAAGTTCATTGGCAGAGGTCGCTTTGCTCTGTTCAGACCCAGATACAGATACAGATATAGATGCAAGTCTTGCTACAGGTTTATACACAGACCTTCTTGGTGATCTCGTATTTGTAGAGTCTGTCAAACTGCCAGGGCATCTCAGCGGAGCCACCCAGGATGGTGAAGTAACCGCCAGGGAAACAGTTCTTGAAAGCGTCGCAGATTGTGAAGTCAACATAGGCGGAGCTGCCGAATCCCTTCAGGAGGAAGCCTGGGGGTGATGGATGGATGGATGGATGGATGGATGGATGGATGTATGGATGTATGGATGGATGGACGGACGGACGGACGGACGGACGGACGGACGGACGGACGGATGGATGGATGGATGGATGGATGGATGGATGGATGGATGAATACTGATAGGATAACCAAGAACTCTGCACAAATTATACATAAAAGAAGCAGACAGTTACATCACAAACACACGTTGGTCTTCCAAATTACGGGTCTGTATGAAATCCTTCTTAATAAGTCAACTCCAATGAAGCTAACCTTCAATTTAAGTAAAGTAATAGTGTGATTGCGTCATCAATTCTCGTTTCCACTGGTAAAAGACCCATCAACCAATGAAGACCAATGCAACAGACCATATCAGCCAGTCAAATTCTTCTGACAACGGAAGAGTGAAAAGCGGAAGTGATGATTGCTGGAGTTGTGGCTTGCGATGTCCGAATGACAGTGCATGGATGATAAGAGAAAGAGAATGGTTCAATGAGATCAACGTACCAGCAAAGACTCTGTCGTGTTCTTGCCTCTCCTTGATGAAGGCGTCCAGGGCTGGGATGCTCATACCCACAAACTCCAGGTCATCGTATCGGTAGTTGAAATGATGTTTGTAATCGAATGTGTCTTCAGGGTGTGAGTACTGCTTGGTCATCTTGTTCAGGTTGTACGGGGAGCCAAAACTGAAGGGTTTCAAGTCTTCCTGTTGTATCAAACGCGTAATAACAGTAATGGTAACAATAATAAGAATAACAATAGCAGCAGCAACAACAATAACAGCAGCAGCAGCGGCAACAACAACAACAACAACAACAACAACAACAATTACAACGGTAAAGTTAATAAATTTCCTCATTAGACTGTGGTTGTTCACGATCACGCGACTCTGCAGGTAGGAAGATGCCAACAGCACCTGGCATTTTGATATGCAATTTTAAAAAGCCCCTATAAAATCAAAAAACCGGCCATGGGGAGGGGAAAAGGGGTTGGATTTAAATTTCAAAGGCTTAGATAGGTGCAAATGCATTTGTAGACAGAATAGGTGAGGTTAAGTCACTCAAGTATAAGCTTTGTGATTGTTGCTAGGTGGGTGAGGTTACTCTGTTTACTGAGTGAAAAGGCCTAAAATATCAGGTAGCCTGCTTCACTGCCTAAGTTCTCAGAATCTAATTGGTTTAGGGGCATACCTTTTCTTTGTTTCAAAATTTGGAGGAAAAGCTAAACAACACGTGTGGAAAGTATTTTGGCATGGGATTCCTGGATAAGTTAATGAGCCAACAACTGAAAAAAACATTTTGCATCTTCATCCTTACAATAGTATTATAGTACCAGTGCTAGTATATTAGTGCCCCTCATCCTGAAACTAAAACTGACGTACTTCGGATATATGAAAAGACGTTTATAAGGGAATGGGAAGGCAGGAGGATTGGACATGAAAAGATATAAGAAAAGAGGAGGAAATGGTAAAAGGACGTTATGGAGACATGTCAGACAAGCTTGATGGATACCAGACGATTGGGGATAGAAGGAACCATTATAGACAGGCTGACAAGGAGGTGTTCTCTGGAAAAAGACGCAGAGAAAAGGAAGAAGAAGACGAAGAAAAAGAAGAAAGAGAAGAAGAGGATGGAGGAGGAGGAGGAGGAGGAGAGGGTAGGAAGAAGTGGCCAAATCATTCGGTAATATTCTTAAGTCCTTTAGGAACAATGTGTACAATACGGTCGCCGAAAAAATTGCGTTCATTTATTCCTGTTGCAGATGACGCAGCGAAATGTTACTTTCGTCAGCCAATGAATACGTGATCTGCCCAAGTTTCCAAGTGAAGTGACCCATACCTTAAAACTAATTCAGTCAGAGGATAATAAAAGGTAGTTTACCTTCATTTGTTCCAAAGCACAGTTGGCCTCATTCGGATCATAGCCTCTGTATTTCTGAAGAGCCTGCCATACCGCCCACAGTCTGTCAGTGTTGGAGTGGTGCACAAAGAAGGCGGGGTCATAAGAAGCGTAATGGAGGTGGCCTAGAGAGTGTTCCTTGCTGCCGCCCACCCAGGAGTGGATGGCGTTGTGAGTGATCTCGAACTGGATCTCGAAGTCACAGAAGTCTTCTTGTTCCAGGGCGAACAAGGCCTGTTCAAACGCCCATGTGTCATAGCCATGTGGACCCATCTTGAACAAAAATTCACCCTGCAGAGTACAACGAAAACTTAGACTTTGTCATCATAACAACAACAATAACAACAACAACAATAACAGTAGCAATAGCAAACACAATAACAACAACAACAGTAGCTTCAACAGCAGCAACAACAACAGATACAATAACGACAGAAATAGTTTCTACAACCGCAATAACAACAAGAATCACAGTAACAATAACAGTAGCACCAATAACAGTAGCACCAAGAACAGTAGCACCAACAACAGCAGCAACAACAACAACAACAACAACAACAGCAACTACTACAACAACAGCAACAACAGCCACAAGAACAGTAAGAACAACAGCAACACACTTTGATCGTTAAAGGAAAACGAGTTATCCGTAGCTAACAATAATTTTACAAGTTGAACAAATCAGTATAGAACTTTTTTGCCTGTCAAGCTCTGTCACAGTTTACATTTATTATCTGTCCTTTCCACTTACGCTAACGAAAATAAAGCAATAAACAATATTCTGGCCTAACAATAACATGTGTTTATGTGAGTCTGCCTTTATATGTGTGAGTCTGGATGAGTCGGTGGGTGGGNAGTCCCACAGTAGTGTATATGCTGTAAGGCGCTTTGAGTTTTTTGGGGGAGATAAGGCGCTTTCTAAGTATTATCATCATCATCATCATCATCATCATTGATTATGAGTAATATATTAAAAATATATATTAAGGACATCATCATCATCATCATCATCATCATCATCATCATCATCATTTAAAACTGAGAAAAATTAAAAGCTCAACCTTAATTCAGGGAATTTATTAAAAATCTAGCAAAGAATTCGGCTCTAAGGCCTTTATCAATAGAAATGAAACAAGAGTTAAAACTTTCACAATAAACCACATCATCATCATTATATAAAGCAAAGAGAGACAAACCGCTGGAAAACTTCTCTCGGAACGCATCTTCAACCTTTTGGAAGTTTTGAGAATGCAATCACACAAATTTTACATTTACACCCTGCTGATATCAGAAGTGAGCATTATGGGAATGGATTAATTAAGACCGGTCTGTCGGCGTGCAGTTTTGCCCTTGATTGTGGTAAGAAAACGGGCGTACCCCCAAAACGCGCACTTTTTGTTAATTGACCTCCAAAACACGGAGTTATGGGTATGCAAAAACGCGTACATTTTTGTATGCCAAGACTCGCACTTTAGTATCGACTTTGTTCAATTTTCTATGATCAGAGTAAATCGAATATCGATTCCAAATGCCAAGTACACATTTAGGTTGAATTTAGTGCTAAGTGCTGAGTAATCACAATTTAGTGTCCGCAAAAGGAAACATCGAAATATAATCTGATCGTCACTCATCTGGAGAGAAAATGGTTAAGGAATTTATTTGAAATTAGGTGCTAAGTGCTTAGTGCACATAACTGTAATCACTGCGGATTTAGTGCTTGCGTAAGAAGACACCTGAATATGTTATGATCGCTATTACCTAAGAAAAACACTGTTTTACGAGCCGTTAACAAGGAGAAAAAAAATCTCTTTTACGATTTAGTACAACTTGATAACATTACAGAATGTATATATATAAGCCCATTTGACCCATACAAATATTACTTGAAGCACAGACATGGAGACATACATAACCTCAACCGGTCAAACGGGAATTTGAGTCAGCGGCTATCGTTTCAGGCTAGATAGAAAAGGAAAGAAAGTCGTCAGCTGGAGCTGTGTTTCAAGTTCATGCAAAACCCGATGCACCACTGACCCTGATATCCATTCAGTCTTAAAGATGTCACCCTCACATGACCATTTGCCAGAATCAGACATGGTCATTGCCAAGCACCAAGCAAGGCAAGCTTGCAAACGTCGAGCGGTAGAAGCGAATTGAGAAGCCCAGCAAAATTGCATGCTCGGAGGCTGCCAAAAGTGGCATTTTGAACTACAACGATACCAAGCCACACAGTTGAGTTCCTTCATCTAACTGGGCCTCACAGGATCTCTACGGTCGAACAACAAGAAAACAAGCAAGCAAGCAAACTGGAACGAAGATATGCCCTACTTAGATCAAGAAAGGATAAAATTGATAAAAGTACCTGGACATCTCTCTCGGTGTGTGAGTGCTCAAAGTCGATGCTGGCTCCGTGCCAAGGGTTCTCGTGTTCATCTCCAGTGTACGGGTCCGTGTAGGTCTCCTGCGCAAGGAACCGCGGCAGATGGTCCATGGCCCTGGTCCAGTCCCAGTAAGGAATGCCCACAAGAGAACCATGGCGTCTGAGAGCGTCCTCAAGCTGAACCGTGTAGAGACGGTGCCATTGAGGGAAGGTGGCCATACCGTGGATGCAGCAGGCGTATCTGAAGCCAGAACAATGGATGTGTTGTGCATACAAAGACAGCAATGGCAGAACACTGACTTTGATGGTAGTACCAGGCTCTATGGCAGACTCACGAATCGAGGGCTTAATATGTTACAAGAACATTATGAGCATCCACAAAACAGCAGGATAATGTCATAACAATAACAATGGCGGATGTGAGTATTCTAAAAGCATTACTAATCCCATAAGGGCACTATATTTTCTACAGTATTCGAAGCACCAAAAATAATATGTCACGATCTAAACTTCTTCATAATAGGCCTAGTGGTTATAGTTTTCAGAGTCGTTCCAATACTTGTGTATTGTTAGATTTCAACAGGATTAACAATTTAGGCATATTTGGACTGATAAACAAACATTCACACACAAACAAACAAAAATCAGCGAAAATAAACTTGCATAACTTTTTTTCAGTACTTGTCTAAAATTGCTTTGTACCTCTTTCAGCACGCTGTCTAGAAAGATATAAGGTTTTCCCTTTCTTCAGTTGTGAAGTATTTGTGAGCAGGACGCAGCGTCCGTTTCCTTTCATCACACAGTGTTTATCACCAGGATGTTTTCTGCACACAAGTATTCTTCTTCTTGGACAAAATTTATAAGCTGCTAATTGGTCTTGTGACTCTTTGTGCTCAAAACTCACCAAAAATCCACTTGTAAATAAAAAGGATGTTTTTAACAGAATTGTCCTTTCTGTTGGCAGCGTGCCTATGCTTTGGAACTAATTATAATGGCCTGCAATGGAGTCGGTTGTCTTGGCGGCATTTTTTTTCCGTTCCAGACTGATTAGGTTCTTTCTACCGTTTTGTATCTTACACTGACCTTAATGTCACTGGTTTTGGGATCTGGACAGACAGGTGGAGGAATGTGATCGGACAATTTGACACCCGCATTTGCCGTGGATGCTGGTTAGAGCGGTTAGAGCATACATGTGCATTTTGCACGCCACAAGAATGAAATTGTGAATACCAACCTGTCACTGGCACTGGGGTCTGGGCAGAGAGGAGGAAGGGCGTGGAAAGAGGCGATCGACTGGAAGCCATCGGCAGAGCTGTCGTGCTGGAGGGATTCCATAGCTTTGATCAGGGAGGTGACCTCTCGGGGGCTCAAGGAGTCTACGTCCTTCCTCACCATAAAGTGGCTTACATCTCCATTGTGTTCTTGTCTCTCATCTAATAACAAAATGTAAGGTCGTGTCAGCGTCAGCAATGAAGATAAGGTCTTGCTAGGAATTATTATCATAAGATACAAATACATTGGACTATGTCAGAATGATGGTGTTTAGTTTAGGGAAAGGAGGAGCAGTCAAAGCACATTGAAAGAGGCGGCTCGGAGATAACATGCACCATCAGGAAACAGACTTTGTGGTGTGGATATTTGGAAGGCAACAAGGGCAACTGAGAATGCTCGACTTCACAGTGATTTTTTTTTAACCCACTCTTTTTTGATTGGCGCAAGATTGGTTAGTAGATATATATGCAAGTTGTTATCCTTCTCTCATTGGATGTTGTTATTCATATCTATCGTTGTTAATATTGTTTAAATTATGTCCCCTGTCCCTTTTTCCTCTTTATTTTCTACAAAGGGGGGAGGGTCCTGCCCATAAGAAAAATATCCCCACAGTTAAAGATGTTAGTGTGCCCTCTCCTATAGCCTCTGCCCCTTGCGGGTCACGAGGGTGGAGACTTCACAGTGATGTTGTTCCTAATACTAGTTAAAGAAATTATACACGGTTAGTGGCAGTCATCACTATAGAATGCTATGATCCTAAGCATAATTTTCATGGCCCACAAATTTTGTGGCACTGAAAAAAATATGTCCAAAAATGAGGTCATAACACATAAAGATAAGAATACCATCTCGGAACAACATTTGTACCATATTTCCAAGTGCTGAACTTTCTAAGATTCCAGTTGGTAAAAGCGTCATTTATTTTGCACAATTTTATCCATGTTCTTTATTCAATTGCGTGGCTATTTCAGTTCTTGTATGGAGCCACAGAATTTTCCTAGCACTCCATTTTAAACTTTGATTGCAGCACTTACTAGTTCCGGGCACAAAGAGGATTGTGGGAGATGGCAGGATGTGAGGGTCAAGAAGACTTCCGTTGACGGAGTGGATTTCCACTTTCAGCTCAAAGTTAGCAGCGTTGTCCAGCTTGAGACCCAGATCTCTCACAGTGTGGGTGATGTCGTGTTTGTACAGGCGGTCATAGACGAAGGGCATCTCCAGTTCGCCACCCAAAAGCGAGAAGTGTCCAGCCTTCCAGGAGAACAATAGACAGATAAATTTTTGGTTAGTTTCAATATTTACACGCTTGAACGTAGGCTAACAGGAAATATACCTACGGCAATAGAAAGTATCCGGACGATCAAACAGTCCCACGTGGACAGTGATGGTAGTGATGTTGATGTGGCTGTGATTGTGATGTCGCTGCAAATCGTGTTGGAAGTGTGATGGAAATGGTGTTGGTGGGGGTAGTAGATGTGGAGGTATGTAATTTTCTTAGCATTCCCTTCATCTCCGCCAAATCACGAGTAACATGCGACTGACAAGATACTTTCAACATGACCGTGCTAAGAATCAAATCCCAAGATATTTAAATCCAACGACTCAACATGCGACCACTCTGTTCCACACCGTAATGACATTGTCGTAAGCTTTCATATCCATAAGATTCCATCTATGATGTAATATGGCAACAATGAGGTCGAATGGTTATTGCTTTGTGCTCAATATCAAACCGATTGTCGAACTGATTTCCTACCATGGTCGCGTTGTAAGTACGCTGAGAAAGCATTTCATTCACATTTTCTTCAGTCCTGTTATCTATACAACTGAAACCTGGCTATAGGCAGTGAAAGATATCGCCCGAATGCCAGTGATCAGCGCCTGTAAAATGGCAGCGGTTCTGTATACCTCACAGAGAGATAAGAAAGTATTGAATGATTATTTTGGCCTGTTGGGGTGATAATAATGTGTAGTTATGTGAGCGAGCACTGGCCTGGATATTGGACTTATAAACTTAGTAGTGGTGGTAGCAGCAGCAGTAGTTGTAATGGTAGTTGCAGTGGTAATAGTAGTAGTAGTAATAGTAGTAGTAGTAGTAGAAATAGTAGTAGTAGCAGAAGTAGAAATAGTAGTATAATAGTAGTAGTAGTAGTAGTAATAGTAGTAGTAGTAGGAGTAGTAGTAGTAGCTCTAATAGTAGTAGTAGTAATAGTAGGAGTAGGAGTAGTAGTAGAAGTAGAAATAGTAGTATAATCGTAGAATAGTAGTGGTAGTAGTAGTAGTAGTAGTAGTAGCAGAAGTAGTAGTAGTAAGAGGAGTAGTAGTAATAGTTCTAGCAGTAGTAGTAGTTCTAGTAGTAGTAGTGGTAGTAGTAGTAGAAGTAGTAGTAGTAGGAGTAGGAGTAGTAATAGTAGTTCTAGTAGTAGTAGTGGTTCTAGTAGTAGTAGTAGTTCTAGTAGTAGTAGTAGTGGTAGTAGTAGTAGAAGTAGTAGTAACAGTAGTAGAAGTAGTAGACAGTAGTAATAGTAGTAGTGGTGGTAGAAGTAGTAATAATTGTATATTTTACCTTGTGATTGCAGCTTTTCTTGCCCCGTGGTCCGGTGGGGACACAGACGTAGATGTCAATGTCAGCTGACAGGCCAATGTTATGGAGGAGGAAGCCAGCGAAGACGCGTCCAGTCTCCTGTCGGTGACGCAGCAGTTCCTCCAGTTGTGGGATAGACATGTGATTAAACTCCAGGGAGTCGTACTCGTAAAGGAAGTGGTTGCGGTAATCGAAGGTGTCAGCCGGGCGACTTGAGATAGAGAAACAAAAAGAACAGTTGATCTATTTAGGCATTTCTGGAAGGACCATGTCACATGACCAAGGTCCTTCGTGTAGTGAAATAAAGTTGAGATCAGGCATAAAGAAGATCAGTTTTTGACACTGTCGTAATGAGGGTATCTCATGGTTGCTCACTAGTAGAGACTGGGACATCTTTTATATGTCGTAAATTAAACTAAAAAGGATCAGAATGATGTGATATATAAAGGAAAGAACGATAAACAACTAAGACTGAGTTCAGTGGAAAAAAGAGAACATATTGTCACAGTCATTGGCAGTTGGCCTATCTCATTTGAGGAACTTTTTCAAGAGAAGAAAAAAAATTATTAGATAACGCAAGAAAATGTTGCCAGTTTCAAGCTTTGACGCTGTTTTTTTTTTTTTACCAATTGCTGTGTGACTTACTCTACTTTGTCTGCGACACTTGATGAATGTTTTGGATTATAGCAAGCACAAAAATTGTCTATTTCTAAAAAAGACCATTCGACCAGTGACTGCGACGAAATCTAGAAACGGCAGCAACAACTTGCCAGTGACGCACCTGTATCTACGAGTCAGCTCGTCATGGTTTTTGTCTGGATCGTCAAATGGATGCAGTGGTTTCCTCATCAGGTTAATAGCGCAGTCAGCTTCATTGTAGGGGAGACCTCGGTAACGTTGGAGCTCTTGCCAGATGGCCCAGATTCTGAAATATGCGATATTGCGGTACCAGATGATCTATTCTGGTCAAACTCACATACGTGTTCAGTTGCTGCGCACTAGTCGTACTGAGGTATTATGCTCATCCCCTAGATGTTTCTCAGAAGTGGGACATCTTTTGCGAATACTAGAATTGCTAAATGGCGGCACCCATCTACGGTTTCAAATTTGTTTGTGGAAGTTTTCATCAACGGCCTTGTGTCGGCAGAGGAAATGACAAGAATCAACGGTGGTATGTATGCTGATAAAGGAGGCAAAAATATAAGTAAATCGAATAACACATCAGTGCAATATTTTTTTGCTCTTCCGCATCAGTCGCAGCCATCTTGCTTGCCTAGATACTGATACTTCCTTTGCTTAACCCTCTAGTGCCCCCTGGTCTATATTTGGCAACCCACACAACCCACTGGTCCAAATATGGCACGGATGTTTCAGAGCCTGGAGGTCCAAATTTGACCCAAAATTTTTCACCTATTAAATATTGAAATTGTTCAAAATCAATGTTTTATATGTATTTTGAGTGGCATTTGAAGTGTGTATGTGAATTTTCAGAATTTTCCTACCAGTATTTCTATGACTGGGCACTAGAGGGTTAAGACCGCTCCTTTAGTGCAGCCGCAGATACCAAACAAACTCAGCCCTAGTCATGGTATTTTTTTTTCTCTTTCTGGCAGTAGAGCAATTACTGTAGAATGAGGCAAAGAGCAATATCATCATAGTCACATTAGTCAGGTCATATTTACATCAAGGTTTTAGCTCCAGCAACCGTGCACGTCGCTGTGTTGTTTGTGGAACACAGATTTAAGTCATGAAAAACTCAATATGCGCACACGCACATAAAATAATTATCATAGTTAAAATATAATTACTCTATATGATACCGCCCAGCACGTAAAGTCAAAGGCCTGAAACCAGAAATTTACAACATCTTGACACTTCATATCAGTAATCATGCTGTAAAGTGTTACTTTCTTAATTAATGTAAACTGAGCAAGTTTTAGTTTACGCTTATCACATGATGAAGAAAGCTTCGTCTTTCAAACATTTGCAAAAACAAGTTTTAGCATTCCCTTCTTTTTATTATATTATTGCCGTCTTTCATGCAGTTCAAAGGACTTATATATATATAGTCTACACTGTAAGTTGAATTACTTCAAGTACACATAGGATCCTGCACTATCTGAGATTTTTATTACTCATCATTTCCTTTAATATCAGCTTAATTTTGACTGGTGTGCAGTTCTTATGATATTCGTTAAACTGTATCTATTTTCTTGTTTATTTACTTGCTAATCAATATCGGCACGATTATTGGACTGCATAGCCTTCACACACAATCTGAACCAATGAGGTATTTTCAGACGGGTCAGTTACACCACGTGATCTAGGGATTGCTAGGATATTTTGATTAATGACGAGTAATCACACATGAGCAGAGTAGATAAACAAACCAACGTGTGAGCAAGATTTCCTAGGTCACGTGATGGAGCTGAAAATACCTATTTAAAACTGAAGAAAAAAGTTCCGATATAGACACAATTTCTACTGACCTGTCAGTATTAGAGTGGTGCAAGAAGAAAACTGGGTCAAAGGCGGAGTAATCCAGGGAGGACATGGAGTACGTAGCATGTCCACCGAGGAGTGAGTGCAGAGCATTGTGTAGAACCTCGAACTGAATCTCGAAGTCACAGAAGTTGGTCTGTTCCAGAGCCAGTAAAGCTTCCTCGTACAGGTGGTCATTGTTAAACAGTCCAGACTGTGGATCTCTGGGAAGACAAGAGGAAGGGTTTTAGTACCCAGCATTATATTTGTTAGATCATCATGTGATTCGGCTCCAACGAGTATTTTAGGAAAAGTATTTATTTAGATTTTGTATTTATTTAGATTTTGAACGTAGTTAGTACACAGTTTAAGGTTTTATTTGTTATTTGATAGCTTGCTTATTAACGATGGGATCTCTTACCGTCGTGAAAATTATATTAACTCCGGATGTTGAACGCTTTTAATGGTACATTCAGCACCTATGCACTAATGTAATGTTTACGATGATAAAAGAAGCCATCGTTAATGTGCAAGCTCTCAAGTATCTGGAACATTTTGATTTTATTCCCACATCTTGCTGGCATTTTGTGTGAGGTGTGTGACAATATGACTGAGTAATGATAATATAGCCAGAATAATGAAAGAAAAGGACATGATATTGTTGTTTTTTGATGACACTTTGCTTTGGTTATGCTCTATGTACATGAAGACAATGTTGTGTTTATGTTGTGTTTTGTCGGTACAAGACATCAGCAAAAAAATTAACGCGGACTCAGGTTTCACTCACGTTTTGATTCCATCGAAATGCCTATTTCAAGCGAAGCTGCCAAACTCTACCCGTTGTTGTTGTTGTTTTTTTTTCGTCCTTTGGGATCAGTAGACAGGGCATATCCTGATCAAAGTTCTATCCACTACGTATTAAACAACACTAATCCTTTTCCCCACCTCCACAAAGTCTCAATACAGCCACCTCTCCTTCCTCCAGCTCCTCTCCTCCGTCCTCCGCCAGATCAACCAATGATCCAAACCTGATTCCAGTCATGCACTCCAAATTTTGAGTGACTACATAAATAAATAAAACAAAAATATGATAACACACCTGGTGGTGGTGGCGTCTTCTCCGACAACACTGCCACTGAAGAAGGGGTTGGGGTCAAATCTTTGTTGACGGGAGTTGTAGTAGGTGGATTTGGCAATGAGTGTGGGCAAACTGGAGAAAGGCGTGGTCCAGTCCCAGTAAGGCACAGCCACAGAGGAGCCGCGCTCTAGAAGAACTTCTTCAACCTGTCAGGTATTAGATGATGTTTCGTTTACAACAGATTCTTGTCTGAGCTTAATAAACTTATTGTTATTATTTTTGTTTCTGTTAGATGGTGTTAATGAAACAGCAAGACGATTGAGGGAGCTGGGGGAGGGGGGAGGTATAGGGTGCCGAAAGAAGATGCAGTCAAATTCACGTCAAGGGTCGATTATGAAAACTGGGAAACTGGGCCACAGACTAAGAAACAGCACAGCATATTTCTTTGTAGCTTTCCTGCTTTTGTTTTCAGCTTTAGTCACTACAGTATATCTGACCATATCTACAGATAACGGATAACAAATATAAACAATCAGTTCTGTTAAACGTTTAGTTTTGTTTCGTGCAGAGCAGAGTTTCGTGAAAATAGGCTATACTTCAAGCTGACTCTCTTTTTTTATTTCAAAACTAAGTGGTTATTTAAAATTATTAACGAAGTCTTGATCAGTAGCGAAATTATTCTTGTAAATGGCCGTAAAGAAACCTTATTACGGACTCCAACAAAGCGCACGTCCAAATGTGGTCTCTCATCCCACTTACGAAGTGAAAAATGCATCAGTCAATAAAAGCCAGTGTAACAGACCATATCAGTCAATCATATTCCTCTGACATGGGAAAAGTAGGAAGCGAAAGTTGTGGGTGTTGGAGCTGTGGTTTGCTATGCCCGGAAGACAATGCATGCTCTGAGAATGATCTGTTGGCTGAAAGAGGCAGCTTTTCGAGATTTGAAGTTCGTACTGACTAATCTATGGTATGTTTTCAGACAGACAGGCAGACAGACAGACATACTGACAGACAGACCTACCTGCTCAACGTAAAGTCTGTGCCAGGCAGGGAAAGTTGGCATGCCGTGGACACAGCAAGCGATCTTATGACCGTCCAACTCACACATGCCTGGCTTGCCGTGGAAAGCGGCGATGTTCTCATAGGTGTGATCCTCCTTGATAGACAGGAAGGCTGCCCGGAGACTCTCCACCTCGCCCTTGCTCAGGGACTCCAGATTGCGACGGACATGGGAGGCGCTGGTGACGGCCTCGCGGTATTCCCTGCCGTAGAGATGACCTGTGGACAGAGAGAGAATCTACTCGTACAGTCTAGTCCATCTAATCGCTCATAATCCAAACAAAGTCTGCGAAATTGCACCATTTTCCACAGAACAAAATATTATTATTTCCATAAATAAGGCCAAGAAATAATCTCCTATTAATGACAACTTAGGAGGTATTTATTTGGTTGTTTTATGGTTAGCCACATGTGGAGTTACTGTCACTTTTTCCTAGGAAATTTATAACTATTCAGATCACGTTCAGAATGTCTTATAAACTATCAAAATATTAAGTATATTTAACAGAAAACAACAAAATAGAACAACACAGTACAAAATTAACACGTAGGGTGTCATGATCTAAGTGTGCTAAGAGTGTCAGGGAGTCAAAGGGCCGAAACTCTTGCAGACCGGGATATTTTCCTATAAAGATCTTGTGTTGCCTTGCTCTCCGAGTAAGAGAGTTTCCTATCTAATCATCTTGTGTTGCCTCGCTCTCCGAGTAAGAGAGTTTCCTATCTAATCATCTTGTGTTGCCCCGCTCTCCGAGTAAGAGAGTTTCCTATGTAATCATCTTGTGTTGCCTTGCTCTCCGAGTAAGAGAGTTTCCTATCTAATCATCTTGTGTTGCCTCGCTCTCCGAGTAAGAGAGTTTCCTATCTAATCCCTCTACTGAGTGAAGAACGTATTGTCATGAATAACTTACTGGTTCCCAATTCGTGCAGGATGGTGGGTGTCGGGAACGGCTGGCCAAGGTCCTGTCCTCCCAGTCCGAGAACCTCGTATCTGATGAAATATCGGTCATTGTAGTGGAGACCCAAGTCCTTGAGCTGGTGGGTGATATCGTACTTGTATAGTCGGTCGTAAGACCACGGCATCTCATGGATGTCACCCAGGATGTAGAACTCTCCAGCGTAGTTGTTGCAGTCATCTGCACTCCTGTGAATAACATTCATGTAATGACAGTATGGCCTCCAGTCATTGATTTTATAGAGCAAGGGTGCACTCTGTAAGTGGTTCATGTGACACAATTATCTTTAGCTAGCCAAAACTATTATAGCTTGAGACAAACACGAAATCACAGAATCGAAAGCCACATCTATACCTTAGTTAAATGCACATTGAGCTCTTTTACCGCCCTTGACGACAAGCGGGCGGAGGATTTCCACGGGCTAACGTTTCCTATTTTTGTCAGCCAATCAAAACAGGACTCCCCGAGCAATCTTTTTGCTCTAAAACCTAACCGCCGCAGACGATGAGAATCCTCCGAAACAATGAAATACTCAAAAATAACAGGAAATATATTTTGTACATTTCATTCACCAAAACTAACGCAGTGATTCACCTTAGGAGTTCGGTCACCTTCCGATGTGTTATAAGTAAAGAGTAGAAAAAAAACCAAAACAACCGTGTAAGTCCATCTTAAACATAAACATGTGCGAGTATATTATCTCAGACGCAACACACACATTCACACAGTACACCGAAACTGACAACATCACATCACACCATTGCCAAACTCAGTTAGTCGCTGTTTTTTTTTGCTTGGTGCTTATCTAACTTAAGAACATTGAGCCAGCAGTTGAATCCACGTCGCATGTATTTGAAAGGTGAGTGTGGATTATTTCTCTTACCTGCAAATGTAAAACTTGATGAGGGCTGACTGTTTAATGCCGTGCAACATGAAGCCAGCAAAGCTACGATCATGAGCTTTGTTATGCTCCAACCGTCTGGCCAGCTGGGGAATACTCAGGCCGTTGAACTCCAGGTTGTCATACTGGTAGTGGAAGCTGTTTTGGTAGTCGAACACCTGTGGACGGATAGATGGATGAATGGATGGATGGATGGATGGATGGATGGATGGATGGATGGATGGATGGATGGATGGATGGATGGATGGATGGGTAAGGCAATGAATGAATGAATGAATAAATGAATGAATGAATGAATGAATGAATGAATGAATAAGTGAGTGAGTGGATGAAAGGGATGTTAGGTGGCGTGAAGGATAGTTGAGAGTGTAAGTGAGTGCAAAGTATGAGTGAGCAGGTGAGGGCTCGTAAAGGTGTGAGTGAAGAAGTGAGTGAGTGCTTGTGCGCTTAGTAAAATTATTTGACCTAACCGACTGTGATGACAAAAGCGAGTGGGGAAGGAGAGGACTCGTGGTGGGAACTAAAACACAAGAGCCTACCTCGAATGGACTGGAGTGTTCCCGTGTCACGGGGTCAGGGTTGACGTCAGAGGTTAAACTGAAGGGTGAGAGGGGTTTCCGTAGTTGACCCAGGGCGCAGTTAGCGCTGTTGTATGGCTTGCCACGATACTGTTGTAGGCCCTGAGAAGCGATGAACACATGGATCAGAATAACCAATGAATAAACTATAGATCATGATAATAACATCTTAAATAACACAAATGTGGTTTCCAAGTCCCAAATCCTGGCCGTTACCCGACTTCTCTTTCTTATTATTTTGGCAGGCCAGATCACTCATGGACATCTTCACCTATCTGGGGAGCACAATGCGCTCTTTGACATTAACTTGCTATGCAAAGACCTGATGAAATTAGGACGTCCAGTCCATGTTGACCAATATCAAATGATAAGTCGAGATCCCGAGAGCAAACAATAATCACGTCCACCCAGGTGGAATTCCAGTCAAATTCTCACTTAGTCCCTAGAATGCTGAGTTTCAAAATTGTGCTCGCCTGTCACCAGTCTAAAATGTGCCCTTCTAATCAGACTTACTATCCCCAGCAGATCTGAGTCCAAAACCTGTTCTCACCTGCCAGACAGCCCACAGTCTGTCCACGTTGGAGTGGTGGAGGAAGAAGAGCGGGTCAAAGGCGGTATACTGGAGGGAAGCCATGGAGTAGAACTCATCGCCACCCACCAGGGCGTGGATGAAGTTGTGAGCGATCTCAAATTGGACCTCAAAGTCACAGAAATTGTCCTGCTCCAGCGCTAGAAGCATCTGCGAGGAATTGGAGAGATGAGATGTTCATTTAAAACCTCATAAAGAAACATGGAAATGCTCAAAGTGTATCAGCCAATGGAAGTTTGTGATTTAAGTCGTATCGGTCAACCAATCATTAAAAGCAAGTGTTTCAAGCGGCTACAGCCTACTAGATTCTTCGACAAGTTCTGCTGTGAGTTACATTTCTCCGATGAGTTATAATAAAGCCGACAATCACTGATGTATCGACCAGTGTCTCAAATCCGAAAAACCTCCATATAACCTGTCACTATACTTCCTTCTCTGCCGCGACCTACAGTATTGACTGTTTCTTAAGATCTTGTGATGTGGAGGAGAGAGACCCAGGGAATTCTTTCACGGTTCACGGCTTTCCAGTCTTTCAATCTGTATAAATCTGTGTGGGAATTTATTGCTTTTCTTCCATTGTTGGCGTGTTTCTCTTGGTTGCCAAACAGAAATATTGCCAAGTTGGGTAAATTTAGGACGTTTCGCTGTGCAGACAGTGTTCCATACACGGATTAAAGGTGATTGCTATGCTGACTTTGCACTATACGCATACATTCAACAAAAGCTGTCGAGAGCTTGCGCATTAACGATGAGATCTCTAACTATCGTTAGGATTACAGAAATGCTGCATGTTGAACGTTTTTGAGGATGCTTTCAGCACCAATGCACTAATATAAAATTCTACTATGGTAAGATATTCCATTGTTAATGCGCAGGTTCTCAGTAGTGTATACCTGGCGGGCAATGTCTGTGTACTGGCCGAAAGCTGGTTGTTGGAACAGGTCATCTCTCACAGATCTCACAGTGTCCTTGCCAACGTCGTCGATGTGACCGCTGAGGAAAGATAGTTTCAAACCTGGTGAATCCCATGATTCAGAGGGTTCATTTTAGTTTCAGTCATTCACCAACATCCTGCTTCTTAGATTCATCAACATCCTGCTTCTTAGATTCATCAACATCCTGCTTCTTGGATTCATCAACATCCTGCCTCTTGCATTCACATGCCCAAACAAACAGCCAAACAAACCAAAAAGAGAGAGCTTCACTGTGAACTCACCTGTAGAAAGGATTGGTGACTTCTTGTCCGTTGCTGGGATCAGTGTACGTCTCGTGGCTGACGATCTCAGGAAGATGCAACATTCGCTGAGTCCAGTCCCAGTAGGGCAAACCTCCATGGAGGCCGTGCCTACGAAGGGCGTTTTCGGCTTGAACCACCAACAGCCTGTTGAGAAACGAGGAGAAGGGCATAGAACTTATAGTTCATAACTCTTTTGCACATAAATCTAGATCTAATCAGGCATTTTCTACACGAAAAGCGACCTTGCAGAAGTCACCGTGAAACCACAGTTGCTTTGAGCGGTCTTCCAAAATATCTAAAACTGTGAATGCATGTACTTTCGATACTGAAAGTGTTTATAATTTCCATCGCTGCGTTTCTAATAAAATCCCAAAATAAAGCCGAGTCTCTGCATAATAATGATTCAGTTGTGACCTCTGTAAGCTGTTGAAATTAATGAAGAAACCACTGCTATGGCCCTCCTGTCACAGAAAGGAATGTCTTTTAATTAGAACTGTCATATCATACCTATATTTGTTTATAAACGTTGTATGTGGATGCCACATACAGCAATGCATATTTTATGTATTGTCTGTCCTCGGTTCTGGCTGTGTTACATCTGGAGCTTCAGAGCTTCAGAACTAGCCATGCTGGCTTCATCCTGGACTTACCTGTGCCAGTGGGGGAAAGTGGGCATGCCGTGGAGACAGCAGGCGAATTTCTCATCGGCGTCTGGGGTGGGGCACCAATTAGGGGTTCCGTGGAAGCGGCCGAGATCCTGATACCCTCCTGCCGAGTTATCTTCTTGCAGGTTGGCCAGGGCGTGACGGAGTTCAAGAATTTCCTCGGCACTCAAGTCGTCAACATTCTTACGGATGTGATCTCTCTCCTCGCCCTCATCGTGCGGTTCTGGAAAAAAAAACAACGCAAAGGCAGTCTTCTTAATTGCAAGATCTCGAAAATATGAGGGAAGTTGCCTTTAAGGAGTTGCGATTATCCGGCTGGCCAAGTTTGTGTAGATAATGCAGTAGTTTGAAAACAACTGCGATGGAGTGGAAATTGACTTTAAACCGATTCGAAATCTGATAGGCAAGTACTAAGTGCTACTATTATAGATACCATCACCAACACCACCACTACTAGAACTACTACTACTACTACTACTACTTCTACTTCTACTACTACTACTACTACTACTACTACTACTACTATCACTACTACTCTCTGATTTCCCGAAAGAGCATAGGACTTACCGGTTTCTGTAGGATAAGTATGTTAGAAGACAGTTATGGCCCTAAGCTCAAATCTCCTTCGTCTCTTCCTATATCTACGACATGTGTGGCACAGCAACAGTAGCCCTTTTCTTAACGCCCTTTTACGGGTTCTTTATTGGCATTTTGAAATGCAACAAGCCTCACTTACTTATTGCCGCCCCCTGAAACAAGAGAAGAAAAGAAAAAAAACCTATTCCACTCACGTTCTTTGTACTTGTGAATGATGTTGATCCTCGGGAACTGGTCAATGTCGATGGGTGTCCCGTCAAACTCGTGCATTTCAATGGAGATCTCGAACTGGTTCGTCCAGTGAAGACCCAGAGTTTCCATAGCGTTGGTGATGTCGTGTCTGAGAAATGAGAGAACACGTTATGTAGAAATCAGATCTCTAGGAAAGTCTGTCGTGTCTGAGAAATGAGAGAACACGTCATGTAGAAATCAGATCTCTAGGAAAGTCTGTCGTGTCTGAGAAATGAGAGAACACGTCATGTAGAAATCAGATCTCTAGGAAAGTCTGTCGTGTCTGAGAAATGAGAGAACACGTCATGTAGAAATCAGATCTCTAGGAAAGTCTGTCGTGTCTGAGAAATGAGAGAACACGTCATGTAGAAATCAGATCTCTAGGAAAGTCTGTCGTGTCTGAGAAATGAGAGAACACGTCATGTAGAAATCAGATCTCTAGGAAAGTCTGTCGTGTCTGAGAAATGAGAGAACACGTCATGTAGAAATCAGATCTCTAGGAAAGTCTGTCGTGTCTGAGAAATGAGAGAACACGTCATGTAGAAATCAGATCTCTAGGAAAGTCTGTCGTGTCTGAGAAATGAGAGAACACGTCATGTAGAAATCAGATCTCTAGGAAAGTCTGTCGTGTCTGAGAAATGAGAGAACACGTCATGTAGAAATCAGATCTCTAGGAAAGTCTGTCGTGTCTGAGAAATGAGAGAACACGTCATGTAGAAATCAGATCTCTAGGAAAGTCGGTCGTGTCTGAGAAATGAGAGAACGTGTCATGTAGAAATCAGATCTCTAGGAAAGTCGGTCGTGTCTGAGAAATGAGAGAACACGTCATGTAGAAATCAGATCTCTAGGTAAGTCTGTCGTGTCTGAAAAATGAGAGAACACGTCATGTAGAAATCAGATCTTTAGGAAAGTCCATGTCTGCGCAGGGCTAGAACTATAACAGTATCCCGAATTCAGAATAGGGAACTAATTCTAACCCAGAAAGTTCTTACAATCGGCACAGCCTGGAGATAATGCCCCAAAATTGTATGACGGTGTCTCAGTAAAGAAATTATTAGTCAAGATAAAAGACCTGAAAGATGATCTATTCCCAGGGAAGATTTGTTCAGAAGTCTGGAGGAGGGAGGGGGGGCGCCCAAAGATAAGATGTTGGCGGTAATATTTCCACTTCAATATTTAAAACTCTTAGAATCATGTAGAAATTTAACATCTCTTTCTTTTTCTTAGGAAGACGGCATTATTCCAGAGAAGTCAATTTTTATTGTCCTAGCTACCTTTTTCCTACTTTCTCAAATTTCGTAAAATGTGATGTGAACTTTGCATCCTTTCTTTCAGTGAGTGGCCTTGACCATCCATCAATTGGTAATATCAACTTGGAAGACATTTCACCTTTCCGAGTCAGTCAGCCAGAATAAAAACAATCTCGTATTTTCCAAAGCCTCAGACTGAGACTCGAAAGCGTGAATGACTGAGTAAAGCTTATAGTTATTGGCAAACATGTTTTGTGATTGGACAACAGAGCTGTTTTGTGATTGGACAAGAGAGCTGTTTTGTGATTGGACAACAGAGCTGTTTTGTGATTGAACAACAGAGCTGTTTTGTGATTGGACAACAGAGCTGTTTTGTGATTGGACAACAGAGCTGTTTTGTGATTGGACAACAAAGCTGTCTTATGATTGGACAACAGAGCTGGAAAACAAAAACAAAAAAAAAGGGCTGCGCTGGCCTATTTTAGCCATGTGGTGGCTATAGTTCGCTTGTGTCGCGACGTGAAACGCTTTTTTTTTTAATTTGTACTTTTCTGGAAAAGTTAATATCTGATGTGTTTTACGGATTTCTGAAAATACATTTGTGGGATGTAAGCATATAAATGTTTCTTTGATATAACGTGTCTATCAGTTCAAGGCTCTGTGGACTATGTCTACTACTGAACAGCCAAAGAGTTTGAACGGACGATATTGTACCTGTACATTCGGTCATACTCCCATGCCATCTCAGTGGGTCCACCCAGTAGAGCAAAATGTCCAGCCTCATACTTGTCTTTGTCAGCAGGTTTCACATAGATCGTTGCCAGACCTGTATCAGTGAAACAGAGGACACAGTGATGTAGATGGAATTGTTACAGGAATATATGTAGATTCTAGTTGTTTGTATACCAGTGCCCTGTAAACTCGAGCAAAACGCTTTTTGGGTCAAATGCAAGAGGCAAAATGCAATAATGAAATTGTTAACACTGGTCGCACAGCCAGCAAGTGGCTTAACCCAAGGCGTTTCGCATTACTAGAATTACATTTTATTCAGGCCTATGTGTTTGTGGATAGGTTTGAAACAATAACTGCTTCCGTGTTTAAAGTCCTCATGGTCCATAATGTGGGCTACAAGGCACAAGCTCTCTATACATGCTCGTATGTTATTTTAATAACCTTATGATGAAATGGGCGATTTCCCTCACAAACGGGGTCAATCTCCAGTTCCTCACCTGACTTTTTGATGCCATGTAGCAAGATGCCAACGAAGGTCCTGGATTTGCCTTTGAGTTGAGTGTTGATGTAGTTGTCCAACTCAGCGACGTCCATGCCACCAAACTCCAGACTGTCAAAGACGTAGTCCAGTTCGGTCTCATAGTCGTAGACTTTGGTGGGTGTGGAGTGGCCGTAGGTCTTCGCGTTGTTGTTGTAAGGGGAGGAGAAGGCGAAGGGCTTCAGGGGCGAATGCACATACGACTGGGCGCAGTGAGCTTTGTACGGCTTGCCTCTGCGGATAATAATAATAATAATAATAATAATAGTAATAATAATCAAACTGTAATAAAGCTTACGGGACGAATTCATTTACTCTCTTAAAATCTGAACTGCCACTGTTATCATCAATTCTGAGTTATGTGGCAGGCTTAGTTTCTTTAGAAAGACTTTATGTTGTTTTGTTTTTTTGAAAACAAATGTTCATTATAGAACGACCTATCACTCCCACTTGTTGCTTTGAATTTACTGAAATAAAAGTTGCATTGCTTTCCTTCACGGGCCAAAGGGCGTCTATCGTTAGCAGGCAAACAAAGCCCATTCAAAGAATGGATGTTACTAGTAATAATAGTACATAATAATACTAATGACGGTCAGAAGTCTCGCGATAAAGGAATTGCCTGCTAAAACCATTTCACAATATTTTTAGTAGTCCTAGGAGGCCAGATCACCCAACAAAGTTCTCAACTCCCTATGAAGCATACACTGTCGCTGCCATTTTACAGGTAATGAGCACCAATATTTGGACAGTATGCTTCACTGCCTACGATCAGGAATCCATTATAGAGACATGTGTGCACGAAATACTATCCAACTATTATACATACATTATGAACATGGTCGGAATAGAACCTCTCTCTCTCTCTCTCTCTCTCTCTCTCTCTCTCTCTCTCTCTCTCTCTCTCTCTCTCTCTCTCTCTCTCTCTCTCTCTCTCTCTTTCTCCCTCTCTCTCATTTTATCTACTCAGTCTACAATGTTGCCTTATGATGCCCTATACTTTCAACCAAGCTTAGGGATCTCTCTCTGTGTTTTTCTTGCTCTACAATATATTTATGGCGCTCCAGCCACAGTACAAAAAACTCATGTGACACAGAGTTTGGCGCTTTAATAAGCACCATGTGTCTGACCTGTATTGTTGCAGAGCGGTCCAGATGGCCCAGATTCTGTCCACGTTGCTGTGGTGAATATAGAAAATGGGGTCAAAGGCGCTGTAGGACAGGGAAGACATGCTGTGCGGTGAGCTGCCTCCGACCAGACCGTGAATGAGGTTGTGAGCAATCTCGAATTGGACCTGTAAGATGTCATTTATCTTACTATTATCATAGTAACAGTTATTACCTATTATCCATGATCTTCATTCAGATCTGTTGTTACGTCAAAAGGTGATAAGTTCCTTTAAAGACCCCCCCCCCCCCCCCCCCCCCCCCNCCCCCTCCCCCAGTCCTCTTCTTTTTGCCCCTTTCTCCTGGTCTCTCTATCTCAAACACACAAAAAATCTTTCAGCAAGAGAAAGATTATCGTGTCTATTAAAAAAAAACACACAAAAAAAAACAAAACAAAAAAAACCGGTAGAGCACTTGATCTATACGATGTGATGTTGTTGCTGGCTTAGCTGTCCTGTTTTATAATACTGGGAAATCCCTTAAAAATTACCTGTGGTTAGAATTTGCTACCATAACAATGTTTGCATAAAGGTACCTAGTAAAAAATAGTAAATTGCTGTACTCTCATGTTATGATAGTCTATCTTTATGTCAAAATGGTCACCCCTTGTGAAAAGGCTGTCATTAGAGCGTGGTTAACTAGTGTTAGAACAGTCTAGTTTACAAACCTCGAAGTCACAGAAGTTGTCCTGCTCTAGTGCCAAGAGGAAAGCGTCAAAAAGTTCAGTGTGGTCTCCCCACTCCGGGGTTTGGCTCAGATCGTCCAGGACATCACGTGACGTTTTGGCATCAGGGCCCAAGAAGGCAATGGGAGCGTGATGGAAGGGATTGTGATGTTCCTCGTTACTGGCAGTGTAGAGGAGAAGGAAGAGAAGCTGCACCACAGTTTTGTGTTTGTGTTTTGTGTTGGATGAATTCGGTTTGTTGAGAAAGTAAATTTCGGTTTAGAATCAGATGATGCAAAGCACAATATATTGACACATTCTATTGTGGAGACTCGGCAGGGCAGATGAACAACTGTGGGATGTGTTGGGATATTGCTTTCGGCACAAGGTAAAGTGTGGACTGTATGGGTTGACCTGTTGCAGCTGTACCGTGAACTAAGCCAGATATTATGTGTGTAGTCAACAGGACCATCAAAATCAAAAGCACTCCTATCTTGGCCATGGTCTTTGATGACTCTACGGACTCTATGGAATAATGATCTTAATCTTAAATATCTGATTTTTAATCACAACTTTTCCCGTACTCCATAAGAGTTGCGATTAGGCAGAGTTGACTGTTACAAAATGATGTCTTTCTGTCTAATGGTTACTGGATTATCGCAATTTCTCATAAGTGCAACTTTTTCCATATTCCCACAGAGTTGCGAGCTGGTGGAGTTGACTATATTACAGCTGCTGCAATAACTAAACTTCCTACTGTATGGACTTACCACTATTACAGAAGCTACTGTTCCTCTGTCCACCTCTTCAACCTCATTAACTCCCTCCACAACTACCAGCAGCAATACTTCTTCCTTTATTGTCATTTGTTTGCCACTACTGAATGGTTCATTGGTAAGTTATTAGTTTCAGGTTTCAAGTTTCTCTTTTTAAGGCTTCCAGCCAAATATCTAAAATACAAACATTGACATTAATCACTTCTGAATACACCATTAGAACAAACCTACAACAAGAGCCACAACCATGCTATATCTAGTGTAACATTTGTGATGCTTGTTGTTTATTTAGGCTAGCGCCCCCCCCCCCTTCCTTTGTTATACGGCCCTGGACCGCACGCGGCTCCGGTCCTTCATGATTCGAGAATGTTGCAGTTACGAGTTAGTAGCGGCCGACCTTGTTGTGATCAGTTTTTTTTTTTCCTCTCTTTTAATTACGGCGGCAATACCGCTAGTGAGACTGTCTAGTGTCAAGGTCAGGTCGACCGTATGGTACGTTAAGTAAACACAGTATTAGCCGTCCCGAAGGTTCGGGTAGGATGCTTCGAGTGAACGCAGTATTAGCCTTCTCGAGGGTTCGAGTGGGGCCGCGATCGGAATGTTTTGATTCTAATTAGTCTGGAAGTCGCTGCTCGTACCTTCTAGACTTAGCATGTTTGTTTGGGCGCATCATATGATGATGGCGTCATTAATTCTAGAATTTCTACGGAAATTATTATAAAAGGCACGAGAGTGAGAGAGTTGGGAGAGTTGGCTGTTATGGTCTGCGCATTGTGAATTATTTGAGAGCTGGCTGTTATGGTCTGCGCATTGTGAATTATTTGAGAGTTGGCTGGTATGGTCTGTGCTTTGTGAATTATTTGCTGGATACGCCTTATTACCAATAAAGAAGTATTTTGTTTCCTGCACAGCGTCTTGGTTTGTGAATTAAAGTAGCAACGTCATTGGCGTTTCTAAGGAGAAGCTATCATATTCGGTGCCTCTTCACTACACGCCAATACTGATTGACACTTGCTCGCTACATCTAGCTTAACATGACATCTAGCCTTGCCCCTCCACACACACACACACACACACACACACACACACACACACACACACACACACACACACACGCACGCACACACACACATAACACATGCACAGACAATCACACACAACTGCACGATATAACAGATGCACGTACGTGTGAGGGTCAGTGTAATGTTCTTCAGCAGCCAGAGCTGGAATGTGAGTGTTGGGTTTGGTCCAGTCCCAGTATGGCACACCAATGTGGGCACCACGACGACGGAGGGCATCTTCCACCTGCCGTGCAGAGAACAGTCTGGTGAGTTACACTGTGCACAGTACACAACACAACTTTTAGACTCTATGGGATAGCACGAACAACACTAACGTCTCTGAACAAAAGGACCATGTCAAACTGCATAAAATTTGCAGTGTTTTGCTTGAATGTAGCTCTTTGCTTTCACAAAATTCGTGTCTACTTTGTGCTTGGGCACCCAAGATACTTTCAGTATTGCAAGAATAGATCATGAATATGCAAAAAAGTAATTTTGTCGGGAAAAGCAACGTAAACCCTTTTGTCAGATAACGATAACACAGTTCTGAAACTTTCTATAGCCTAGCTGAAATTGTACAGTAAATAAGCATAAATGCAATTCTGCGAGCACGACAGACAGTGGCTGAGAGTTTCCAAACTTAAAATAAACTGCGCGATGTCAAATACATGGCGGCCACTACGTTTTGCCTGAGGAGATGCATATCTGAGTCTTTTGCATCACCGCATTCCAAAGAGCCACTTGGATTTATTCTCCTGGATATTTTGGCGTCACAAGGAACGATACCGCTGACAGACTGGCTGGGATTGCTCGGGTGGCAGGTACATGTACTATCAAGTATAACAAGGTCGATGTGTAGAAAAAAGCTGACATGAAGCTGGGGGAGGAAGAAATGGAAAGAACACTTCTACTTACAACGGTCGTCCCTAACAGGCAGATGTAAGAAAGAAGGAAGAAGGGGCAAAGCTTGCAGGAAGCTTAAAGAAAATTACCCACTCAGACAATAGCAGTGACGATGAGCAGAGACACTTTCCGCTGGATTCTGAATCGGGGAACGGGACACATGACTGTGAATATGTCCAGAATGCAATGATGATGTTTCCGTCAACAGGTAAACAGGTATGACCCCATACGTGGGTAGTTTTAAAGTGTTACCTGAACAACGATGAGCCTGTGCCAGTGTGGGAAGGTGGGCATTCCGTGGATACAGCAAGCGAACCTGTCCTTGGCAGTTGGGAACGGGCATTTACCAGGTTCTCCATGGAACTCTGCGATGGCCTGGTAGCCGTCAACACTCCTGTCATTCTATGGGCGGAAGAGATTCAATTTTATTACTTTTTTTTATACCAGTTCGACAATCAATGGGATGGAACATGACAAAGATGTATGATAAACACACTTCGATGGTTAAGCATGATCTATATATCCTTCCCTATATTTTTGTATCTCGATTCCACCCAATGCTGGTCCATGCATCTCCACACTGTCATGAACCCAGCAGGGCTGGTGACCTCAGTAACCTTCTCAGCTCCTTGGGAAACTGGGAAGGTATTATCACATGATTGACAAAAGTGGAAACCGAATCCATAAAGTTTCAACTCCAGTCTTGTGCCCTAACCATACGGCCATGAAGTTGGGAGGCATTCTGACTGTTGTAGGCTCTTCCTCTTACATACCTGGAATTTCTCCATGGCTTCTCTCAGCTCCAGAACTTCCTCTCTGGTCAGGCGGTCCACGTTCTTACGAACAGACACGTTCTCATGATACTGATGTTGATGGCCTGGCTCGTTGTGAGCGATGGGATCTGAGGAGATTAACATCCAGGTCCACTTGAATAGTGACATGATAGAATGATAATGAATTCATGTATGTGACATTCATACTTAATCACAGTGCATACTTATCAAATAAATACTTAGTATCGAGGTTTCACTGTATACTATATCTGTGCACCAGGGCATACTTTATATCGAGGTTTTATCCAACTTCATCTGTGCGCTAAGGCATAATTTATATCGAGGCTTTACCGTACTTTAACTGTGCGCTAGGGCATAATTTATATCGAGGTTTTATCATACTTTATCTATGCATCAAGGCATACTTTCTATCCAGGTTCAACTGTATTATATCTGTGCACTAAGGTATGTTGTATATCCAGGTTCAACCGTACTTTATCTGTGCACTAAGGTATGCTGTATATCCAGGTTTAACCATACTTTATCTGTGCACCAAGGTATGCTGTATATCCAGGTTCAACCGTACTTTATCTGTGCACTAAGGTATGCTGTATATCCAGGTTCAACCGTACTTTATCTGTGCACCAAGGTATGCTGTATATCCAGGTTTAACCGTACTTTATCTACGCACTAAGGTATACTGTATATCCAGGTTCAACCGTACGTTATATGTACATCAAAACATCCTTTATATCGAGGTTCTACTATAAAAATTTCACTGACCGTCGACCTTGCCAGCCGCAGGTCTGTAGTGCACGGAGGGATGGGGCAAGAGGTCAGAATGCAGCCTGGTGCCATTCACACTGTAAAGCTCCGCCTCCACGTGGTAGTCTCCGTCCAAGGCCACGCCCAGGTGGTTCACAGCCTTGGTAATGTCGAAGTAGAAAGGTCTGGTGTAGTGCCAAGGCATCTCCAGGGGTCCGCCCAGGATGAAGAAATCTCCAGCGTGTTCGCAGTACTGATCGGCCACATGATCCTCAGAGCCAGTACAGACCTGGAAAGAACTCACACCTTTAATTTATAATTGGCAGCATGAAAGCCTAGTTTCGTTAAACATGCGATAACCGCGCAAGGCTAAGATAATGACACTTAGCATGATGTTGCAATGATGCTGTTTACTGATCATGACAGTATTTTAATTTTCTGAATGGTGACAACAATAACTTGTATCCACGTTTTAAAAATCTTCGTCAATGCACATTGTTTTATTAATTACAGGCGTTCCAACTTTTACGCATCTGACAGGGAGAGGGGGAAGGGTGACGGATGAGGGCGAGGGGTGAATACAGAGCCTGAGGAACTGAGCTGGAACTTAACACGTTTTTTCTGACCAACGTAAGATGAGTGTCGATGACTAGTTATTGTAAACGGCCTTCAGTAGTTGCTAGCCACGCAATGAGGTCCTTAAATGTATGAATATCAATTACTCATCACACACAATATGGACCATTCCAACATTACCTGGTCGTCGATTTGGGATTTTGACAAGACACGCTAGCACTCATTAGGTATTTTGTTCTCAAATGGGGACCAGTGCAGAATTAGTTCTAACGGGCAGTTCTATTATTGCTCATATATCTGATCTTTTCCATATTGTTCTTGTCATTTTGTATGACAGATCATGTTCACCAAGGCATATCGGTGAGATTACTGGGGACCTGGAGAGAAGGTGAGGGAATGCAGGGGGTAGATTAAAGAAGCTTACCTGCACCCTGACATCGGCGGAGACACCAATACCGTGCAGGTTGAAGCTGGCAAAGGCGCGGTCATGAGCTTGTCTCTCATGCAGCAAGGACTTGATGCCTTCAACGGAGTAGCCGTTCAGGGTCAGGTTGTCAAATCTATATGGACATAGGGGAACAAGAACGTGTTTATGTTTCGAAATCTGTCTCCTTCTAATCTCCTTTTAATGACGCAGTCTTTCTTCATAAATGGTTCAGACTTCAGTGGCCGTCTGCATTGTTCATGCGTTAATTTGCGTACACTGTTATCTACGGTGAACAGAATTAATGTTTTGGGAATTTCCCGTGGTTACAATATGGCTATAGTCTCTTCCTTGAAGACCAAAGGCAATCTGCAGCATCTTTAGCGTAACCAATGCACTGCGTTAACTGCATGAACACTAACAATGTTTTGAGGGATTTCTTTGGTTACCACAATGCGTTAATTAAGGCAAGAATTATGCATACAATCACGCACAGGTCTAACTTTCCCGCCATGTTCTATCCAAATCCATTTGTAATTATAATTTTATATCATCCTGTGCACGACCGATGGGATCTCTTATCGTCGTAAGAATGATATGAACTGTGCACGATCAACTCTACTACAGCTGCATTCAGCACCCATGCACTAATGGAAGTCCTACGATGGTATGAGATCCCATCGTTAATGCGCAAGCTTTCAAATGTCTTTGGCGTTTTTTATTGCTTTTTTGGTGATGGTAGGGACTTGGAGAGGGGAAGAGAATATATAAGAATGGCAGAATTGTCAGTTATAGGACGGGAAATCTCTTTAAAAACTCTCGAAGAACGTCATATATAGTGGAGCCAGATAAATTCAAAAAAGCTGTCACTCATTATACTGTACAGTAACTTTCTGCTCCAATGTCCTCTGTTTTCTATATCAAATTTCGAGCACTTCTAACTTCGACATGACGACTGGTCCCAGAGAGCTCAAATTTTCCAGGTTTTACTTTACCCTCTATGTCTGTCTGTGTCTGTCTGTCTGTCTCTGTCTGTCTGTCTGTCTGTCTGTCTGTCTGTCTGTCTGTCTGTCTGTCATGTATGTATGTATGTATGTATGTATGTATGTATGTATGTATGTATGTATGTAACTGGACCATGTGCGCAACTGTGAGTAACTGTATCATGTGAGTAACTGTATATACGTATGTAACTGTATCATGTATATGACTGTACTATGTATGTAACTGTACCATGTATGTAACTGTATCATGTATGTAACCGTACAACTATATCATGTGTGTAATTGTACCATACGTTTGTTGAAAGTGTGGTATCCTTTGCGTAGACCGGAAGTGAGAGCTCGGCAAAATGACGGCCACCATCTCCGGTTTCAAATTTGTAAGTGGAACTTTTTACCAACAGCCTTGTGTAGGAGGATAATGTGACAGGAAGCAGTGATGATACATATAAGCTAATAAATGAGGCAAAGATATAAGTGTAGACAATATCACTAGCAAGTCTGTGCATTATTTTCTAACTCTTCTGCACCGGTCGCAGCCATCTTGGCTTGTCTAATGATTGCTACTTCCTTCACTTACAACCTCCCACAGAATAAAAGGACCGTCCCTTTCGCTCTCCTGCGGGGCCCAAACAAACATGGCTCTTACTTGTATCCATAGAGTGTGTGGTCAACAACCTCTGTCGGGGTGGAGTGGATCTTGGTGATGGAGAACGGGTTGCTGTCCCTGCTGAATGGTTCCAGAGGTGTGAGGAAGCCTTTCACGTCACACAACTCGCACTGACCAGTACAGCCGGGGCCTGTGGGGGAGG